>JARQZJ010000121.1:19417500-20009115 GCA_030704895.1 Henosepilachna vigintioctopunctata | reverse complement strand
ATTGGTAAACCATTGTTTAATATAAGGTGTTTTTTCAGAGGTATAGAACTTTAAGTTTGCATTACTGTTGAAGATGGCAACCGATTCAACAGCTGAGAAGTGATTTATTCTCAGTTTGGTTTGGCAATTTATCGTGAATGGACTCACGCCTGAACAACCCTTGCAAATAGTGCAATTTTATTTCGAAAATAATGGATCTGTTTGAATTCTGTTCTGTTCGAATTTTGTTTAGCGATAAAGCGCACTTCTAGTTGAATGGCTGCGTCAACAAAAAAAAGTGCCGCACTTTGAGTGAAGATAATCTTCAAGTGCATGTCAAAACACCGTTGCATCCAGAAAAACTGACTGTTTGGTGCGCTTTATGGGCTGGTGGAATCATTGGTCCGTACTTCTTCAAAAACGATGGTAGCAGGACGTTACAGTCGATGGTGATCGGTATAGAGAGCCATGATTACTAACTTTTTCCTTTCCTGAATTGAACAACCATGATGTCCAGGAGCTGTGGTTTCAACAAGACGGCGCAGCATGTCACACAACTCGTGCCACAATCGATTCATTGAAAGACACGTTTGGTGACCGCCCTAATTTCACGTTTTGGACCTGTGAATTGGTCTCCAAGATCTTGTGATTCAACACCGCTAGACTACTTTCTGTGGGGCTATGTAAAGTCATTGGTCTATGCGGATAAGCCACAAACACATTGACCATTTGGAACACAATATTCGCCGTGTTATTGCTGATATACGGCCACAAATGTTGGAAAAGTCATCGAAAATTGGACGTCCAGATTGGACTACATCCGAGCCAACCGTGGTAGTCATATGCCAGAAATCATATTCAAAATGTGATGCCACAAGATGATCTTTCGAATAAAAAAATTCTTGTCAATCGAATGTTCCATCGTTGTTTTATTTCAATTTAAAGTTCTATTCCTCTAAAAAAAACACCCTTCATTAAATAAAAACACTTTGGCTTGGATTTTACATGATTTATAAAAAATACTTACGACAATTGTTTCGGGGCGTTACTCTATTACTCTTTTTTGCAAAGTTAAACTGCAGTTTAATTACAGATCTCACTTACAGGTTAGGTTCTGAAAAAGGGGTAGCCAAAACAAAAAGCCAAAGTGTTTTTATTCGATATCTTATACAACCTTGTATATTTATTGATATTGATATTGATATATAGGCAAGGCAATATGTTATACATAAAAAAATACTATTGAACAATACATACAACTAGACGAATGAGCGCTAAAAGAAGTACATCGGCATTTATGCTGTAAGCCGATGATTTTGGTGTTACAGAGGGTTTTGTGCTCCCCACGTGCGATGGTCTTAAATACTCAACCATTTAAAATTATGATTTTTGCCTTTCTTCTAATTTTATACAACCTCTGTTTTAGTTGGCACAATTCAAAGTAGGTATCTTCTTGATTTCTCCTTTTGTTTGCATTTTTGGAATTTAACCCATATATGCCTAAAACTTTATGTTTGCATGTTTTTCACCTTCTGAAAAGACTAAAATCAGTCATCGAAGAGCATAAACTAATTCCTAACCATCAATTTGTGTTCAGAAATAACCACTCCACAATTGACCAAGTATACAGAATAACACACGTCATAGAAAATTCCTTAGAAAATAAAATGGTTTTGTTCTACAATGTTCTTAGATGTAGCACAAGCTTTTTATAAAGTATGGCACGAAGGTTTAAACTACAAATTAAGATTATACCTACCGAAGCAGTTCTCCGAAATCCTGCAATCTTACATTAGTGGAAGATATTTCAGAATAAAACAAGAAGGAGCTTATTCCGAGCTGAAACCAATCGATGCTGGTGTTCCACTGGGTAGCGTGTTGGGCCCAATACTATATCTACTATACACGTCCGATATACCAGTACTTCTCAAAATGATACCATTGCCACTTTTGCTGATGATACACCCACTATTAGCAGTGGAAAGAAACATCACAGAATCTACAGAAAAACTCCAGACGGCAATTGAAACGATCAGTAAGTGTACTAAGACATCGAGAATTAAACTGAATGAAAATAAATCGGTGCATGTTAACTTCACAAATAAAAAATGTAATCATATACCAATTCATATCAACAATAAACAAGTACCACACTCAAACACAGCAAAATATCTGGGGATAACACTAGATGCAAAGCTCCGTCGGAAGGCTCACGTTGAAACAAAAAGGACAAAACTAGAAACAAAGTACAGAAAAATGTATTGGCTAATAGGTCGTAGGTCCCAATTATCAGTTTAGAACAAGCTTCTACTGGATAAACAAATTCTTAAACCTGTGTGGTTCTACGGAATACAATTATGGGGTTGTACCAAACAAACAAATCGCAATATTATCCAAAGATTTCAAAAAAAAATACTGAAAAATATTACATACGCCCCTTGGTATATACGAAATAGTGACTTACATAAAGGTATCAACTATTGAGCAAACTATTACCCAATATGCCAATAACATGAAGAAAGGCTTCATCAACATGTCAATATCGAAGCAATTCAATTGCTAGACAACACTAACATTAAAAGAAGACTGAAAAGAACAAAACCGTTTGAGTTAGTGAAGTGAAAGTGACTGCGAAAAACAGTGCTCGTATTACATGTTAAGTTTTAGTGTAACTCTAATATAGGACTAGAATATAAGGAAAGCTGATGAGTATACCTTAGTTTAAGCTGGATAGTAGTCAATTATATTGAAATAAAATTGCTCATTGGTCCACTGTGACCAGATTGTAATATTAAAAATGCTTAGATTAAGTATTTAATGAAAAAATTAAAAACCTGTTTGCATGCTTTGAGATTTTTGGGTGAAAAATTAATGAAAAGCACTCATATACAAAATATTTATTATTTAATATCGAAAACGTCAATCGAAAAAATTTTTGTAGATCTGTCCAATAGGCATATAGCTTACTATTCTTATTATTGAGTATGATAATTTACAAAGCATTTAACATGTAAACCTATGTCACATTTTTTGCACTTGGTTGTTGTTTTTGAATGACATAAGCCGCATCTAGTTTGTTTCTTCTGTGATACCACCAAATGGTCAAGACGGTCATACCTCAATTCATTATTTTGTTTATTTTTGTCTCTTCGGAAAGCAAAAGATTTTTTATTTTGTGTCAGAATGGTAGTGGCTACCTTCTCGATATTTGTGAAGATGCCAAGCATTTGTCATTGCCATATCAAGACAGTGAGAAATAAGGAGAAGTACCACTTCTTTCCTCGTATTTGTACTCTATACTGTGATATATTTTGATCGGATCTATCTACGCGTCCCATATTTTTATTTTACAATTTGACAAGTTGTGGTTTGTTTACCTGAATGAATTTCGAAGACTTCAGTTGGTGTAGACAAATTTGTTTTTCGAGAAAAACATAGTCATCAGCTGGAAGATCCTGTTGGACAAACTGGTATATCTTTTTTTCTTAGCTTTCAGATTATTTTTTGGTTTTTCTTTATTTTGCAGAGTACTCAGTGGTATTTCATCTTCAGAGCTCCAGTCTTCCTCGTTCACTTGAATGTTAACTTCTACCTGATTTTGTATCATCCTTGAAGGCAAATTATTCATGTCGAGTTGGTCCTCATCACCCGAATCTTCATCGGTGATGTTTCCACAAGCATTATTCGGTGGTAGCAACGTAATTGATTCCGTATTGACGCCATCTTCCTCAAGCATTGCCAATGCTTCGTGCAATGAAAAACCCCTGAAACAAAACTCGTAGTAGTCTATATGCCTATTGACCTATATGAAGAACACCAACATTTAACGCCATGTGTAGAAAAAAATTTCTAAATTAACGATAAATGAATGAAACAGTTTTTTGTGAATACATTTATATCAAAAAAAATTGAATGAAAACATTTATTGTGAAATATTTGAACTCAACCTGCAAACTTGATACCCCATTCCGCTATTTTCAGAACTGCTTGAATTCAAATGTGGTTTATTATTCGCTAATTCACAATTTGCCTGTCAAACACTGTTTATCGAACATCTATTTAGAGACGTAGTTCCGACTGGCATATGCAACGAAGGCAGCTCTAGTCTAGACAGGAATCGACAAGTTTTGACCTTCCTACATATAGGTCAATAGGCATATATGGGTTGAGTGATCACCTATCCCCTTTTTTTCCTCACCAGGTATGCTGAATTATGTCTTTTAGAGCCTTGATTGAGTGAATCACGTGAAACAATACTTCTCTAAAATCACTGAACAATTCTTTATTCGACTAGTTTCGCCTTTTACGTCATCATCAAGAATCATTCTTGATAATGCCGTAAAAGCGAAACTAGTCGAATGAGAAATTGTTCAGTCAGTGATTTTCAGGCAAGTATTTTCTATTACCTCTGATTTAAATATTATTATATGTGTATATATATATATATATATATATATATATATATATATATATATATATATATATATATATATATATATATATATATATATATATATATATATATATATATATATATATATATATATATATATATATATATATATATATATATATATATATATATATATATATATATATATATATATATATATACATATATAGTTATTCTCAGGCGACTGTATTCTCATTTCAAGAAATTGCAAGTGTCATTGCACAGCCTGCCATACGGAGAGCGGAATACAGTAGTGATGAAGTTGGAGGAACTATATCGTTAGAATGCAACGTAGAGAAAAGGGCAGAAGTTCAAGTGACACTTTACTGGACCAATCCGGTAAGGACTCATGTCAATTACGATTGTCACTTCAAACGTTGCACTTTACTGAACATACCTAAGTATGACTCAAAAACTAATGAAGTGAAAATTGAGGGAAAGTTTGTAAGTTTGTATGTACATAATCCATGTTTAAAAGGCGTTTCTGAGATATAAATCAATCGGTCACTGAAAAAATAAATCACTGAAAATATTGATACAACAGTAATAAGAAATACAAATTTTCCCCATACCAACTACAAGTATTCATTCAGATAAAATATAAATAAAACAATACATAATTTCAAACACTTGAACCTTTGATTTACACTTACTTGACACCATTACTGGAGAAAATGAATAGGTTATGAACGAACGTCATGTGAAATAAAATGTATCTTTTTCTGAATAGGTGGCTGAGAAGTATTTTAATTTCAGCGTGGCATTAAAAATGAAACAGATGGACTCCAGGCAACTTTATTCATAGAGAATATCACTTCAGCTGACCAAGGGGATTATATTTGCAATGCTAGAGACCGACAAGGACACCAAAGCAAAGCTTCTATATATTATCGTATATACGGTAAAATCAAAATATATATATAACAAGTTTATTAACTTATAATAAACTTGTTTTCCTAATATAAGTATACCTAAATAAATATATAACATTCACTAGTATGAATATATATATATATATATATATATATATATATATATATATATATATATATATATATATATATATTTTGAAAGTTTTTAGCATTAACAGGCTTTTTAATATGAAAAAGTTTATTTCTGTTGACGTTTCGTTGTTATATTACAACTTTGTCAAAACTAATGAATAATTGAATTTATGAGTTACTATGGATATCAAATGTCAAACTTAATTTTTAGAAAAATCAAATTAGTTTTTTTGTATATTCACTTATTGATTTTCATTATCAGAGGAATATTTCTGGCTCAGCATTCGCTTCGGAAGTTTTAGTCTTCTTCACCATGAGGAAACCTCTGAAAAACTCATGGTAAGCCAGGTGATTCTTAAGTGTGATTATATTTACATATATACAATTACATATAGTTTTATATACTTATCCAGAATGTGTATATTGTTCGTTTATGTGTGTGAAATTGAAGGTAGATCTGGAAAGAATGAGTTGTGAGATGTGATGTTTTGTGATTGTTGTGTGTTTATTTTGCGAGTGTTATTTGTGAGGTTTATTAAGTTGTTGTAGATAGAATTTAGATGTTTAATGTCCGTTCTTTCATTGACTGTGTTTTCCAAATTTTTACGAATGTGTAACATTTCTAAAATTTCTCTACATTTTGTCTCTTTCAGTTGCCAAAATTTTCGTATTTTTGTAATCAAAATCATGTTTTTCTGTTATTTTATGTTTATTTAAGGCTGTGATTTGAGTTTTCGCGTATTTATGTGCTTTGATTCTTTCTGTAAGGGAATGTAATTATTTTCGTTAGATTCATTTCTTTTTGAATTTAAAGTATTATATAATTTATGAATTCTGCTTTTCATGATTTTGTTGATTAAATTTGATGGGTAATTATTTTTCATGAGAAGAGTACGAACTTCTTCAAGTGTTTCATGTCGTAAACATGGTGATGTTAATTTTAGTGATCTATCTATAAAATTAATTATTATACCCTTTTTCTGGGAATAATGATGATTACTTATATAATTTATGGTTCGTTGCGAATTTATTTCTTTTCTGTACCATCTTGTAAAAATTTTGTTATCTTTTCTTATAATTGTTATATCAGAATGAAACTAACAAACTAATAAAAAAATGGGAAACAAATAATTTTATATCACCAAAAACAGCTAAAGAATTAATACAACATAATAGTCTACCACCCAAATTTTATGGTTTACCTAAAATACATAAAAATAATATTCCATTAAGACCAATTGTTTCATATATTCAATCTCCTCTATATAATCTTTCTAAATTTCTTTCTTCAATTTTAAAAAATGTAATAAATCAAAATCAATTTTATGTCAAGAACTCTTATCATTTAGTTGATAATCTAAAAACTTTACAACTTAATGAAAATCATAAATTATATTCTTTAGATGTAATCTCACTTTATACTAATATACCCAATGCAATCGTTCCAAACATAATAGATCTAAAATGGAATATTTTAAAAAATTTCACTTGTATTCCAAAAAATGAATTCATTGAAGCAGTAAAATTCACTTTAGGAACAAATTTTTTCAATATAAAAATTAATTTTATCAACAACTAGATGGTGTAGCAATGGGCAGTCCAATTTCAAGTGTCATTGCACAATTAGTAATGGAATTTTTAGAAGAAGATATAATAAAAAATTCAGAAGAAAATATCTTATTATATAAAAGATATGTTGATGATTGTTTGATAATAGCAGATAAAGATCAAATTGATAATATACTAGAACGTTTCAATAGTTTTCATAATGAATTACAATTCACACTTGAAGAAGAAAAAGATGAAAAATTAAATTTTCTTGATATAACAATTATAAGAAAAGATAACAAAATTTTTACAAGATGGTACAGAAAAGAAATAAATTCGCAACGAACCACAAATTATATAAGTAATCATCATTATTCCCAGAAAAAGGGTATAATAATTAATTTTATAGATAGATCACTAAAATTAACATCACCATGTTTACGACATGAAACACTTGAAGAAGTTCGTACTCTTCTCATGAAAAATAATTACCCATCAAATTTAATCAACAAAATCATGAAAAGCAGAATTCATAAATTATATAATACTTTAAATTCAAAAAGAAATGAATCTAACGAAAATAATTACATTCCCTTACCATATATTCCAAAACTAAGTACAAATATTGCTAAAATATTAAAACCTTATAATTTAAGAATAGCACATACTGCCGAAAATCAAATCAAAGAAATATATACAAAATTAAAAAGTAAAACTGTAATTCAGAGAAAAACTCATACAGTTTATAATATTCCGTGTAACAATTGCAATAAAAGCTATATCGGTCAAACAGCACAAAATCTCGAAGAAAGCCTTAAATAAACATAAAATAAGAGAAAAACATGATTTTGATTACAAAAATACGAAAATTTTGACAACTGAAAGAGACAAAAAATGTAGAGAAATTTTAGAAATGTTACACATTCGTAAAAATTTGGAAAACACAGTCAATGAAAGAACGGACATTAAACATCTAAATTCTATCTACAACAACTTAATAAACCTCACAAATAACACTCGCAAAATAAACACACAACAATCACAAAACATCACATCTCACAACTCATTCTTTCCAGATCTACCTTCAATTTCACACACATAAACGAACAATATACACATTCTGGATAAGTATATAAAAAACTATATGTAATTGTATATATGTAAATATAATCACACTTAAGAATCACCTGGCTTACCATGAGTTTTTCAGAGGTTTCCTCATGGTGAAGAAGACTAAAACTTCCGAAGCGAATGCTGAGCCAGAAATATTCCTCTGATAATGAAAATCAATAAGTGAATATACAAAAAAACTAATTTGATTTTTCTAAAAATTAAGTTTGACATTTGATATCCATAGTAACTCATAAATTCAATTATTCATTAGTTTTGACAAAGTTGTAATATAACAACGAAACGTCAGCAGAAATAAACTTTTTCATATTAAAAAGCCTGTTAATGCTAAAAACTTTCAAAATAAATACCTCAAACAGGCAATAAATCAATTTCAAGATATATATATATATATATATATATATATATATATATATATATATATATATATATATATATATATATATATATATATATATATATATATATATGTCCGATATATTTCAAGATTAATGAGTCATTCATACTAGTACACACTGAAACTCTTAATCGAAATACCGAAATATTCAAGTGAAACTTTCAGGGAGCTGTCTGCACAACATAATTCTGTGGTCTTCGTACGAAATGTCCATGAAACTTCACGTACTCGCAGTAATGTTGTCATAAGTAGGAATCTAGAACGCAGGAGAGTTTATACGTCTTTTCTTCGATACAGGGAGCTAATGTGAATTTTCGCAAAGTGTTGTTCCCCTTATTCGGATATAGGACCTGTGGGCGTTTTCAAAGTAACCGATTTTTGATTGATTAATTAAATACGGACTGATGATTCATAATAAAGATGAAATAATTTTATCCTATTGTCAATCAACAAGATCAATGATTTTTTTGAAACGCACTTAATATATATATATATATATATATATATATATATATATATATATATATATATATATATATATATATATATATATATATATATATATATATATATATATATATATATATAAAGTTATTTAAAGGAGTATTGCCGTACAATTCAAATTGAAATTAAAAATTTTTTTTTTTTTTTATGAGTTCTCGGCAAATAATAGGGCCACTACAATTGATAACAAACCAATTTGTTAACCTGGTCTATATTTCGAGCGTGGTTACGCTCTTCATCAGGACTCTACAAAGTATAAAATTTATATAATGTTGTAAAAATATATATAAATTACTGCTTACGGCTAACTAGGCTGAATGCTGTGCCAAAATACAGGAAACAGAGTATGCAGTTAATCTAATCATTGAAAACAATGTAACAAAAATTGAACGCTAATAACAAATGATAAGATTGAAAGGATAACCTTACAATCATGACAGAGAGTAAAACCGGACTGTCAGAACATAGACAAACGTCAACGAAAAACACAGAGAGTACAATGTGAACAATCGAGAAACAAATGTCATTCATACATCTTGAATTTAATTTGATAAATGAGGGTTAATGTGGTTTCAAGATTCAATTAACATAATGTACTCCGGATGAAAGAAGTCCCCCGGTCACTAACACAACTCTCAGGCCTCAGTAGGCAGGTCAAGCACTTCATATCACGAACAACACATATGCGCCACACTACCAATGATATGCAATTTAACAAAAAGTTATTGTATCTTCTGTATTCCAATCTTGACAAAACGCTGTTTAAACGGGCCAAAAGACCAAACCTTGTCGCTGCAAGAGCTCCATAAGTGGTTTTATCTTCAAACAAACTCATGTTAACTTTCAAGTTATTTAAAGGAGTATTGCCGTACAATTCAAATTGAAATTAAAAATTTTTATGAGTTCTCGGCAAATAATAGGGCCACTACAATTGATAACAAACCAATTTGTTAACCTGGTCTATATTTCGAGCGTGGTTACGCTCTTCATCAGACTCTACAAAGTATAAAATTTATATAATGTTGTAAAAATATATATAAATTACTGCTTACGGCTAACTAGGCTGAATGCTGTGCCAAAATACAGGAAACAGAGTATGCAGTTGATCTTATCATTGAAAACAATGTAACAAAAATTGAACGCTAATTTTTTATCCTTAATCTTATCCTTTCAATCTTATCATTTGTTATCAGCGTTCAATTTTTGTTACATTGTTTTCAATGATTAGATTAACTGCATACTCTGTTTTCTGTATTTTGGCACAGCATTCAGCCTAGTTAGCCGTAATCAGTAATTTATATATATTTTTACAACATTATATAAATTTTATACTTTGTAGAGTCCTGATGAAGAGCGTAACCACGCTCGAAATATAGACCAGGTTAACAAATTGGTTTGTTATCAATTGTAGTGGCCCTATTATTTGCCGAGAACTCATAAAAATTTTTAATTTCAATTTGAATATATAATATATATATATATATATATATATATATATATATATATATATATATATATATATATATATATATAACAGGTGATTTATTCAGAGTTAAGTTTTTCATGTTGGCGGACGTCATATGTCAAAGTAAGAAGTTTTCAGTATACTCTGCCATTTCATCGTGGAAAGACTTAAAAACGAGCAATAATTGCAAATTGTTGAATTTTACTATCAAAATACCTGCTCTGTGAAAAATGTGTATCGTCTGTTATGACCATATTATAGTCGTCATAATCGACCTGGTGAATCAAAAATTGGTGCTGTTATCACCAAGTTTACTTTGTTGGACATTAAACCATTATCTCGCATGCGTACATTGCGTACTGAAGAGCATATTGCAGCCGTAGCGTAGAGTGTTAATGAGGATGGTGAAATGTCAATTCGTCGCCGTTCTCAGCAATTGGGCATGTGTTACTCAACCACATGAAAAATTTTACGTGTTGAGTTTGGTTTGAAAGCCAATAAAATTCAACTTCTGCAAGAATTGAAGACGAATGGCCTACCACAACGTCTAAGTTTTGGTGAATGGGTCTTAGAACAGCTTAATGAAAATCTGCTGTTGAATCGAAAAATTGTGTTCAGCAATGAGGCTCATTTCTGGCTTAACGGATATGTAAATAGACACAACTGTCGCTTCTAGAGTTATGAACAGCCATATGCCACACAAAAATTACCGTTGCATCCCGAAAAAAGGACAGTTTGGTGTAGTTTAGGGGCCGGTGGCATCATCGTTCCCTTTTCCTTCAAAGACAACCGTGGAAGAAACGTTACCGTCAATGGCGATCGATATCGAGCCATGATACGCAACTTTTTTAGCTCCAGTTGGTCGAGTTGAACTTGGTTGATATTTGGTTTCATTAGGACGGTGCCATATGCCACACCGCTCTCGAAACAATGGACATGTTGAAGGATGATGAAGGAATTGGCCGACAAGATCATGCGATTTGACGTCTCTGGATTATTTCTTGTGAGGTTATGTGAAGTCGTTAGTTATTGTGGACAGGCCGAACACGATTGAAGCCTTACAGGATAACATAACACGCGTTATTCGTGAGATACAAGCCGAAATACTCGAAAAAGTAACGCAAAATTGGACCATCTGATACGGAGCCGCGGACAACATTTACATGAAATTATCTTCAAAATGTAAATAGCAAGGACCAAGTTATAAATTTCAATCAAAATTTTGAATATATGATGCAAATTGAGTGTTTTATTAGATTTAAAAAAGCCACGATAAAAAAACACCCAATATATATATATATATATATATATATATATATATATATATATATATATATATATATATATATATATATATATATATATATATATATATATATATATATATATATATATATATATATATATATATATATATATATATATATATATATATATATATATATATGTATATTGAAATTGATTTGTTGTTGACGTTTCGTTGTATATCACGACTATGTTATATACAACGAAACGTCAATGAAAAATGAAGTTTTGACATCAAAATAAGCCTCCTGTTATTGCTAAAAACATTGAAAATATTATATATATATATATATATATATATATATATATATATATATATACATATATATATATATATATATATATATATATATATATATTCTCGGCAAAAAAGGAGGCCAACTTTAATTGAAACCAAAGCTGATACAATCAGATGAGTGTGATGTTACTGTTGCTATGAAGCTATGTAAAATATGAAGAAAAGTTCATTTTACTGCAAAGCCCATCTGCATATGAAAAACTGAGAACTGACTGATAAGAGGATCCTATGAGGTACTGTTGTTAGACCACCGTTTCCAACCTCTAGAAACAATCTCAATACAGAGGAGAGGTTACACCTAAATTCTCAGGCTCCATCAATCAAATATAGATCCTTACCGTATTTCCGTTCTCTCACGGCAAAACTGTCTAACATTCTCTGTGTTCAGTTGAGTTGTCGAAAATTTTATATCTTTATATTGTATTATTAACAACAAGTTTCACGCATACTTCTGCTTATGGTGCTGGTCAAACAGTTAACCTAGTTAGACGTAAGAATTAAGAATTTTTGTCATGACATTTTATCAACATATATATAATATCCATAATCGAAATAAAGACCAGGATAACAAATCGGTTACGTTTCAGTTATAGTGGGCCTCCTTTTTGCCACGAACTTAAGTGCTCGACCAAGGCGTGTAAACGTTTCCCGTTCAAAATACACGAAAACTCTGATTTTTTATCTTTGAATTTCTATAGCTCAGCGGCATTGCATGGCATATCTTTGATCATAGACAGTTATTCCTCAGAATGGAACGCTCTACTTTTGTAGAGCGTTATGATATACTTTTGTACAGGCCACTAAACCTAATTTTTTCGTAAAATTCACGTTTTTTCGCATTTATCTCGGAAATGACAAGAGCTATGAGAAAAATGTAAATAAAAAACTTGTAGGAAATTTAATTTCCTACAAGGAGGTCAGCAAACCGAATCAGATCAATATTTGGCGAGATATTAAGCCTTGAATTGATTTTTCTGTGATTTTTTTGTTGATCATTAACTTAAATTTAATAATTAAATCTGATCCAAGTTCGTGGGAATCAAATCTTCAGTATAAACAATGTTATAATATATTTAAAAGCTTAAAAGTAGCGAACGACACTGCAGAAAGCGGAGTAGCACTAGCCGAAAGTTTTAATGAAGTATTGACCCATAACGAAGGTGAGAGACAGAAAGTTTTTCAGACTGTTCAACGCCATCGCTCTGTATACACATCTTGTGAAGAATCACAATATATTAACGATAAATGAATCTGACCATAAATTTTTTTACTTTTAATAATAATTTTTCGGTATTATCGTTTCTATCTTCATAAATAATCTATTGTTGTTTAAATGACTCAAATTATAATAATTCAATAAATTGTTATGTGAGCGTAGTTGATTTCATAGGTTTTATGCAGAAATACCCAAATCCATTATTTTTTCAAGATTCCTGAACCAGGGTAGCTTTAATTATGTAAGAAATTCATCATATTCTACTTTATAGTTTTACTAAAATATATTGAACAAAAAATATGATGATGCAGTGGAAGAAAATAAAATTTTCTCAAATTTAAGTTAATGATCAGCAAAAAATTCACAGAAGTATCAATTCCAGGCTTAATATCTCGCCAAATATTGATCCTATTGATTCAGTTTGCTGACCTACTTGTAGGAAATTAAATTTCCTACAAGTTTTTTATTAACATTTTTCCTAAAGCTCTTGTCATCTCCGAGATAAATGCGAAAAAACGTGAATTTTACGAAAAAATTAGATTTAGTGGCCTGTACTACCACGACAGTGTGATTTAGGACTCTGCCGCAATGGCCATTTTTGTAGAGCGTTCAATTCTGAGAAATACCTGCCTATGATCAAAGCTATGCCATGCAATGCCGCTGAGCTATAGAAATTCAAAGATAAAAAATTAGAGTTTTCGTGTATTTTAAACGAGAAATCTTTACACGCCTAGGTCGAGCACTTAATATTAATATTAAGGGCTCAAACTATCAGGAAATTTTTGAGGGTATTTCCAACAAATTTCAGGACGGAATCAAGAAAAAATAATCACCCTAATATATATATATATATATATATATATATATATATATATATATATATATATATATATATATATATATATATATATATATATATATATATATATATTATCAGTATAGCCGCAACTCAATTGGAAGCAGCCGTTGACCTTGTTTGGAGCTTATTGGCTCTCCTCAGAACGGCGTAGCCAAGTTCAAGGTGTACGAACCTGGAGATGGAATCCACAACAAAAGAACACATCTGCAAAGGAAGTCTCCACTGCTAGGCTTCCACGTGAACTCTACGGGTTTGGAGATTTGGTCAACGTATCGTCAATGTGGCGACTATTTATCCTTTACGGAG
Source organism: Henosepilachna vigintioctopunctata (assembly GCA_030704895.1). Lineage (NCBI taxonomy): Eukaryota > Metazoa > Arthropoda > Insecta > Coleoptera > Coccinellidae > Henosepilachna > Henosepilachna vigintioctopunctata. The sequence continues at coordinate 19,994,650 of JARQZJ010000121.1, read as the reverse complement.
TCTTCAACCGACTAAGTGAATGAGGAATGAAGGATTTTTTTGCGGTGAAAAGTACAAACGACAAAAATACAATTATCGGTATAGCCGCAACTCAATTGGAAGCAGCCGTTGACACGTGTTTCGAGCTTATTGGCTCTCCTCAGAACGGCGTAGCCAAGTTCAAGGTGTACGAACCTGGAGATGGAATCCACAACAAAGAACACATCTGCAAAGGAAGTCTCCACTGCTAGGCTTCCACGTGAACTCTACGGGTTTGGAGATTTGGTCAACGTATCGCCAATGTGGCGACTATTTATCCTTTACGGAGTCTTCAACCGACTAAGTGAATGAGGAATGAAGGATTTTTTTGCGGTGAAAAGTACAAACGACAAAAATACAATTATCGGTATAGCCGCAACTCAATTGGAAGCAGCCGTTGACACGTGTTTCGAGCTTATTGGCTCTCCTCAGAACGGCGTAGCCAAGTTCCAAGGTGTACGAACCTGGAGATGGAATCCACAACAAAAGAACACATCTGCAAAGGAAGTCTCCACTGCTAGGCTTCCACGTGAACTCTACGGGTTTGAAGATTTGGTCAACGTATCGCCAATGTGGCGACTATTTATCCTTTACGGAGTCTTCAACCGACTAAGTGAATGAGGAATGAAGGATTTTCTTGCGGTGAAAAGTACAAACGACAAAAATGCAATTATCGGTATAGCCGCAACTCAATTGGAAGCAGCCGTTGACACGTGTTTCGAGCTTATTGGCTCTCCTCAGAACGGCGTAGCCAAGTTCAAGGTGTACGAACCTGGAGATGGAATCCACAACAAAAGAACACATCTGCAAAGGAAGTCTCCACTACTAGGCTTCCAATAACAACGGCTGCTTCCAATTGAGTTGCGGCTATACCGATAATTGTATTTTTGTCGTTTGTACTTTTCACCGCAAAAAAATCCTTCATTCCTCATTCACTTAGTCGGTTGAAGACTCCGTAAAGGATAAATAGTCGCCACATTGGCGATACGTTGACCAAATCTCCAAACCCGGAGAGTTCACGTGGAAGCCTAGCAGTGGAGACTTCCTTTGCAGATGTGTTCTTTTGTTGTGGATTCCATCTCCAGGTTCGTACACCTTGAACTTGGCTACGCCGTTCTGAGGAGAGCCAATAAGCTCGAAACACGTGTCAACGGCTGCTTCCAATTGAGTTGCGGCTATACCGATAATTGTATTTTTGTCGTTTGTACTTTTCACCACAAGAAAATCCTTCATTCCTTATATATATATATATATATATATATATATATATATATATATATATATATATATATATATATATATATATATATATATATATATATATATATATATATATATATATAAATAGTAAAGTAATTATTATTTGCGCTAAGCATGCACGTACGGAACATATTGTAAGGGTATTTTCATAATGAAAATTAGGAATCGAAATGACACCCTAAATGTTTGCGATCATATATATATATATATATATATATATATATATATATATATATATACATATATATATATATATATATATATATATATATATATACATATATATATATATATATATATATATATATATATATATATATATATATATATATATATATATATATATATATATATATATATATATATATATATATATATATATATATATATATATATATATATATATTTTCTCAATGTTTTCAGCAATAACAGGCTTATTTTAATGTGAAAAACTTCATGATCGTTGACGTTCCGTTGAATATCACAACTTGGTCAAAACGAATGAATAATTGAATTTTATGAATTACTATACATATCGAAATGTCCAACTTATTTTTAAAAAAATCAAATAAGTTTTTGTATTTTCACATATTGATTTTTAGTATTACAGGATTATTTCTGGCTCAACATTCGCTTCGGAAGTTTTGGTCTTCTTTACCATGAGGAAAAAAGCATTGTAATAAGCCTGTTATTGCTAAAAACATTGAAAATAAACTTCTTAACTTCTGATCTTAAACAGGCAGTAAATCAATTTTAAATATATATATATATATATATATATATATATATATATATATATATATAGATATATAAATATATATATATATATATATATATATATATATATATATATATATATATATATATATATATATATATATATATATATATATATATATATATATATATATATATATATATATATATATATATATATATATATATATATATATATATATATATATATATATATATATATATATATATATATTTTCTCAATGTTTTCAGCAATAACAGGCTTATTTTAATGTGAAAAACTTCATGATCGTTGACGTTCCGTTGAATATCACAACTTGGTCAAAACGAATGAATAATTGAATTTTTATGAATTACTATACATATCGAAATGTCCAACTTATTTTTTAAAAAAATCAAATAAGTTTTTGTATTTTCACATATTGATTTTTAGTATTACAGGATTATTTCTGGCTCAACATTCGCTTCGGAAGTTTTGGTCTTCTTTACCATGAGGAAAAAAGCATTGTAATAAGCCTGTTATTGCTAAAAACATTGAAAATAAACTTCTTAACTTCTGATCTTAAACAGGCAGTAAATCAATTTTAAATATATATATATATATATATATATATATATATATATATATATATATATATATATATATATATATATATATATATATAGATATATAAATATATATATATATATATATATATATATATATATATATATATATATGTATATATATATATATATATATATATATATATATATATATATATATATATATATATATATATATATATATATATATATGAACATGTTCCACCATTTATTTGGTAAACGGGAGTATTTCGATATTTCGCCAATATTTCCGATTATTTTCTAATTTATCAAGAGAAGCCGACAGTAAGGCTTTTCGATGAAATTTTATGGAGAAGTCCTCTGATTCTATTGAATGTGTAGGTTAAAATGTTCTCTACTATTACCACTCGAAGAATACTTGAGACATCACAGCAAGTAAGCTCGCATAATGAGCTTTGTTACGACATTCGTTTGAATTATTTCCATTTCCAGAACGGATATACTCTTGTTTTCCTTTTCACAATGCAACATATGAGATGTGTTGAAATTCAGAATGTTTTATTGGTATATTCTGAACGAATTTGATTAAAAATTCATATATTTAATATTATTTTATGTCATAGGTAAAAATGAACATTTTATCAATTTGATTTCTGAAGAAAGTAAAACTTCTTCCGACCAAATTGAAGCTGGTACACCTGAAGTATTATGGGAAGTCAATATGGATGCGCATCCAGCCCCTACAATCACATGGTAAGTGTATATTTTTTAGTTTTGAATGAGAAGATTTTACCTATTTGCTACTCGCGGAGCTACTGTAGTGTCGGAATTCTAGCTTTGATTGCTTGCAAGTAACTACAGTTTAAGTCTTCGGAATACTTCGAAATAATCTACGATTCGAACTCACATGCTAGGATTTATTCAAGCTAGATATTTGCCTTCAAATTTCCTTCAAAATTTTCCTCCTTTTTTTGTAATTGAAAAAAAAAGAGTTCAGATGCAAGACTGCTTCAATCGATTATAAAAAATTTTTGAGAGATTTCAAGAACCAATTTAGAAATACTTGATATAAAAATGGCATTACATTTGTAAACATCCATTTATATACTCAGGATAATCATTCATATCATTATATCTCAGGATAAATAACAAGAACCAAATAATCACTGACACCAAAGGGAAGAAATACCAGATATATATGTCTGCTACAAAATTGACATTGACGATTAAAAACATAACATTATTCGACTATGGAAAATATATACTGAAGGCACAAAATAATAGAAATGATGAGAAGATCTTAGAATTTTTCTTGAATGTTACAGGTGAGTAGGAACGAATAAAAATAATTCATTTTGCACCGTTTTTATATTTCAAAATACACCAAAGTCAAACTCTTCTCACTCTTTCATCATAAGGATCGAAGTCATTCAATAGAAGTCTGGGAGCTGTCTGAACGAATGTTGCCAATAAAAACAGAAGCTGTCAAATTTCGAGAGTAAATATTTCAGTGCATTTCTGAAAACATGAAACTCATCTGAAATACCCAACAGAAACTTGCCATTTTACTTTTGAATCAGTGTCATGGATCCAAACAAATGAGTCGCGATATATCTCCCAGAGCACCAAATTCCAATTTCTTCAAAGAGTGGAATCAAATTTCAATACTCACTTGCTCCTCTCTGTTGAAGAACCAAGATATCCCAACTGTGCTGGAATGCATTCGGTGAAACAAGATTTAGTCCGCACCTCTCTACTTACGTGGCTGGTTTCCATTCAAACACCTCAGAAATTGCTGTTCTATGTTCACTTCATTAGGCCAAACGGTTCATTATACCTATACACACTCGACTTACTGGTGTTTGTGGATGCGCCTCACATGGTGTTTTTGGGCCTGCTATGAATAACTAATATTTTATAGAATGCTTCCAAATATGGCAGTGTGGAATTCTATAATTTTTGTTTTCAGGGAACTGTCAGCACAAATTTGAGAAAATGCTTCGATTCGTTGGGGAAAGCATCCAAATTCAATCGTTTTGGTACATGCCACTGATGAATCTCAGAATGCACTGCACTCAGTGATTCTGCTCCTCAATGCATTCCATGCGAAATGCACTCATTATTCACATTGCAAAGTTAATAGTTTTACAACATTTGTTGGCGACAGCTCCTCGAGGGGTTCTATTTGAATTATTCGAATTATATATATATATATATATATATATATATATATATATATATATATATATATATATATATATATATATATATATATATATATATAGTTGGAGGTTTCACGACTGTAGATATGTATTTTCAGTGTGTAATTGGGATTGTAGTCTAGGACAGGAAGTTCAGTTACCTCTTTGGTATTTTTTCTCTGCATTAACCCAACACGTACAAGGTCACAAAATGAATTACATATTCTGATATCCTATTTACCAAAAAATCCTTACTAAATACACAATATAAATTAATTCTCTGTTCGTTAGTCATAAATTATCGGCCAACTTCTTAAGAAACGCCCTTGGTTTATTATATTGAAATGAAACGCTCAGATTCGTGGCTAAGTAAAAACTAACCTTTATTTCCAACAACATAAGATCTACATTTTTACTGTTACGCATGCGCGTTACACTTTTTCTTATGCCTACTTATTACTTCATAAATTAGAACTATTGAATGTTCGAACTATTCATTGCTTATTAACAACACACCCACTAGTTCAAATATTCAATTGGACGCACTCTAAGAACTATCAAATAACATTAACTAAACCTAGTTCTTATACAAAATTATTATGTTTGGCAGCACACAGCCCTTTTGTTAAAATGTCCGCTGGCATCTGATCAGTTCGTAAATAATTCAGATCAATCAATTTATTTTCTAACGTTTCACGAATAAAATGATGCCTTACGTCTATATGTTTAGTCCTTTTATGGATCATTCTATTTGAAGCAATCTTTTGAGCACTTTGATTGTCATTAAACAGCTTCACTATATGCTACATGATCCCAATAATTCACCCAATAAGTTTCTCAAAAATATTGCTTCTTTGGCTGCCTCTGATAATGCCATGTACTCAGCTTCAGTACTTGAGAGGGCAACGGTTTTCTGTTTCTTGCTCTCCCAAGATATTTAGAAAGGATTTACGATCCTTTACATCCCTGCCATAATCAGCATCAACATAGCCTTTTAAATTGTCGGTACAATTATAAAAACTTAAACTATATAATTTAGTACCTTTTGAATACCGCAGTATTCTTTTTGCTGCTTTCCAATGAATTTCAGAATAACAATTATTGAACTGATTCAAATAATTCACAGCGAAGGTTATATCAGATCTATTTAGAACTAACAAGTACATTAAGCTTCCTATTAATCTTTGATAAGGTACTTTCTCACCTAAAAATTCTGAATCATTTAAAATTCCAGGTAAATTTGTTTGAATTGGAGTACTTACTGATTTACATTCACTCATATTGAAATCTCTTAATATCTAATAAGGTTAAGTTTCCTGATCTAAAAATATGCCTTTTTCGTTTCTACTTACTCTCATACCTAGTATCTGCTTGGCTTCACCTAAATCCTTTATCTTAAAATTTTGTTTCAAATTTTGTAATAAACAATTTGTTTCTTTCTCACAATTTGAAAATAAAATCAAGTCATCAACAAATAAGGCAATTATAGTGAAAACATTACCGTCTTTCTTTACATATATACAAGGTTCATATTGTGAGCTCTTATACTTAAGTTGAGTTAGCACATTATGAATCATTTCATTCCAAGCCCGGGAAGACTGCTTTCATCCGTAAATGGCTCTTTTGAGCTTTGAAATTTTATTATCTACTTCTTTTACAAGATCAAAACCTTCTGGAACTTGCAAATAAATAGTTTCCTTTAGAAAACCATTTAAAAAAGCTTTCTTCACGTCAAGGTGTCTGATATTTAAATTCAACTCGACTGCAAGTGCAAACAATAATCTCAAGCTAGAATACCTTACTACAGGTGCAAAAGTTTCTTCATAGTTCACTGTTTGTTTTTGATTATAACCTTTTGCCACTAGTCTTGCCCGATATTTCACTTCACCTTTACTATTAGTTTTGCGTTTGAACACCCACTTACACGGCACAGTGAAAGATCCTTTTGGGACATCTACCAGCTCCCAGGCTTCATTTTCTTCAAAACCGGCAAGCTCTGCTTTTATCGGCTTTTATCGCTTCTTTCCATGATTTGCTATCAGGTCTTGATAAAACATCTTCCATTGTTGTTGGCTTTTCTTGACCAGATTGCTCGGGAAATGACATGAAACTGACATAATCATCATAATGCTTCTGTTTTTCTTTTCTTTCTGACTTTCTAACAGCATTGTTTTCAAGCATCACCTTTTCCTCTGGGACATAATCAACATCTCCATAATCGTTGAGACTATTTTGATTTTCCTGTTCGAGATCATTTACAAGTGATGATTCACTTGTTTCATCATCAGATTCTAGTGCCCCCACATCTCGACTAATTTTTATTTTACGTTTCGAGGAATCATATAATCTATAGCCTTTCGTATATTCATCATATCCAATGAATATCAGTTCTTGAGATTTCTTGTCCCATTTCTTTCTTTGTTCTTTGAGCACATGCACCATGGCTTTACTTCCAAAAATTCTCAAATGATTTAAGTTTGGCTTTTTATTTGTCCAAGCTTCATATGGAGTTTTATCAATTCCAGAAACTATTGTTCTATTTTTAAGATACATAGTAAAACGGACTGCTTCTGCCCAAAGTTCTTTTCCAAGGCCTGCATCTGACAACATACATCTTGCTTTCTCGACTAATGTTCTATTAAGTCTTTCTGACATACCATTTTGTTCAGGAGTATAGCTGTTTGTTGTCTGAAGAATAATGCCTGTCTTCTTAAAATAATTTTCAAATTCGTTCGAACAGAACTCACCTCCATTATCAGATCTTATACATTTATTGGAACTCCTTTTTGTTTTTCCACCATAACTTTGAAGTTCTTAAAAGTTTCCAGAACTTCGTCTTTGGTTTTCAGAAAATAAACGAATCCCATTCGGCTATAGTCATCTGTGAAGGTTTAGAAATACTTTGATCCCCCTAATGATACATGTTGCATAGGTCCACATACATCACTATGTACAATTTCTAATAAAGATGTAGCTCTTGTACCAGTGTTTTTAAACGGTAATCTCGACTGTTTACCATCACAGCAAATTGTACAATTACTTTGATCATATTGGATGTTTCCTTTACACTCAATGCCTTCGACACTTCCATTTATCATCTTATTGAGATAAGAAGGGTTAACATGACCTAATCGTCTGTGCCATGTATATCCAGTGGCTAAAGCTACTGCAGGTGATACAGTGTTAAGTTTATAAACACCATCATGCATTCCCGCGGTTGCCACTAATACATTCTGAGCATTGTAAATTTCACATTTATTATTTTTAAATAATACAGTGTTTCCATTTTTCACAATTTGGCTGACAATCTTGATAATAGATTAGTGGCCAAGCCTGGAACACACATAACTCCTGGTATAGAAATGTCAAAACAATTGTTTCCTACCATTGTTTTTAATTCACAATCACCTATCACTTTCACTGCAAGTTTCTCATTATTAGCAACTACTATTTCCGGTTGTTTTGATGAAACTTTATTTTTGACCCAATTTTCATTAGCGGTAAAGTGACCACTTGCTCCAGAATCTATATACCAATCGTTTTTGCTGAAGTTGCCACTTGAAAACACTACGTTCAACAAATGTTTATTGTCATTTGCTTGTTTTCCAGTGTTTCCCTGTTTTAGTTTTGGACATTTATTTCGAAAATGACCAGATTCATTGCAATGCCAGCAAATTATTTCACTTTCAGCCTTTTTGTGGTTATATTTATTCTTCTTAGGATTGTACTGGGTCGCCCTCTTCTGATAATTTCCTGAATTACGCATAGCTAAAGCTACGCCTGCACTTTTGTCGTCCATATCTAAAAGTTTCGTCTTGATTAAATCTGCAATTGTTTTAAAAAATCTTCTGCGCGCTGTTCTCTAGCGCCATTATCATCGGTTGAAACTTTTCTGGCAATCCCGCCAAAAGAATGGACCCAAGTAATTCATCACCAATTATCAAACCTGAACTTTGTAATTTCTGACCTGCTTCAACTATTTGATTCACATAGTTGGTCATTGATTCACAATCTTCTTGTCTTGTGGAAATCAGTTTTCTCAGTAAACTTATTATACACGATTGTCTCGAATCATCAAACAAAGTTTTAAGTTTCGTCCATAATTCCACTGTAGTTTTAGAATCCCGAATATGAACATATAATGCAGGATCGATCGTCAAAGCAATTTTAGCTTTGCCTTTTTGATCGTCAGTTTCAACTACTTCTTGGATGCACTTGGATAGACCTTCCAACACTAACACGTTCTCAACTGCGAACGACCATTCTCAATAATTTTCACGGCCTTTCAATTTCCGCACGTTTACAAGAAAATTCGTTGACATTTTTGTTCGAGTTTCACTTCACGATTCGCGTAACTACTTTTCAATATTCCTTTTATTTTAACCCAATGTGTTTCGCCGCCACGTGTCTGGGCCCATAACCTGTTATTATATTGAAATGAAACGCTCAGATTCGTAGCTAAGTAAAAACTAAACTTTATTTCCAACAACATAAGATTAATAAGATAATATTTACTGTTACGCATGCGCGTTACACTTTTTCTTATGCCTACTTATTACTTCATAAATTAGAACTATTGAATGTTTGAACTATTTATTGCTTATTAACAACACCCGGACTATCCTCATAGTACTTGTAAAGAAAATTTTCGATAGTGCTTGTTATATTAACTGTTAAGATTGTACTATTTTAGCCCTGAAGAAGAAAGTAAACATTTTCGAAAGCTTGAAAAATACTGAAGAGGTGACGGATTTTCCTGTCCTAGACTGCAATCCCTATTAAACACTGAATATATATATATATATATATATATATATATATATATATATATATATATATACGCTTTCAAAGTAACTATAACTTTCTTTCGATATCGTTTTTGACAAATTATTCAAAAGAACATTTTAGCAGAGCTGTATATGTGAAACATAAACGATGCGATGACTCCATTGTTCTTCTTGGGATAAATGTTAGAGAACGTTAAAGTGTTTTCTAACATGAACGATGCTTACATTTATTGAAAGCGTAACAAAATTAACTGTTTCGTACTACAAGGTACTGATCTGTTACGTGGATGTTTGTAGTACATTTGCTTATGTTTCAAATAACCACTTATACCTTGAGAAAAGACATCAAGTGTTCCTAAAACCGCAACCTAAATGTCATTACTTCATCAAATTAGATGAAATTGTTCAAAAACTACAGTTGTAAAATGAAGTATGTTGATTGATAAGGTGGAAGAATATCAACGAACTGAGGAAACACATTGAAAAACTAACACAATACCAGAAGGAACAAGTACATAAAACCTCCACAGGAGCATTGCATCCACAAATTGCAACAAATCAGATTCATGCAAAACACGATAATGATAACATCACCGCCCAGGTATGCCTTGATACCATTCGGCAAAAATATCCGTTTACACGTCCAAGGATAACGATAGCTAAAAAGTGGACAGTGCGTTATTCATGAGTTCCGGAGGATTCTTTCATAGGTCTTTCAACGCTAGGAAATCGTAATTGAACGATGGAAAGTAATCCATCAAAGACATTCATCATTTCTGGAATGAACAGTTGGCTTCACCTGTTTATTTATTCAAATCGTGATGCGGGTTGGATTAGCAAAGAAAACATGACCGCAAACACCTACAATGAGATGAGACAAGATCCTTTCACTTTAGAAGAACTTAAAGTTGTTATTGGAAATAGTCACAACTGGAAGACACCAGGACCTGACGGCCTACATAACTACGGGCTCAGAAAACTGTGGTGTATTTACGCAAAATTTATAGTGTTTCTTGATGGTGTTGGTGTGGCTAGGAGATCCTAAAACTATGCCAGTTTTTTATATAGGGCGTTACAAACCTCCAGCCAAAGAATTTGTCAGATCAACTAAACCCTACTAGGTGTCCAATCTAAGTCATTGGACTTGGCGTTGGATGATAGGTGATTGACCTATCATCAAACGCTATATAAAATTATTATGTCTTGCACTGCGAGCGAAATGATATCATAGCCGATAAACAGGAGGGATGCATACAAAACGATATGGGCTGTAAGAAAGAACTCATTATGGACACAGTAACCTGCAACCAGGCATAATCCAAGAAGGAGAACCTTTTTATGGCATAAATTTATTACAAAATAGCATCTGATTCCGAAAACCACAATACACATAAATGGAGTCAATTGTAATATATCGACAGATGTCATATTAATAAAAAGGGGAATATTTCAGAGGCACACTCTGAGCCCTCTTCGATTTTACTTAGCAATGGTTCTCTATCGCGGAGATTGAACTCTACCAACAACGACTTTTCCATTAATCATAACAACACGAAAACCATCGAATTCAATCATCTATTATATATGAACGACCTGAAGCTAATGAATTCTTCACAGACATAAAAATGCAGTGTAGTATGTATAAATGTCGCACCTTAAGTGTCGGAGAAGGCATGAGAAATAGAAAATGCGAAATGGAGACCATATCAAGTCTATAAATACCTGGGAAAGAAGAAATCCCAATGAAACTATCATCATTTAATGAGGGAAGAAATCTCCAATTGATTAATAAAGTGACAGAGATGCGTTGAAGAACTTGGTAGACTTGGCAGCAAACATCTCTTCAAGGCAATCAACAGTTCTTGTATACTCATTCGGAATAGTGAACTAGAGCAGAACTGATGTTGGCAACATGCAGCGAAAGATCAGAACATTGTTCACAAACTTTCATAACCACCACCTAAAACGCGCAGTTGAAAAGACCACTTCACCAAGACATGAGGGCGGTAGAAGATTGGCAGACATCGGTTAAATTGTTGGATACACAAGTACCGAATCTACGCTACTATTTCAACAGGAAGTCTGTTGAATCAAATCTGCACAGAGCGATCTGCCAAATTGATAACTCTACTCCTCTGAAACTGAGCCGGCCGGGTTACAAGTTATCATCAATCTAACCACTGAAAGCTTCAAATTTGGAGAGAAAAGCCCTTGCATAGGAAACATATGAGTGAGAGCACGAGAGAAAATATCGACAAGGAAGCGTAGAACTACAGGTTGGTCTCAGGCAGAATAATGTTTCCCGGAACTGAGGCACTGAGCTGAATCACTGAGTAACATCTGAGTGACACTTTCCCTGTTAGGGAGCTGTAAGACTTGAAATCTGAGATAATAAAAATAATTATTCAGTAGCTATCACAAAATTCATGTATACATCCACGTTTAAAATTTATTATTAACAATTATTCAATTGAAAGGAACTTAGCTAATATACGTTCGAATACCTCAAGGTCACTAATTATTTGTATGGAGCTAGGCAATTCATCAAATGCATTGACTCCTTCATAAAATATTCTATTTTTAAATCTAAAAAGCTTGAAAACTTGCACGTTGAAATTGTCGGCATTTCTTGTATTATGATTGTTTTGTATTATGGTACAATTTACTGCTAATTCAAAATATAAATATAAATGTAACATAAAGTTTTATCTGTTAGTTTCTTTCTCGAGCGAAGTACAGAGTTGATCAGTCATAGAGTCATATATCATAGTCACAGATCAGCTTTTTTTTCTGAGTATGTTCTATTCTACTTCTTCATAGAAGTCTTCGTCCTAATTCTTTTTCATAGAGTTTGGAATGCTAAACTGCTTATATCTATTTGATCATTTAACGAATTTACATTGGTATTTTTATTGTGTTTATAAATCTCTATTGATTTCGAAATATTTCACCACCAAAAAATAACCAAAAAATAATATAATAATAAGTACGGAAAAGTATGCCTTTAGTCTAGAAACTGTTTGGAAAAGTTCGAGTTCTTTTTGTTTGAGCTAATAAACTGTACTCCACCCAATACTTGTAAATCAAATGTACAATTGTATTAAAATTCTTACATAAACTCAATGTTTTAGGTAAACCGTATGTTCGGATGGATACCAATCAGAATTACCAATTGCATAACGAACTAGTATTTGTCAGTTGCAATGTGAAAGCAAATCCAGCAGCTGAGATCTCGTGGAATTTTAAACCTTGTTTGGACGATTCGTGTGATTATGAAAAAGTAAGTACCATAGTTATATTTCTTTTTAATTCAAAAAATATAACGTGAACTTTTCCAATATTCCATTTATGGCAGATTTGATAAGCGACTAAAAATATATTTTGATGATGCAGAGGGCGACTGAAGAAAGTAATAGAATATTTCTCTATGATTTTTTTTCTAATCTTCGAAAATTGAGAATATTCAAACAAATTATCCTCGACATTCGACGAGCTTCTGAGGAAGGTGTTAGGAAAGGAGTGAAGTGAGAAGTTAAATATTCACATTTTTTTCTAATGAAACTTCGTCGATAGGGAGTTGCTTATAGTTGATGACTCGGCAGGAACTGCTCAAATGAAAACATGCGTTGCAGTGAGGTAATCTCACTGAGTCCGTTATGGCTCTGCATAGTATTGCATATCTATTGTGAGATCCAGGTTAGAGTACGCGTCGGTTGTCTGCAATAAAAATTATGATAAATACAGGAATATAATAGAAAATGTTCAACAGAAGTTCAATAATGCTCTAAATTTTCGTTTAAAACAGGTACCGTCATTGACTCTCATAGGAGAGTATTGTGAAATTTTATAGTTTGGAATGTTTGGAGTAGTCACTGAGACGTGACTACTTTGATATATGTTTATTCTACAAAATACTTAATAGATTCTGTTTGATCGAAGAAACGATGTATAAGCTCTCCCTAGCGTTCAAGATTTCTACTCATGACAACAGTAGAGCGAGTGAAAGGTTTTGTAGACATTTCATTCGAACACCTCAGAAAACTGTCCTCAATGTGTAAGAATGCCCATAATCGCTCCAAATCACGCCTCGGCGGGCAAAAGTAAAGCTTGTTTCAAGATTCACAAATCATTCAATACTAGTAAATACTGCGACTCTTAATCGAAATATCGAAATATTTCAGATAAAACTCGCAGGGAGCTTTCTACACTTCTTTTTTTCACTGTCTTTTCTCTGATAGAGGAACTTCCTCTATCGTGAATTCTTCTCTGAGAAAAATTCCCCTCAATTTGGTATGGGAGCTATGGGCGTTTTGAAAGTCATCGATTCTTGATTTATAGATTTAATATGGATTGAAATAATAATGATGAAACAATTGCACTCTATCATCATTCAACAAGGTCGATGAATATTTCGAAACGCTCTTAATATTCAGTGTCAAAAGTGATTGGTTCCTTCTCGTTGACAACATTTGTGTAGACAGCTCCTGAGAGTTTTATTTGAAATATTTCGATTGAGAGTCTCAGTATTCACTAGTATTGAATGATTTCTGAATCTTGAAACTAGCTATACTTTTGCCCGCCGTAGACTGCAGGAGTGTCTGTTCTTTCTTTCTTTCAAAACACGTGTCAACGGCTGCTGCTAATTGCGGGATATGCCGACAGTGTCTACTTTTGATTGAAATTTTCCCCTGCGTTGAACATTATTCATATATTGTATAATCTCTCGGCTAGGGCCATCCTTGAAGGATAAATAGTCGCCTCACGGGCGAAGTAGTTTTTTCAAAGCTCCCAATCCAGAGAGTAAAAACGCGATAGCCTTAAATGTGTCGACTTTCTTCAGTGAAGTGTCTCTTCTTTCTCGTTTTTTCATCTCTAGGTTCGTTCAACTTGAACTTGGCTACGCCGTTCTGAGAAGAACCAATAAGCTCGAAATGCGTGTCAACAGCTGCTGTTTTGCGGGATGCACCGAAAGTGCCTACTGTTGATTGAAATTTTCCCCACGTTGAACATTATTAATATATTGTATAATTTCTCGGCTAGGGGCATCCTTGAAGGATGAATAGTCGCCTTACGGGCAATGTAATTTTTTTCAAATCTCTCAATCCGGAGAATAGAAATGCGGTAGCCTAAAATGTGTCGACTTTCTTCAGTGGAGTGTCTGTTCTTCCTTGTGTTTCATCTCCAGGTTCGTAAAACTTGAACTTGGCTACGCCGTTCTGAGGAGAGCCATTGAGCTCGAAACACGTGTCAACGTCTTCTACTATTTGCGAGATATGACGACAGTGTCAACTTTTGATTATAGATAAATATCTATATATATGAAAATGAAACCCGTTTTCCGTTGTCACGACATAACATATAAACGGCTTGACCGATTTGGCTGATTTTTTTTGCAGTTTTCTAATACTCTGTACAAGGTTCTTACGGAAAAAATATAAAGAAAATCTCTCAGAAAGATTGAAAAATATACATTTAATTTTGCATATTTTAAAAAACGCGCGTAACGAATGTCAACGTCATTCAATTTAAAACAAAAAATCTATGGTAATCTGTGACACCACATCGATAACCGCGCTAACAAGTGTCAACGTCATTCAATTTAAAACAAAAAAATCTGTGGTACTCTGTGACAACACATCCATAACCGCGCTAACAATAATTTTATTAAGATTTTGGTAAAGTTCGTTTTGTTTTAAAGACTAAGAAGTTTTTTGTTTGCTAATAAGTGTTTGTTAATCACGGTAAGTTCACTTTATTTCGATTTTTGGTAACTTTTGGTGTTTACACAATATTACAATTTAACATGGTTATACAGAAAATATATTTTCAGTTGGATTTCCGTTTTTAACA
Organism: Henosepilachna vigintioctopunctata; assembly: GCA_030704895.1. NCBI lineage: Eukaryota > Metazoa > Arthropoda > Insecta > Coleoptera > Coccinellidae > Henosepilachna > Henosepilachna vigintioctopunctata. The sequence goes on along the minus strand of JARQZJ010000121.1, from coordinate 19,979,211 downwards.
ATGCCACCAACTAGACGTACAAACTTAGGCCGCAGAACTCGAAATACGGCATAATATAAAAATGAATCACAAAATGTGTTGGTAAGCGCATAACTCAACAACGCCTGGACCAATGTTGCCAATTCTTTTCTCTAAATGTTAGTTGAAGTCCAAGGATGGTTTTTACGACGAGAAAAATTCGAATAATTGCCGAAAAACCCCTTAAAACAACCCTCTTCTTTTTCCCATACAAACGTTTTTTAACTGAAATGTAGAATCAATTTGAACTTTATTGCTATTCAATGAAGTGCATGTTAAATTATAAGAATTCACTGTAATCTAAGCAATGTAGGTGTGTCTCTAATGTCAAAGAGTCAATTTGCACTTTATTACCGCTGCACAAAGTTCAAATTCAATCATATCTATCAAAACAGTGTGTGCGTGAGCGAATGTCGAGTTACGGAACTCAACGAAAGTGATAATATCGCGAATAAGACCAAATTGAATAGTCACAAAATGTAACAGCTATAGATCATGAGTATTGATTTTCAATTTGGTTGCTTTGGTTTTGGCACGCTACAGAAAATGCATCAGTTTTCACATCATTACATCAGTCAAACACAAACCGTGTTACAAAAAGTGTCTTATTATTTTTAATTAATAATTTGATGTCCCTATCTGTGCAAAATTATTTAACTACGTAGTAATATTATGTAAATGAGATGAACACCGAACAAAATGATAAATATAGGAAAATGAAAACTTTACACACATACAACATTGGTATGGCTTCAAGGACTTGATTCTAAGCCATATCAAATTAAAGAGAAGTTGAAAATTGAAACAACAACCTGTCCATTTCAGGTGTACAGGTGTTGTGTACCGTCCTATCGTCAGGGTGACGGTTATGTTCAGGAGAATTTTTTGCGCCGACTATAAAATAGGTAGGAACAAAAACTGCCTCATTCCAAATTTTTGACGGGACGAAGAAATCTGTTGGGTCCGCTAGTATATATATATATATATATATATATATATATATATATATATATATATATATATATATATATATATATATATATAAATATATATATATATATATATTGAAGTGAATATTATTCGTGCTTACCATACACGTACGGACATATTGTATATGAAGAAATATTTGAAATTTGGAATCGAAATTACACCACAAAAGTTTTCAACCTCGACTGGGATACGAACCCAGGTCAGAGCAACAGGGCGTAAACCTGAGAGACCTGGGTTCGTATCCCAGTCGAGGTTGAAAACTTTTTGTGGTGTAATTTCGATTCCAAATTTCAAATATTTCTTCATATATATATATATATATATATATATATATATATATATATATATATATATATATATATATATATATATATATATATATATATATATATATATATATATATATATATATATATATATATATATATATATATATATATATATATATATATATATATATATATATATATATATATATATATATATATATATATATATATATATATATATATATAAATTAGTTTTAAATTTCCTGACACTTTTATATTTAGGTTTATTTTTACTAGGTTAATGTCATCAAATAACTCTCACAAATAATAACTATCTTCAATAATACAAAAAATCTTATTTACGCGTTTCGATTATACATCATTTTCAAAATATCTAATATCAATTTAATCTATAATTCAACAATCTTTACACATAAGTTATAAATCGAATCGTAGGTGTCGCGTTTGTCTCGTCACATGATAAACTTCTCTCTCCTATCATCTCTTCTCAGTCTTCAAGGTGGATTATATTATGATATATTCTTCCGAAATACTCTTTGTCAGATCTTGAATTGATAGTTGTTTTCTCTTCCTTTTGTATGGCTATCATCTCCATTATATTTCTCTTCTGTTGATTTTTTTTCCCTTCCGATAATCTTCGTATTTCCAAAATCAAATTAATGTAATTGCTCGATTGCATGTTTTGCTAGGGCAGTTGTTTTCTTGTTTGTTCTTACCGAATATTCATGTTAATATAATTTTCTGTGTAAGTATTGTTTTGTGTTGCCTATATAACGTGAATCACAATCGATGCAATTTATTGAATATATATTATGAGTTTTTTTTTTTAATTAAATTCTTGGTTTCAGCTTGGTGTATAATGAACCAGTTATATTGTTTGGTTTATGGCTTATTTTTATATTATATATCTTCAGATTACAATTCAAAAAGGAATTAGAAGAAAACAACAAAATAAATTTCTCAGATATGACTTCAATTAGAGGACGAGATGGTTCAATTAGTACTGACTGGTATAATAAAAAAAATGGTGAGGAAGATATCTTAATTACAATTCACTTGTACCTACAAAATATAAAAGGAGTGTTGTGAATGTTTTTACAGATAGAGCTGTTGAATTATCCAACCCTGGAGTAAGACCTAAAAATATGAGAAGAATCAAAGAAATTTCAGAAAGAAACGACTATCCGGAAAAATTTTACAAACCGATTATTAAAAGGAGAATACACCAAATATATAACCAAACAAACCAAAAAAAATGATATCGATGTGGATGTAAAATACATTGGAATGGAATATATCCTATAAATGAATATCCTATAAAATAAGTATTGTCGTGAAAATATATAATATAAAAATAAGCCATCAACTAAACAATATATGTAACTGGTTCATTATACACCAAGTTGAAACCAAGAATAGAATTGAAAAACGAAACTCATACTATATGTTCAATAAATTTCATCGATTGTGATTCACGTTATATAGGCAACACAAAACAATACTTACACAGTATTGTTTACACAGTGAATATTCGGTAAGAACAAACAATAAAACAACTGCCCTTGCAAAACATGCAATCGAGCAATGACATTAATTTGATTTTGGAAATACGAAGATTATCGGAAGGGAAAAAAATCAACAGAAGAGAAATATAATGGACATGATAGCCATACAAAGGGAAGAGAAGCCAACTATCAATTAAAGATCTGACATAGAGTATTTGTATTTTGGAAGAATATATCATAATATAATCGACCTTGAAGACTGAGAAGAGATGATAGGAGAGAGAAGTTTATCATGTGACGAGACAAACGCGACACCTACGATTTGATTCATAACTTATGTAAAGATTGTTGAATTATAGATTGAATTGATATTAGATATTTTGGAAATGATGTATAATCGAAACGCGTAAATAAAAGTTTTTGTATTATTGTAGATAGTTATTATTTGTGAGAGTTATTTGATGACATTAACGTAATAAAAAATGAACCTATATATATATATATATATATATATATATATATATATATATATATATATATATATATATATATATATATATATATATATATATATATATATATATATATATATATATATATATATATATATATATATATATATATATATATATATATAATATAAATATATATATATATATATATATATATATATATATATTTATATATGTATATATATTATTTATGAATATGTTTTATAGCTATAATGGGCTTCTTTCGATATGAAAAAGTTTATTTTTGTTAACGTTTTGTTGTTATATCACTTCCTTGTCAAAACTAATTAGTTTTGACAAAGTTGTGATATAACAACGAAATGTTAACAAAAATAAACTTTTTCATATCGAAAGAAGCCTGTTATTGCTGAAAACATTCAAAATAAAATATCATAAACAGGCAATAAATCTATTTTGAGATATATATATATATATATATATATATATATATATATATATATATATATATCTCAAGTTGGGATCTGTTGATACAGGATTTGGTAGTTTTCTCCAAGTATGTTGTGGGATCGTTTGTGATGCGCTTGTAGTCAGGAGTGTTCAGGAGGGTGGTCATTTTGTCGAAATAGGTGTGGGTGTTAATGATGACAGTGGCGTTGCCTTTGTCTGCTGGAAGGATAACGAGATTTTCGTTGTTGTATAGTTCTTTGAGGGAACGTTTTTCGGATGAAGTGAAATTGGAAGGGGTGGTTTGGAAGTACGTAGAATTTTGGCGATGTCTTGCCTGATATTTTCGGCTTGGATAGATGGTAGGTTGGAAATAGCTTCTTCGGTCTGGCAAATGATAGTTTCTGTAGGGATTGCTTTGGGAGAAATGGCGTAATTGAAACCTTTGGAAAGGGCTTTTGAAGCAGTGTTGGAAATTGTGGTGTCGGAGTAATTGTGGACAACGGTAATGGGATTCAGTGGTGACTGTGTCTGGGGTTGTTGACGTGAAATGAGCTTGTTTAGTTTATTTTTCTGGGATTGGGTCTTCTGGTCGGCTAGGTATTGTGATTTGGAATGAGACAGTCGGTCAAATGTGTCCCATAAGATAGGGTGAATGTGAAAGGATTCTATGTCATGGAAAGTTTCGAGAAGTTTGGAATTTGTAGTGTCTAAGTTGCGCCTAGTGGTATGAATGGAGTCTCTGAGTAGTGAGAGACTTGCCCTGTTGAGGATTCGGTTGATGGAAGGGGATTTCGTGTGATGTTTGAGTAATAGAAAATTTGGGATGACACGATGGTCACGACACGATTTTAAAAATGTAAGGTCACAGAGAAGACGATATTTTCGGCATAAAAGATGGAATAGGATTTGGTGAGGGAAAATAATTGCTCTCCGTGGAGCCGAATGAAATGTTCAGAAAGGTTTCCGCGGTCAGAAGTATGTATAAAACTTGGTTCTCGGAATGAGCCGCGTTCTAGATTTATATAATCTCGACGTTTCGGCTTCCATTGTGAAGCCATCTTCAGGAGTTGGAATAAATTAGTAGGGAAAAGGGTATTTTATATATATATATCTATATATATATATATATGAATTAGTTTTAAATTTCCTGACACTTTTATATTTTGTTAACGAAATGTTAACAAAAATAAACTTTTTCATATCGAAAGAAGCCTGTTATTGCTGAAAACATTCAAAATAAAATATCATAAACAGGCAATAAATCTATTTTGAGATATATATATATATATATATATATATATATATATATATATATATATATATATATATATATATATATATATATATATATATATATATATATATATATATATATATATATATTATAAAATAAGTATAAGGGTCATTCTGATTCTAGAGTGTTGAAGTCAAACTCTTTTTATTTGCTTTATAAATATTCTATATTTTACTTTCAGTTAAACATCTTGGCCACTAGCACTCACCTAGGTGGGTTAGATTTCTCCTACGAAATCAAAGTTACGTTCAACAAATCTGGAATAATAAAGTGCTCAGCTGATAATTCAATGGGCCATGGGGACATTATGAAGCCAATATATGTTTGTGGTGCGTATTATTCTATATATTATTATTATAGCGATCATTTCCCATTAGGAGAGCAATTGAACTTGAATTCACAATTTTAAGAGGTTTTGATCCAGCTTTTTGTTTCCCAATAATTCTACATCCTCTAGGAATGCTCTTTCTCCCGTTATGAATTCTTCCATGATTTCTGCTCACACTTCACATGTACGATTTTATAGCGACACTCCGTACGAACTTCGAAAATTTTTGTATTGATCTGTTGTAGTTCCTTTAAGGTCTATTTCAACCACTATGTGCTGCATTTACTCTTTGTTATTATAACGAGTAGTTTCTTCCGTATTCTGGACTGCTTCATTCTGTAGATATATTCATAAAACATGTACGATTTTATAGCGACACTCCGTACGAACTTCGAAAATTTTTGTATTGATCTGTTGTAGTTCCTTTAAGGTCTATTTCAACCACTATGTGCTGCATTTACTCTTTGTTATTATAACGAGTAGTTTCTTCGGTATTCTGGACTGCTTCATTCTGTAGATATATTCATAAAACATGTACGATTTTATAGCGACACTCCGTACGAACTTCGAAAATTTTTGTATTGATCTGTTGTAGTTCCTTTAAGGTGTATTTCAACCACTATGTGCTGCATTTACTCTTTGTTATTATAACGAGTAGTTTCTTCGGTATTCTGGAGGACTGCTGCATTCTGTAGAAATATTCATAAAACTTTGGTGATCGTTTTCTGATTTCTGATTGTCTTTTGATTAAGATCGTTCGGAGGTCTTTCTTTTCATTCAAATGCCGTTCTGTTAAATATATATATATATATATATATATATATATATATATATATATATATATATATATATATATATAGTAAAAACTCGATTAACCGGACTAATTCTTGTCATTTGGCATCCGGATAATTGAAACTCCGGTTAATCGAATGTATGAAGAAATGCGGTTTTTTTGCATATGTAGCATGTACACATATATCATAATAATAGGTTCTTTATTCTCAACAGGTATAACACCCAATTACAGAAAATAATAACAATGTTGAATACATAACTAAATAATTAGAAAAAAGATTTAACTAAATATTAAAAAAAAGATTCAAAAAAGAACTCAATCTAATCTAAAAAAATTAGTAACTTATAAATACATTATAGCATTCAATGAAATATTACAAATTACTCAATCTGAATCGATTCATTTTAGTCGATTTTCGTTGTTCACATAAATCCTGATAATAAATTCTATTATATATATCATTCTAATCATATTACATATAATACATATGTAATGTTATGTGTTTATTAAAAACAACAAATACATATCAACGAAAATCAACATTTATTAAGAAATGGTACATGATGTACGTATAATTTGGGCGTAATGCCAGTTCCGACACATTCATGTTAGAATAAATTCGTCGCGATTGGCAGTCCGGATAATCGCGAATCCGTATAACTGAGGGCCGGATAATCGAGTTTCTACTGTATATATATATATATATATATATATATATATATATATATATATATATATATATATATATATATATATATATATATATATATATATATATATATATATATATATATATATATATATATATATATATATATATATATATATATATATATATATATATATATATATATATATATATATATATATATATATATATATATATATATGTATATATATATATATATATATATATATATATATATATATATATATATATATATATATATATATATATATATAAAAAGAAAAACATTCAAAATATAAAGAAGAAATATACTACAAGGGAAAAAATTCTGTAGTTCCCGTGCTATATTATCGCACTTGTGCATATTTTATATTAAAAGTATACTATAACTTTATTTCGATACTTTTACATCGCACTGTTCATGTTCCTTTGAAAAATTATTCAAAGGAACATGAACAGTGCGATGTGTCCATTATCCTTCAAGGAATAAATGTTGGAAAAAGAGAAATATTGAAATCTATGCCTACATTTATTGCAAGCATAAGGAAGTTGACTGTTTCGTACTACAAGGTACTGGTTAGTTACGCCACGTCCTACGTGGAAGTTTGTAGTAGATTTCTATATGTTTTAAGTAACCACTTACAGCTTGAGAAATGACAACGAGCGCTTGTTACAGCCGCAACCTAACGGCATCAAATTAGATGAAATTGTTCAAAAACTAGAATTGTAAAATGTAGTAGTTGATGAGGGCGTGTGAATCTTTCAATATTGGATGTATTCATTTGCTTTTCATTGACTCCTAAGATTTGAGATGTCTTATTTGATAGATATACTTATATCTATATCTTATTAGACAGATGTAGATATACTTGTCCTATATTAGATAGATTACTCCATAGATTTGAGATCTATGCATTAAATATGCATACCACTTACAGTTAATTTCTGTCTTACGATCGAGAAGAGGCCACGTGAGGATTGAAGTTGTTGCCTTTCATTTGTTGGAAGTGGCATGACTGATGAGTACGAAACAGTTAACTGTCCTTAGCTTTCAATAAATGTATGCATATATTTCAATATTCTCTATAATTTATCCCTACAAGGATGATGAAGACATCGCATTGTTCATGTTTCACATGGCCAGCTCTGCTATTATGCTCTTTTGAATAATTTGTCGAAAAATTATCGAAAAAAAGTTATAGTGTACATTTTATATATATATATATATATATATATATATATATATATATATATATATATATATATATATATATATATATATATATATATATAGATATAGATATAGATATAGATATAGATATATATTTTAATATATGTGTGTTATTGTTCAGTGAGTAAACGCCACTAGATGCTTTTTTGAGGAATGTAGATGGAGATCGAAAAAAAAACAGTTTCCCGATCACAGATTCTTGTGGTACTCCACAATGATTCATACCTGCGGTCGAAATGTAGCTATTCCTTTCAAACAACTGATGCAGAAAATGTAGAGAGTTATACTAAAACTCTATATTGACTAATTAGGTGTAATGCAAATACCAATATCAAATCCCCAATGAGCTTGTATGACGCTGCATGAAACACTTATTTCTGAAACAAAGAATATATTAAATGACATAATTTAAATAGTATCGAATACCAATGTAACCATTTCGAGAAAAAAACGAGTTGCTGTAATAAATAAGAGTTTCATACATTTTAGCGATTCTTCTATATATTCCTCGTTTATTCCACAGATATCACAAATTGTTTTGGCATAGTAGTCTTAAACGAAGATGTATCATATGAAGAAATGGATGAAAATAAAACCATAATACGAGTTGCTGAAGGTGAATCATTAAGTTTGTCTTGCCGGGCACAACTTCAGAATTCTCAACATGAAATCCGATGGAGTTATTCCTCAGACATTATAAATCCCAGTGAAAGTGAGTATGAAGTGGAACAGGTTCTTTTCAGTGAAAAATATTTATTTTGATTGGCGTTCGGTTGAGACCTGCGACTTTTTCAAAATTATCCAATTTTTATAATTTGAATTAAGATTCAATTATTCAAGCGTTGCTCAAATCGCGGCTCTTAGTAAACATAAAATAACTGAAAACACACAATTTCTTTAACAACAGTTTTAGCAGAAGAGAAATTTGAGAAATGTTACACATTCGCCAGAACACACACATATATATATATATATATATATATATATATATATATATATATATATATATATATATATATAACGCCATTTAGTGCACTATGCACTGACGTTATAGTATTTAGTGTATTATGTTACGGTACAGACCATATCACAAATTCTGTAACGTCAGTGCATAGTGCACTAAATGGCGTTACATATATATATATATATATATATATATATATATATATATATATATATATATATATATATATATATATATATATATATATATATATATATATATATATATATATATATATATATATATATATATTTATATATGTATATATTATTATTATTATTATTTCGATTGTTCCCCATGAGGAGAGCGACTGAACTTGAATTCGCAATCATTAGGAATTTTGCTTCATCTTTTTTGCCTCCCAAAAACGCTTCATCCTCCCTGAATGCTCTTTCTTCCGTTCGTCTGTCCACTTTACTTCAGGTTGACGATTTGATTTTTGCTTAAACTTTACATGTGCGATTTTATAGCGACATTCAGTGCGATCTTCGAGACTTTTTATATTGATCTGTTGCAGATCCTTTTGGACCTCTTTTATCCACTCTGTTCCGCATTTACTATTCATAATTATATTGAGTAGTTTCTTCGGTATTCTGGACTGTTTCATTCTGTAGACATGTGCATAGAACTTTGCTCGTCGTTTTCTGATTTCTTCCGTTATCGTATTTGTCTTTTGATACAGTTCATTTTGAGGTCTTTTCATCCAAATACCGTTTCTATCGATAGGCCCGTAAATCTTTCTAAGAATTTTTCGTTCTTGTTTTTCTATTTCTCTAATTCTTGAATGGTCGCCAATAACCATTGTTTCACCTGCGTAGATTGCTTCTGGAAGAATCGTTGTGTTATAATGCCTGAATTTGGCGCCTCTCGAAATGCACTTTTTGTTATAGTGAGCCCATGTTAGTTTGTAGGCCCTTTGGAGCTTGGTTATTCTCTGTTCATTAGCGATTCGGTTTAAACCTGAGGACTGTATAACTTCCCCGACGTATTTAAAATGGCCTACTTGCAGAATTTCACCATGTTTTGTCATAAGAGAAGATTTATTCTTTGGTTTTCTTTCCACGTATTTGGTTTTATCATAAGAAATTTGTAACCCGGTTTTCTGCGCAATTTCATATAGTTTTTTCACGACGCGAATGGCTTCAGTTCTGTTGTCTGTGATGATAGCAATATCGTCTGCAAAGGCGAGACATTTGACATTTATTCTATTTTCTTCTTTGATACCCACTTGTATGCCCTTCACATGAATAAGTTCGACATTTCGATATCTATAGTAATTCATAAAATTAAATTATTCATTAGTTTTGATAAAGTTATGACATACAATAGATATATATGAGTGATTTGTTCTATTTACCTGTTTGCCTATATACAATTTGTTTTATTCGTAGGGTTTGGAGGTTGTGAAATAAAAATGAAACTACATTTACTTTGTATAAACCTTTCGGCGTATCGGCCTTTTTCAATATATTTTAATACTTTAAGATCTGAATACCAACGTCCATTCATGAAAATTCAAATTTGAATCGTGTTCATTTCGTCAACTTGAAATCCGTTTTTCTGAGATAATTTATTTTACACGTTTGTCAGTAATGTCAATTATCATCTTCGTCTTTATTTGGTACTGTGTGGAATTTAGATGATTGTCATGTTTTTCGGTACTGCGGTCTTCTCAATAATGCTATGTAAATGTGACTTATGTTTTTTGTGTACAAATGGTCATTCACTGTCCATTCGTTATTCACTTGTATGTATTGAAAAAAATATTTCCAATGTATTTCTCTGTTTCTTTTGAGGATTCATAATATTTAATTTTCCTCATAATTTAGCTCATTGTTTTCTAATTTTTGTGTTTGTTGTGTGTTGTGGTTGTGTTTTTTGGATAATTGTGTGCATTCAGTCTGTGTTGTAGTCTTTATGTAGTCTGGCCTACGTATTGTTTGGAGCAGCCTTTGCACGGTATACTGTATACTTTCTGACCTTATTTGGTTTCAATTGTTTTAGTATACAGTACACCGTGCAAAGACTGCAACAAACAATACATCAGCCAGACTGCACAAAGACAACAACACAGACCAAATGCACACAAGTAAACAAAAAACTCAACCACAGAACTCAAAAAACACAAAAAATTAGAAAAACATGAGTTCAATTATGAGGAAACAAAAATATTAGGAATCGAACTCGAACCTCAAAAAAAAACGGTGCGAAATATTGGAATTGATAAACATACCTACAAGTGAACAACGAATGGACGGTGAATGACAAATTGGACACATAAAATCTGAATCAAAATTTCATGCAATTACTGAGAAGTCCACAGGACGAAAAACAAGACAAGTATCTAAATTCCACACAGTTCCAAATAATGATGTAGATGATAATTGACATAACCGACAGACACGTAAAATAACGAATAAATATAAATAATATGAAATAACGAATTCTTGAATTTTATTGATATAATAAATAGAAAATTAATGAAAAGAATATCTACGAAATAGTCTATAAGGTACCTTCATGAACACAATTAAAATTTGAACTCACGTACGCCGAAACGTTTATACAAAGAATATGTAGTTTTATTTTTATTTCATTACCTGAGAACCCAACGAGAATAAAAATTTTATATATATATATATATATATATATATATATATATATATATAATATATATATATATATATATATATATATATATATATATATATATATATATATATATATATATATATATAAGAAATGAACGCTAGAACATTCATTCGAAAAATTTTAATAAATCAATTAAATTAACTTCGATGGACGTGGTGCGACTGACGAGTTTTGAATTTTTCAAATGAATGTTCTAGTGTTCATTTCTTAAATTTGCATTCACTCCCATAAGCACAAAAAATTTCATTTCCTTATATATATATATATATATATATATATATATATATATATATATATATATATATATATATATATATATATATATATATAATGTTTTCAGCAATAAGTGGCTTCTTTCAATATGAAAAACTTTATTTTCGTTGACATTTCGATGTACCAAAATCACATCCATGTATCAGATCACAACTCTGTCACAACTAGTTATAATTATTATTATATTATTATTTCTTGGTTTTGACAAAGTTGTGACATACAACGAAACGTCAACGAAAATGAAGTTTTCCATATTGAAAGGCCTGTTATTGCTAAAAACATTCAAAATAATATATATATATATATATATATATATATATATATATATATATATATATATATATATATATATATATATATATTATTTTGAAAGTCTTTAGCAATAACAGGCTTTTTTTGATATGAAAAAGTTCATTTTTGTTGACGTTTCGTTGTTATATTACAACTTTGTCAAAACAATAAATCAATTTCAAGAAATATATATATATATATATATATATATATATATATATATAAATAGAATGAAATTCAAGATGGTGGCCGAAAATAGTAAGCTAGAAAAATGTGCTAAATGTTTTATAGAATTTAATGGAGACAAAGCAGTCGCAAGCGAAGGAGAATGTAAGAGGTGGTCCCTTTTAAAATATAATAAAGAATTATAATACATAATAAAGAATTGAATGTTATAAAAGAATGTGAAATGATTTTGTAAATTATGTTATAGTGAAAGTGAGGTACTCAACAATATTTTGAAGGCATTGGAGTTATTGAATTGGAAAGTGAATGCGTTGTGTAAACAAGAAAAAATATTTCAGAAAAAATATGCAGCTGACAGTAGTGCTTTGATAAGTGGAGAAAAATCAATCGGAAGTAAATAATAGAAGCCTAATAATAGAAGCTAAAAGGTCGGAAATAATATAGTCGTGTTTAATTATATTAAAATAGCTATTAAGGAAGCAATAAAACCAGGGATTTAAAAATAGGAGCAGACAATATGAGAAAAATTAGTAATGATAGACAGGCAATAACATCCAATAAAAAATCAGAAATGAAAGAACTTGGGCAACAAATTGAGGTCAAACTAGGTGAAATATGTAAAGTAACTGAGACAAAATCAAGAATTCCGATAAAAAAAGTTGTAGCAATAAACGAAAACTGAAGAATGAAAGTAGGTGTATATATTATATAACAATCAATAAGAAGTACAATCTAAACTTAAATGAGAAGCACACTGTAATTTATATACAGTGTGAAGTATATTCAAGGAAACAAGAACAATGTAAATGGAGAAAGAGTAAATGTCACCAATGTAATACACGAGTAGCAATTGAAGCAGAAGAACTCAGATTATAAAAAACTTAATTGTAATTTCAAAGCAATCTAGGTATACACAATACCAAAAATATGAATTTGCAAATAGTCAAAGTTTACCAGCTCATTTTGATGAAATATGTATTTCATTTCATAATGAGTGCACAACCTGCAGCAGTGTGTCTAGCAGAAACCCACCTGACAAAAGAAATTGATGACAAAGTGTGGATTCAAATTCAAGAGCAAAGGGTGGTGTTGTGTTTTATTTCAGAAATAAGATTAAGTATTCCACTATCTGTAGCTGTGCAATACCATATAACTGTTGGTTTTTAGGATGCAAGGTAACAGTAGGAAAAAGACATTTATTTAAGTTGGTTCATATATATCGATCACCAAATGACCAGTGAATAATATTTTTGGAGCTTTTTCTAAACTTGATGCATGATCAATTGCTAGATATGTAGGTTAGAGGATGTTATAATTTTAGGGTATTTTAGTGTTGGAAAGAAGGACACATTTAATAGACGGCTGAACATTTTATCACAAGACAACAATTTGAATCAAATTGTAAGTGAGAATAAACATATATCGTACTCTAGCTCTGAGTCTCTAATTGATCTTGATATATGTAATTATGGTGCTATTGTAGACTGTGAAGACTGAAGACTGTAGACTGAAGTGCTCAGGATGCCATTGTTTAATGGTCATTCTCTTTTTTGAATAGATATTTATGACTGCTTTTTAAATAACGACAATAAGCTCATTTAGAAAGAAGCTAGCAAATTCTGAATGAATGAGGTTGTAATTGGAAAGTGTATATAATAGGTTTAATTATAGGAATATAGATTAAGATTTAAAATGTGATATTTTTTACAATAATAACATGTCTGTGATGAATCAGCTTACGCCGAAACAAACCATACTGTGTTATACTAGATGAAAAAATTGATTACAAACGAAATCCAGTGAAATCTGTTGAAATCTATCGACATTATCAGTGAGAAGAAAAAACCAAATAACTTATTCAAACGTTTTAAATTTACAAAAGATGATAGAGTTGAATGGAAGGGTTATAAGCTTAATTTGAAATAGAATAACTCATACGATTAGAAATGAAAAAAACAATTTCATGAAAGTATTATTGACTCAGTTAAAGGTGGAAAACTTTGAAAAAATTGATAGCTGCTAAATTTTATGAAAGTACATGCGGAAAAATTATATAGAACTGTCAAATTTATACTGATCCAGAGATTATTCCTGCAATTTTTAATGGTTATTTCAAAGATAGCATTTAACAACTTGTAGAAAGTATAAATACTCCTCAAAGTGCACTTACATTAACGACCACCAAGACAAATTAAAACTAAGTCGTGCACTTTCAATCTTTCGGATATAAATAAATTCAAAGAAATGATAATGACGTTGCCAAATGAAAGTAGTCTTAACGAAGTGTTTCAAACACTTCTCAAAAAAAATTCAGACCAATAAATACAATGCCAAGTGAAGCAAAAATCTTAGAAAAGGTAGTGCGTTCATTCATCATTTTAATATGAATAATATATTTATAAAACAATAGTCAGGATATAGATATAAACATAACGCAGAATCAGCATTACAGTATGTTATAGAACAATAGAAACAGTAGTTTTTCTAGACTGAAATGAGCATTTGAAACTATTGATAGAGATCGGTTAAACAAAAAGATGAAAGAATATGGTGTTCAAGGATCGGTTTTGGTGTGGTTTCGAAACTATTTGCATAGTAGAAAGCAAGTTGTGGAGATTTTGTATCTAGTGAATAGGAAAACAATATTGTAATACCTCAAGGGACGGTTCTGGGCCCAATGTTATTTATTTTTTATATTAATGACTTGGACTATAATTTAAAATATTGTGCATATCATCTATTTGCAGATGATACAGTTGTATTTATTACAGGATGCTCTCTTGATATAGCTGAAATAGCTCTGGAATAACTGAAGACAAATAAATTGAAACTCAATGCATCAAAAACAAATATAATGACAGTAAAAAAAAGTCTCATGTAGGAAATGATGCTAAATAACTTTCATTTCATATATAGTTATGTATTATATATATATATATATATATATATATATATATATACTAGCGGACCCGACAGACGTTGTCCTGCCATGACATTCCAAGCTATCAGGATAAACGAATTAATGCATATACAAAAATTCACTCAAGTCGATCCAGCCGTTGAGTTGCAGTATATTAATAATAAATTGAAATTGAAATACTATACTCTACGTAAGTTTCAGGTGGCTAGTCCCTTATGATGAATAATACCTAAATTTCTGATTTAATTTTTGAATTAACGTAAAATCAATATGAATTATTTCTAATTGTAAATTCCTGATTTCAATTTATTTCAAAATTAAATCAGAACTTCCTCAATTTCTGAAATAATTTTGAAATGTCAGAAGGCATAATTTCTACTTGAAGTCAGAAATTTCCAAATAGAAATGATGCATTTTGATATTTCGTCCATTTCAAAATTGATTTAGAAATTAAGTTATCACTCTTAATAAAAGGATAACCGCCGAGAACATACTCGTTTAGTTAATATGTTAAGTATCACTCAGTGAAACTCAATCTGAATGTTATATAATATATTATATCCTTAGGTAGCTCTTTGCACATTTGATTGACTGCCACGACCTGTCAGGTCGTCTTCTCCCCGGCATTGTAAATTGTAAACAATATAAGTGAGAAAAGATCTCGCGCACTTAGAGGTAAATTGTCACTATCATAAAAGGTCAAAAAAAAAAGAGCACATAATTTGAGATGTCACTATCACAAAAGATCACCAAAGTAAAGAAAGTTCTCGCGCACGTAGCGGTAATCGCCACTCACGAAAATAGAAGGATGCACTCTTTGTATGAGGTATCGATCGACATAGACTCTATGTCATAGAGGATAGATCGATACATTAGTTGGTTGTCAAATGTCAAATATTATGGTAGCTTTCAGAATTTAAATTTGTGAACAACCTTAGGATTTATCAATATATATGAAAATAATCTGATAGATATTAAACAACTGTAGTTAGCTAAAATTTAGTTAATTTTTTACCCCCTTAGAATAAATATGTAGGAACAAAGATTTAAAAATTCTAACTGGTTATTCATTTTAAACTATTCTCTCAATTTGATTTCTGAACGACGGCGGACACATATTTAATTCCGAGGTGAATTGTTACCGATTTGTCGGCACAATAATCAATTGCCGGATCATAGTGGAATGCAGCTCGTTCAAGAATCACAGAAGCACTGCGTCTGCAGATTCGCTCAATTTCATTATGTCGTGCTTGCTGTTGTTGTGATTGATGTGCATCTGAGCCTATTTACTTCATTACCACTCACTAAAGAACGCAATTCTGACATAGCAATACGACTATTTTCTTGATCTGTCTCTCTCTGGTCATCAGTGCGGTTAACACGTGAGGTAGCTCTTCGTACATTTGACTGACTGCGACGAACTAAGTCAGGTCGTCTTCTCCTTGGCATCGTTACGTAATATAGTAAATTGAAGTGAAGAAAATTCGCGCTCACTTAACAGTAAAGTGTCACTATCACCAAAATATCAACAAAAAAGAGCACACTACTTGGAATGTCACTACCAGAAAGCATCACAAAAGCAAAAAAATTCTCGCGCACGTAGCGGTAATCGTCACTTACAAACATAGATGTACTCATAAAATATCGCAACCATGATAGTAACACAATTTTGTTAATAGGAAAACTTTTTTCCGTGTTTTGAGGTTAGCTCCGTGGTTGTCAAATATTATGGTCGCGTTATGAAACTCAAGTTGTGACCAAACTTAAGGATTTATCAAACTTAAAAAAATTGTCTGATACGGTAACAACTGAAGTTAGCTAAAATAAAGTTACGCAAATTTGAAAATTGATTAAAAATCAGTACTACTGATGATTTATTACATTTTGTGACTATCCGATTCTGTCACGTTCGCTGTTTAGTTTCGGAACGCGACATCAAATCCTCCAAAGCGCACGCGAATAATTTAATATGAACTTTATCGGATAGTAGTAAAGTTCAAATTGACTCCACATTTTATTTAGAAACGTTTGTATGGGAAATAGAAAAGTGCTGTTTTTAGAGTTTTCCCGGCAATTATTCGATTTTTTCTCGCCTTTTAAACCTTCCCTGAACTCCACGAACATTTCAAGACTAAGATAAGATAAATCCGTTCAGTCCGATAAAGTTCATATTAACTCCACATTTTATTTAGAAACGTTTGTATGGGAAATAGAAAAGTGCTGTTTTCAGAGTTTTCCCGGCAATAATTCGATTTTTTCTCACCTTTTAAACCTTCCTGGAACTCCACGAACATTTCAAGACTAAGATAAGATAAATCCGTTCAGCCGTTTTCGAGTTTTAGCGAGACTAACGCACAGCAATTCATTTTTATATATATAGATATATATATATATATATATATATATATATATATATATATATATATATATATATATATATATATATATATATATATATATATATATATATCATGATGGAAAACAAGATCAAAGTATCACTACCCCAGGCACCAGTCGAAAGACTGGCTTCACCTGATCATCGGATTCTGAGGGATCAGGGACACCATGCGGAGAAGAATCGGAGCTTCTCAAAAACCTTCCATTATCTCAAGATCAAACAAAAACATCACATCGGTACAATTAACGTAAATACACTCGATAAAACAGGTAAACTGAAGCAGCTCACCAACACCACGAGAAAGTTCAATCTGAAAATCACCGCTCTCCAAGAAACACGATTCATGGACGAGAATCATTTCGACACCAAAAGTTTCAGAATCTACAAGGGGAAACCAACCGTGAAAGTAAAGGACAAATTACCGCTTTTAGGTACCGGATTAGTGATACACGATTCCATAGTCGACTCGGTTATTAATTTCACATCGCCCAACGAGAGTCTCGATTCTTCCTATTAAATCAGCTAATAAAGCTTACACTTTTATGTACGTTCACGCTCCCATTAATCACCACAACAAAACCGGTCCAGAAAGCGTACAAGATTTTAAGGAAACATTGGAAGAAACGACCAATAAAATACCAAAACACCATGTGAAAATTTTGCCAAGAGATTTTAACGCACAGCTAGGTAAGGAAAGGAAATTCAGAGTTACTACGGATCCCCATTCTAAAAACAAACGTACCAACAAGAACGGTGAAAGGTTAACCGCGTTCTGTAGGAACTTCGAACTCAAAATCATGGGTACTCAATTTCAACAACCTGCACATGAGCTAACTTCTTGGAGATCGCCTAGTCTCAAGCAGGGTGAATATCAAATTGATCATGTCGCAATTTCCAAGAACAACCTAAACGAAATTTTGAATGTCAGAACTCGTAAAGGCGTCCTTGATTCGGATCACTATCTCCTCAAAATAAAAACAAAATTTCAACCAAATATAAATAAAAAACTTACACCCAGAAAAGTTAGGTCCGATCCCGAGTATCTGAAACTTCACAAGGATACAATCATTGCACAAATCAATCAGGAAGAATCGACGAATTGGGAAATCCTTACAAATAATATTCAGAAAGCCATTACACTAGGGCAACCGGCTCGCACCAGGAAACACCGCTGGTGGAACTTAATCTGCGACCAAGCAGTCGACAAGAGAATTACTGCATGGAAAAAATTTAAAGGCCATAAAAATGAGTAAAACTGGGAGAATTTCCTTACTACTCAAAAACAGGCCTCCAAAGTAATTTGAAGATAAAAAAGGAGATATGATAATAATAGGTGTCACGAAATACAGAAGGATTTCACCAATAATAATACTAGAGATTTTTACAAAGCTTTCAGAGAAAACTTGCGAGGATAACAAGCGCCCACTCTTTGCTTCAAAAAATCCGATGGTGCGTTGGAAACTAACACAAAAAATAACTGCAAAATGTTAGCCCAATATTTCAGCACCCTCCTCAACATCAATCCACCCCAAGAAAAACTTAAGTTCGACTTTTCGGGGTTTACGCATCCAGACTCGCAAGCCCCTGATATGGAAGAGATTACGGCAATTATCAAGCAACTCAAAAACAACAAAGCAGCAGGAGAAGATAGGATTATTGCGGAACTCTGGAAACTGAACGATACTTCTTTGACACAAAAACTTCATCATTTAATATATGAAATCTGGAGAACGGAACAGATACCAGAGGATTGGAAATTCGCGTTGATACATCCATTGCACAAAAAAGGGGACAAAATGGATATCAATAATTGCAGGGGAATTTCCTTACTCCCGGTTGAGTACAATATACATTCTAAAGTATTCCTAAACAGAGTAGAACACCAAGCGGATCCACTAATTGGGAAAAGGCCGATCATGTGCTGAACAGATCTGGACTTTGAAGACGATATTACAGATGAGGAAATGTAGAAATACAATAATCACATTCAATGACTTCAAGAAAGCATATGATTCGGTAGACCCCGAAACCCTTTTCGAAAGCCTGAAAGAATTTGGAATCGATCGAAAGACCCGAAAAATTATAGAACAGACACTTACAGGTACAACTTCCAAAGTAGAATTTATGGGCGAAATTTCAGATCCCTTTGAAATCAAAACCGGTGTGCGGCAGGGGGACGGATTGTCGCCAATTCTTTTCAATATTGTTTCAGGAAGGATCATTAGAGAATGGAAACCTCACGTGAAGGGTATACAAGTGGGTATCAAAAAAAATTGAATGAATGTCAAATGTCTGGCCTTTGCAGACGATATTGCTATCATCACAGACAACAGAACTGAGGCCATTTGTGCCGTAGAAAAACTACATGAAATTGCGCAGAAAACCGGGTTACAAATCTCTTATGATAAAACCAAATACATGAAAAGAAAACCAAAAAATAAATCTTCTCTTATGACGAAACATGGTGAAATTCTGCAAGTAGGCCATTTTAAATACCTCGGGAAGTTATACAGTCCTCAGGTTTAAACCGAATCGCTAATGAACAGAGAATAACCAAGCTCCAAAAAGCCTACAAACTAACATGGGCTTACTATAACAAAAAGTGCATTTCGAGAGGCGCCAAATTGAGGCATTATAACACAACGATTCTTCCAGAAGCAATCTACGCAGCTGAAACAATGGTTATTGGCGGCCATTCAAGAATTAGAGAAATAGAAAAACAAGAACGAAAAATTCTCAGAAAGATTTACGGGCCAATAAATAGAAACGTTATTTGGATGAAAGACCTCAGAATGAACTGTATCAAAAGACAAATACGATAACGTAAGAAATCAGAAAACGACGAGCAAAGTTCTATGCACATGTCTACAGAATGAAACAGTCCAGAATACCGAGGAAACTACTCAATATAATTATGGATAGCAAATGCGGAACAGAGTGGCTAAAAGACGTCCAAAAGGATCTACATCAGATCAATATAAAAAATCTCGAAGATCGCACTGAATGTCGCTATAAAATCGCACGTGTAAAGTTTGAGCAAAAATCAAATCGTCAACCTGGAGTGAAGTGGACAGACGAACGGAAGAAAGAGCATTCAGGGAGGATGAAGCGTTTTTGGGAGGCAAAAAAGATGAAGCAAAATTCCTAATGATTGCGAATTCAAGTTCAGTCGCTCTCCTCATGGGGATATATATATATATATATATATATATATATATATATATATATATATATATATATATATATATATATATATATATATATATATATATATATATATATATATATATATATATATATATATATATATATATATATATATATATATATATATATATATATATATATATATATATATATATATATATATATATATATATATATATATATATATATATATATATCCCCATGAGGAGAGCGACTGAACTTGAATTCGCAATCACTAGGAATTTTGCTTCATCTTTTTTGCCTCCCGAAAACGCTTCATCCTCCCTGAATGCTCTTTCTTCCGTTCGTCTGTCCACTTCACTCCAGGTTGACGATTTGATTTTTGCTCAAACTTTACATGTGCGATTTTATAGCGACATTCAGTGCGATCTTCGAGATTTTTTATATTGAACTGATGTAGATCCTTTTGGACGTCTTTTAGCCACTCTGTTCCGCATTTGCTATCCATAATTGTATTGAGTAGTTTCTTCGGTATTCTGGACTGTTTCATTCTGTAGACATGTGCATGGAACTTTGCTCGTCGTTTTCTGATTTCTTACGTTATCGTATTCGTCTTTTGATACAGTTCATTCTGAGGTCTTTCATCCAAATAACGTTTCTATTGATTGGCCCGTAAACCTTTCTGAGAATTTTTCGTTCTTGTTTTTCTATTTCTCTACTTCTTGAATGGCCGCCAATAACCATTCTTTCAGCTGCGTAGATTGCTTCTGGAAAAATCGTTGCGTTTTAATGCCTCAATTTGGCGCCTCTCGAAATGCACTTCTTGCTATAGTAAGCACATGTTAGTTTGTAGGATTTTTGGAGCTTGGTTATTCTCTGTTCATTAGCGATTCGGTTTAAACCTGAGGACTGTATAACTTCCCCGAGGTATTTGAAATGGCCTACTTGCAGAATTACACCATGTTTTGTCATAAGAGAAGATTTATGTTTTGGTTTTCTTTCCATGTATTTTGTTTTATCATAAGAGATTTGTAACCCGGTTTTCTGCGCAATTTCATGTAGTTTTTCTACGGCACAAATGGCCTCAGTTCTGTTGTCTGTGATGATAGCAATATCGTCTGCAAAGGCCAGACATTTGACATTTATTCTATTTTTTTTTTGATACCCACTTGTATACCCTTCACGTGAGGTTCCCATTCCCTAATGATCCTTTCTAAAACAATATTGAAAAGAATTGGCGAAAGTCCGTCCCCCTGCCGCATGCCGGTTTCGATTTCAAAGGGATCTGAAATTTCGCCCATAAATTTTACCTTGGAAATTGTACCTGTAAGTGTCTGTTCTATAATTGTTCGGGTCTTTCAATCGATTCCAAATTTTTTCAGGATTTCGAAAAGGGTTTCGGGGTCTACCGGATCATATGCTTTCTTGAAGTCATTGAATGTGATTATTGTATTTCTACATTTCCTCATCTGTAATATCGTCTTCAAAGTCCAGATCTGTTCAGCACATGATCGGCCTTTTCTGAATCCAGCTTGGTATTCCCCAATTAGTGGACCCGCTTGGTGTTCTACTCTGTTCAGGAGCACTTAAGAAAGTATATTGTAAGCAACCGGGAGTAAGGAAATTCCCCTGTAATTATTGATATCCATTTTGTCCCCTTTTTTGTGCAATGGATGTATCAACGCGCATTTGCAATCCTCTGGTATCTTTTCCGTTCTCCAGATTTCATATATTAAATGATGAAGTTTTTGTGTCAAAGTAGTATCATTCAGTTTCAGAGTTCCGCAATAATTCCATCTTCTCCTGCTGCTGTGTTGTTTCTGAGTTGCTTGATAATTGCCGTAATCTCTTCCATATCAGGGGCTTGCGAGTCTGGATGCGTAAACCCCGAAAAGTTGAACTTAAGTTTTTCTTGGGGTGGCTTGCAGTTGAGAAGGGTGCTGAAATATTCGGCTAACATTTTGCAGTTATTTTTTGTGTTAGTTTCCAACGCGCCATCGGATTTCTTGAAGCAAAGAGTGGGCGCTAGGTATCCTCGCAAGTTTTCTCTGAAAGCTTTGTAAAAATCTCTAGTATTATTATTGGTGAAATCCTTCTGTATTTCGTAACACCTATTATTATCATATCTCCATTTTTCTCTTCTAATTACTTTGGAGGCCTGTTTTTGAGTAGTATGGAAATTCTCCCAGTTTTCCTCATTTTTATGGCCGTTAAATTTTTTCCATGCAGTAATTCTCTTGTCGACTGCTTGGTCACAGATTAAGTTCCACCAGCGGTGTTTCCTTGTGCAAGCAGGTTGCCCTAGTGTAATGGCTTTCTTAATATTCTTTGTAAGGATTTCCCAATTCGTCGATTCTTCCTGATTGATTTGTGCAATGATTGTATCCTTGTGAAGTTTCAGATACTCGGGATCGGAACTAACTTTTCTGGGTGTAAATTTTTTATTTCTATTTGGTTGAAATCTTGTTTTTATTTGGAGGAGATAGTGATCCGAATCAAAAACGCCTTTACGAGTTCTAACATTCAAAATTTCCTTCACGTTGTTTTTGGAAATTTCGACTTGAACAATTTGATATTCACCCTGCTTGAGACTGGGCGATCTCCAAATAGTTAGCTTATGTGCAGGTTTTTGAAATTGAGTACTCATGACTTTGAGTTCGAAGTTCCTACAGAACGCGATTAACCTTTCACCGTTTTTGTTGGTACGTTTGTGTTCAGTATGGGGTCCCGTAGTAATTCTGAATTTCCTTTCCTTACCTAGCTGTGCGTTAATATCTCCTAGCAAGATTTTCACATGGTGTTTTGGTATTTTATTGGTCGTTTCTTCCAATGTTTCCCTAAAATCTTGTACGCTTTCTGGAACGGTTTTGTTGTGGTGATTAACAATATATTAATATATATATTCTCACATATTAACTCTATACTCACCCCTTTTGCATAATGTTCGCATTACAAGTTCTGTTTCGCCTGTAACATATCGTAAGTAGGTACAGCTTTGTAGATAGTAATCAGTTGTTTGTTACCTTCGAAGCATAAGCCCTTGTTGCTCATTGGCTTCATCATTGTTTCGGTGGGATACCCTGACCTTCTCTAGATGGACCGTATAGGGAAGGATACGTAGAGTTAGAGGAATTTTTGCCCGTCACAATTCTTGGTTACAGAAAAACGGAATGTAATAAGTAAGTTTCACAGATATATAGGGTGTGAGTTAGATGTGATAATTGATATAATCATTTTCGTATACACTCTGTGAAATTTGCAGGGAATATTTTCACTTGAGAGAAATTAGTACAACTCTCTCTTATTCGCCAAGCTTTTGAATTTCATTCAATACACATATCAGATCTTTGATAGTAAGTTTATGCTTTAGAATGATATAAACTTTTCTACGCCTCTGAATTTAAAGAAAATCTTTTGTGTTCATCACATTAGTTTTAATAACTATTTGAATAGGTATGAATGCTAATTTGAAAGATAATACCATACCAGCATTTCATTTCAGAATATCGAATTCAGAAAAACTACAGCGAATTCAGTAACAACACCGATTTAACAATAAACGAAGTGTCCTACAGAGACAATGGTTTTTATGAATGCAAAATTTATGATAACACAGATAATAATTCGATGGAAAAACTTATTAAAAAGAATATGTTCAAATCATTGTTTCGAAACCAGTTCCAACGAGTTTGAATAGAACAAATATGAATGAAACAACTGAACTGAATATTGGAGAGAAGCTAGAATTGATATGTGAGTTTGATGGATTACCCAAACCTATAGTCACGTGGTACAAGGTAAGAAGGGCTTATTTTTTCTGTATTCTTGCTAATTATAAATATGCTGAAAACATATAAGAGTACATATCGAATATACAGATGGAAGTACCTTCATATTACCCCATATTCACCCATATTTATATGTACTCGTGTTGTTCGTGTTCGTATGAAAAAATGGAAAATTGCTTCAATATGTATGAAGAAATGAAGGGATATTTGAAATTGGTTTTTTCTGTATATATAATGAAATGAGAAGACTTTTAAAACACATTCTACAAGGGTGACAGTGTCGGGCTTATTGGTTGTCATATAAAACCACAACCAATCTTGAGGTCAAGTACTAATTTAGACCTGAAAAAATAAACTAGAAATCATATTAAGGTATTTTTGCAGCTTGTGCTCAGATACTCCGTTCAGATGATAGCAAACCAGCTCCAGATACACATCAACGCTACACATCAAGATGTCTCTGAAATCTACAGTTAATTCCAAGAAACATATAAGTACACGTTACTTTCAATAACATACATATGAAAAAAAAATAGAATATTTGAAAACCCCACACAAAGATACAATACCTGTTGTAGAAACTTTTCGAGTAGTATTTTCTAATACTAGCGAAAATTTTATTTTATCCACAAAATTCATAATCTGTTCAAACATCATTACCTATTACGTGCACCAAAATACGAACTCATAAAATTATCTGATACTTTCAACTATGTTTGATAAATTTCAAATGATCAAATTAACATAGTAGACTTAGTCCATCGTACATATACAGTTATATAGAGCAAGTGATTACAAGCTATTATTCTGTGCGTTTCCCTAAAGTTTTTCATTCAAATACTGCTCTCCTCATGTACCAATTCAACTCCAATGGAAATAGAGCAAACCATGAAAACTTTACTACACTTTATCAATCAAACGTGACCACATAATCAAATAACTGAAATATTAAATAAAACTGAACACTAGGCTCAATGTTTCACGATTATATTTGAAAATATCAATTCGTCAACATGTTTCGAGCGTGAGCTCATCTTCAAGACTGAAAATGATCCTCATATTTAATTCTGTTTTTACAAGAGTTAAGCGGGAATTCAATCTCACTCGATAACTGAAACACAGCATACAATAAATTATTATTGAAGACATTGTGCATGCATTTTATCAACCATTTGATGAGTTTTTGGTCTCATGTTGGTAGTATAAAGAGTAAATCATTCGCACCGCGCTCGCAATTATAACCAATTTATTTTGAGCCACTGTTTATGTTCTTGAACTAGTGTTTCAATATTGTGTAACAATATCCTGCAAATTTCATATTTCAAACAACTTCAACAACTGGTTCGTTGGGTAGTATGCGTTCTTTTTGTCTATGGCTTCAAGTAATCACTTCTGATGTATTGTTGATCAACTCAAAATTATTGAATAATCGCTTTCAGAAGCCATATCGCATTTGTGGCACCTGATATAACACTTTTATATGATCAATCAACTATTATTTTCAATTCATCTAAATCGGTGTAAAAAGGGTGTGTATTATACTCTATATGAACACGTGAAATTAACAATTTCTTTCTACTTGATGATTATCTGGGGACACGATAGAACCCCTGACATGTCGAGCAAAAAAGCAACACGGCTGTAGCTTATAGACCCTATAACTTCGTTGTGGATTTTCAGTGAACGAGCAGGTGCTGTATGAACACCGTATATGTATTTCATTCAATTCAATCCAGTAGCTTTGGAATTATAACTGGTCAAAGTTACTGAATTTTGTCACTCAGTGACTGACTGAACGATCATCCAAACTCTAAGAAACTTCAAGCAGGCATAAAATCTTGAAATTAAAATTGAAATTATTGTTCACTAAATGAATCAATGAAAAACTGAAATATTCTGTTATTTCGATAAAGTTTTCTACAAAGTTTCATTCGCAAAGAATGAATGAGTTTATTTGAGTTCTGAATGAGTGTTGATGATAAACATCTGATTTATCATCAACACCTAATGAAGTCACAGTGTTGGCGAAACAATATTGTCATGTTTGAAATTAATTATAGTGAAAATCACATAACCACTTGGTTTTATTTAAATTATATATATATATATATATATATATATATATATATATATATATATATATATATATATATATATATATATATATATATATATATATATATATATATATATATATATATATATATATATATATATATATATATATATATCGTTTCGTAAAACTGAGTTTTACGAAAGATTTGTAAAATTGACGTCAATTTCCAATTAACATGAACCTGTAATATTCTTGAAAAAGGCCTAGAGCCGAAACATATGTAGAATAAACAATTATTCCATCAATTTTAAACTGTGCTCATTCCCAAGAAACCTTCACACTTATGATATATATATATATATATATATATATATATATATATATATATATATATATATATATATATATATATATATATATATATATATATCTTACACCATGTGGTCTCAACTGAGACCACCACGAAGCTTTTTCCAACTTGAACGCATGATGGAAAAGAAGAATCACTACCCCAGGCACCAATCGATGGACTGTTCATCGGATTCTGGAGGATCAGCGACACATGCGTAGAAAAATCGTAGCTTCTCAAAACTCTCCATAACCTCAAAACGAAACACAAACAACACATTGGTACAATAAACGTTAACACACTCACTGAGACGAGTGAACTGAAGAAACTCACCAACACCATGAAAAAGTTAAATTTAAAAATCACCGCTCTCCAAGAAACAAGACTCATGGACGAGAATCATTTCGATACCAACAATTTCAGAATCTACAAGGGAAAAAAAACCTGTCGTGAAAGATGAAAACATAAAAGACCAACTACCACTTTCAGGTACCAGTTCAGTTATTAATTTCACATCGTCCAACGAGAGAGTCTCGTTGCTTTCTTTTGAATCGGCTAATAAAGCTTACACTTTAATCAACGTGCACTCTCTCATTAATCAACCACAACAAAACCGTTTCGGAAAGCGTATAAGAGTTTTCAGAGGCATGGGAAGAAACAACCAATAAAATACCGAAACACCACGTGAAAATCTTTCTAGGCGATTTCAACACACAGCTGGATGAAGAAAGAAAATTCAGAGATACTACGCGTCCCAATACCAAACACAAACGTACCAACAAGAATGGTGAAAGGTTGATAGCGTTCTGTAGGAACTGCGAACTCAAAATCATGAGTACCCAATTTCAAAAACCTGCAAATAAGTTGGGTATCTGGCAATCGCCCAGTCTCAATCAGGGTGAATATCAAATTGATCATGTCGCAATTTCCAAGAACAACGTGGGAAATTTCAAATGTGAGAACTCGCAAAGGCGTCTTTGATTCGAAATACCATCTCCTCCAAATAAAACGAAATTTCAACCCAATAAAAATAAAAAATTCCTACCTAAAAAATTCTGGTCGGATCCTGAAAATCTGAAACGCCACAAAGAAAGAATCATTGCAAAAATCAATCGGGAAGAATCTAAAAATTGGGAAATCCTTACAGAGATAATTCAGAAAGCTGTCAAAACATTCAGAAAGACACAAGGGCAACATCCTCGCACCAGAAAATATCGCTGGTTGAACGCAATTTGCGACCAAGCAGTCGACAAAAGAAAAATGCATGGAAAAAATTTAACGGCCATAAAAATGAGAAAAACTGGGAGAACTTGCTTATAACTCAAAAATAGACTTCCATAATAATTAGAAGAGGAAGACGGAGATATGATAATAATAGGTGTCACGAAATACAGAAGGAGTTCACCAAAAATAATACTAAAGATTTTTACAAAACATTCAGGGAAAAGTTGCAAGGATGCCAAGCACTCAGTCTGAGTTTCAATAAATCCTATGGGACGTTGGAAACTAACACAAAAAATAACTGCCAAATGTTAGCCGAATATTTGAACTCTGGAAACTGAATGAACCTATTTCAACTCAACAACTTCATGATGTAATATCAGAAAACTAGAAGACGGAACAGATAACCGAGGATTGGAAATGCTCGCTGATATATCCATTGCACAAAAGGGCTACAAAATGGATATCAATAATTACAGAGGAATTTCAATTGTCAGTTGCCTACAAAATACTTTCGAAAACACTCTTAAGCAGAGTAGAACATTAAGATGAGCCAATAATTGGGGAAATACCAGACTGGATTCAGAAAAAGCCGATCATGTTTTGAAGAGATCTGGATTATAAAGATGATATTACAGATGAGAAAATATAGAAATACAGTGATCACATTCATTAACTTCTAGAAAGCATATGATTCCATTGACCGCGAAACCGAGTTCAAAATCATGAAAGAGTTTGGGATCGATCGAAAGAACAAAAAATTATAGACAGACACTTAGAGGTACAACTTCCAAAGTAAAATTCATGGACGAAGTATCAGATCCCTTTTTAAATCAAAACCGGGATGTTGCAGGGGGACAGACTTTCGCCAATCCTTTTCGATATTGTTTCAGAAATAATTATTAGGGAATGAAAACTTCATGTGATGGGCATACAAGTGGGTATCAGAAAAGAAAATGGAATAAATGTCAAATGCCTTGCCTTTGCAGACGATATTGCTGTCATCACGAACAGAAGAAATGAAATCATTCTCGTCTTAGAAAAACAACATGAAATTGCGAAGAAAACCGGGATACAAATTTCTTAGTATAGAACCAAATACATGGCAAGAAATCCAAAAAATAAATCTTCTCTTATCACAAAATATGGTGAAATTCTGCAAGTCGGCCATTTTAGATACCTCGGAGAAGTTACACATTTCTCAGTTTCGAGAACGACCAGCCAGGTTCTATGCACATGTCTACAGAATGGAACAGTCCAGAATACCAAAGAAACTACTCTATATAATTTTAAAGATCAATCCAGATCTAGATTAATCGATCTAGAACAAATCGATATAAAAATGTCGAAGATCGCACTGAGTGTCGCTAATAAATCGCAAATGTGAAGTTTGAGCAAAAATCAAATCGCCAACCATGGAATTAACGGAAGAAGGGCCATTCAGAGAGGGTAAAGCGTTTTTGGGAGGCCAAAAAGATAAAGAAAAAGTCCAAATATTCGCGAATTCTAGTTCAATCGCTATCGTCATGGGGAACAATCGTTATAATAATGATAAGATATATATAAGAGAAATTCACTACGAGAAAAATAATTGTGTAGTTCCCGCGCTTGTTAGTTATCGCACTTGTAGTTACTCGCTATCAAAGTATACAATAACTTCCGATAATATTTTTGGCAAATTATTCAAAAGAACATTATAGCAAAGCTGGCTATGTGAATGCTATAAACAATACGATGTCTCCCTTGTCTTTCTAGGGATGAATGTTAGAGAATATTGGAATATTAATGACTGACGCTTTCAATAAATGTAGGCATCGATTTCAAGATTCTCTAACATTGATCCCTAGAAGGACAATGGAGACATTGCATTGTTTATAGCAGTCACATAGCCAGTTCTGCTATAATGTTCTGTTGAATAATCGAAAATAATATCGAGAGAAAGTTATAATATACTTTGATAGTATATATATATATATATATATATATATATATATATATATATATATATATATATATATATATATATATATATATATATATATATATATATATATATATATATATATATATATATATATATATATATATATATATATATAATCATATAATGAAAAAATATTTCAGAATGATGAGCCAATATTTCCTTCTGATCACCGACCGATCATTACTGACAATAATGGATATAAAAAAGCGTTACTGAAATTCAATAGCACAGAGGAACAAGACGAAGGCACGTACAAATGTGTAGGCAAAAACCGATTGCATTCTGATAGTAAACAAACTGCACTTTCATTCAAAAACAGTAAGTTATATCTAATCATAAGCAATATAATTAGCTGACTATGTGACACATGAAGAATGCGATGTCTCCATTGTCCTTCTAGGGATCAATGTTGAATAACCTTGAAATAGATGCCTACATTTATTGAAAGCGTGATACAGTCACGGTTTCGTACTACAAGATACTCATCAGTCACCCCAGGTTCAACTATTGAAAGGCATCAATTTCAATCCTCACATAACCTCTTATCAATTATAAGACTAAAATATAGAGTAAGTCGTATGTATATATAATGCATATATTAATGTACAAATCAAATCTTAGAATCATTGAGAGGCACATGAATACATCTACATTGAAAGTTTCACATGTCCTCATCAATTAAGATACTACATGTTACAAGTTTAGTTTTTTGGAACAATTTCATCTAATTTGATGAAGTAATGCTCCATCTAGGTTGCGGTTGTTGAATCGCTCGTTATCGTTCCGTGTCAGACATGTCAGAAACATATTCTCAAAACATATCAGAAATTCAGTACGAGAAAAATTCTGTAGATCTCGTGCTATATTATCGCACTGTGCTATATTGTCGCACTTAACATAAGATATTCGCTATCAAAGTACACTATAACTTTCTTTCGATAATTTCTGACAAATTATTCGAAAGAAGATTAAAGCAGAGGTGGCTATGTGAAACATGAACAATGCGATGTCTCAATCATCAATCATATTAGAACAAATTTTTCCAAAAACCTAGACTTGTAAGGGGTCATCCATAAAGTACGTCACACGTAAATGGGGGGAAGGGGGTCGACAAAGTGTGACATGGTGTGACAAGGGATGGGAGGGGTCCTACGTTTTGTGACATCACATTTCAAAATCTAGATATCTATAATCTAGAGATATTGAATCCGGTTCTTTGAAATATTAATTAAACAAAAAAATATTTCCAACTCTATCATTATGACAATACGGTTTAAATTGTTTTGTTGACGAGTCATATCGTTCTAGTGACACGCGCCGATCGCCTACATGCCCTTCGACTAATGCCGCCAAACGCACCGCAACTCGCGTGATTTTATTGTTTCTATTTCATTCGACAATTAACTTTCGCTGAGTGTACGTCGTTTTTTTAGTTGTGCTATTTTGTGGATATGAAGATATTTCAATAAAACAAGTTCAAAAAGAACAGAAAGATAGATTTAGGTAATATTTACCGTAGACTATACGAAACTTACAGTGCAACTTACGCTGATAAAAAAAACAGCATATACAGGAAGAAGTTAATATCATATGGAAAATTTTGAGAATTAGTGCTGTAAAACATTGGACGGCTTACAAGCCGAACTTTGTAAACTGGGATATACTATCAGTCGATCAGGGTTATACTTGAGACTTCTGCAAAGACGAGCCGATACAGGGGATGACAAAGCACGCGTGCCATGGTATTAAAGCAGCAAACGCTCAAGCACCAATATTAATGCCACTTGATTATCGTATTAAATTACCGGATCATGATTTCGTGATCGCAGAAAAACATTATTCCCTTATTCCCTCTGATATATGCAGATATTATAATGAAGAAAGATGGTGAAGTAAAACCTGAAGCTGTGACACATTCCGGGAAAGCAATTCGCAGAGGAAAGCATTCGTCCTCTAATGCAGAGACTCATGCCACAAATATACACAAACTTTCTGAAATATCTGCCTTCGAAAACTTTTTAAAAACTCGAGAAGGTTTTGTAAAACCCGTATTTATTTTTACTTGCGATGGTGGTCCTTACGAAAATCCACGATACGAGCGTGTTATAATTTCAACTGTACAACATTTTAAAGATTTTGATTCGGATGTTGTTTACATTGCTACAAATGCCCCAGGAAGAAGTGCTTTCAATAGAGTAGAACGACGAATGGCGTCTCTTAGTCGTGAACTTACAGGTGTTGTGTAAAAACATGATAATTTCGGTTCATATCTCGATTCCTGTAATGAAACTATTGACCTGGACCTAGAAAAACGAAACTTTGAGAGTGCAGGCACAGTGCTGAGTAATATTTGGAGCCAATTGGTCATTGATGGATATCCTGTGGTTGTCAAATATATTATGCCCACAGAAACTAGACTGGATGTTGAACAGGCTAAGTTACTGAAACGTGATGCGATTTGGTACACAGATCATGTACAATATTTACTCCAAATAGGAAAATGTGAAGTTGTCTCGTGCTGTGGTGTGCAACGATCTAGCCTTCGGCGACTACTAGGTGAGGAGTTTTTGCCCCCATTTGTTTTAATTAAAAAGATGTCAAACAGGTATGTAACAACAGAAAAGGAACACATCGAAGGTAAATTCGCTCCACTACTACTTCATTTGTCTTTAAAGCTGAGCACATCATCACATTTAAAGCAAGTACCGTATAATAGTTATTGCCCTAGTGTTGAGGGATACTTGTGTAAGCGATCTTGCGGCTTCTGTGGTCTATATTTTGCATCATATAAAGCCACTAAGCAACACAAACAAGTACATAAGAAGCAACATGAAGTTCCCATTGCGAAGATACGTCCTCAAAGAATAGCAGCTGGAAGTGCCAGAGAAATTCTTTCTTTGGATGTTAATGATGATGCCATATGGTTGGATGAAAAAGATGTTGACACCACAAATGTTCCTGACGTGATGAAGCTAAATGAGAACGAAGTTACTGCCATGCCAGTTATAAATAATTTATAGGAGTGGGTTCAAAGTCCATGGACTGAAGATGATTGAGCTTCTTTCTTCTTTTTCTTTATATTCAATAGTTTTATTGCTTTGTTATTGTTCCAAATATTTGATATAATGTTGATTTCATGAAAAAGTATTTAATTCAAATAGAAATAAAACTAATTTCGGAACATCTGTTTTGAATTAATAATTTTTCGATGTGAAATTGCAAAACATGTGACGTCACACTAGAGAGGGGGTCTCAGAAATGTGGCCACCTGTGACAGGACTAGGGGGGGGGGTGTTTCAAAAAATCATGAAATTCGTGTGACGTACTTTATGGATGGCCCCTAATATGTATTTTTTATTATATAATTTAATATATATATATATATATATATATATATATATATATATATATATATATATATATATATATATATATATATATATATATATATATATATATATATATATATATATATATATATATATATATATATATATATATAAAGTTCCAAAAATTGGAAACCTCAAAATTTTTCACTTCTTTCAAGATATAAAAAGCATTCGTCAATGTGACAACGTTGAAACATTTTGAGAAATCTTTTCAGTGTGTTTTCCATCATCATTCATTATTTCTATAAAATGGAATATTATATGAAAGTGAATCTTTTAACTGCATATTGAATAGACAAGATGAAGTCTTAAAACCAGTGATATAGCTCTCGAGTAATTAGGTACCATAACAGTGCCATCTTAATCATTGTGTCCATTAATTTGAATAATGATGCAGATATTTTAAATCTTGGATTTGTACAAATAAAATCAAATCCAAAAAATAGAGTTTGCAAATTGCATATAAATTTTCGAATTAATTGGCGAAAAATCAAATTTTTTTCAGAAAAATCAAGCGGAGTGTACATAATCATCATTGTCTGTCTCATGATTGTGCTTTCAATAGCTATCGTAATAATATGTTGGAAAGACTCAAGAAAAAGGGTAAAACTTGAAATAGAATTTCATCAATTCAGCCATAATATAATTTTGCTTTTACAGAAATTGGAATTTAAACTGAAAGAATTAGGACTTGCCTATTTTGAGAAAGGACAAATAGAAAATTTAAATTCAGAATTGGGAATCGAAGATCAAGCAGAATTATTACCATACGACAGGAAGTGGGAATTTCCTATCACAAATTTGAAATTAGGTGAATAAAAGATACTGACAATCTTTATACCAAACTGAGTAGAAATTTTTATTTTGATGAATGTTCCGCTAAAAATAGTAACATTGTCAAAACTTGAAATGAATAATTTCCACTTATTACAGTGAATAATGTATTACAATGATAACAAAATAATAATTCAAAATATGACTATTCTGTGTGTTTTTTGATATCAGCGTAAAATGTTGTTCCTGCATTTGCTCCGTTAGTATTTCTTCTTCTTTCGACAACCTAGAGTATTAGAAATGATAGTATAAACTGAAGGGGGACTTCATAAATGAATTTCTTTGCTGCATAATTTTCAATTACAGGTAAACAACTGGGTGCTGGTGCCTTTGGTGTCGTATGTAAAGGACAAGCAAAAGGTATCAAACCAGAAGAAGAAATTACCACAGTGGCGGTGAAGATGGTTAAAAGAAATGCTGAAGATTCATGCATGCGAGCTTTAGTATCGGAATTGAAGATTATGGCACACCTAGGAAAACATCTCAACGTGTTGAATCTTTTAGGAGCCTGTACTAAAAATGTTACAAAAAGTAGGATCATGTCTCGATATATAAATAGGTTTCTGTTTGATATTTGTAGGAAAAGAGCTGTCGTTTCAAGCAAGTAGCTATCAAGACAGTGGAAAATTGAGCAAAAATTGTACAAAAGGAACAACAAATATACTCATAAAAAATTCTTCAAAAATAATTAATTTTCTGTTCATATTCACATACCAGCTTTCACATTTTTATGACATCTTTATTCATGCAAAGTTAGAATTTTTTTAGAGAAGTTAGTCTAAATAATACAGAAATATTAACGCTTTTATTCCAGAGGAACTTTTGGTTATTGTGGAATATTGCAAGTATGGAAATATACATAATTATTTGTATAGAAACAGAAAAGATTTTATCAACCAAATTGATCCTGTAACTGGAAATCTAGATTGGAATATAGGAATCGAAAAACTGGAAAGAACATTATCAATAGCAAGTAGCAAGAGGTTTGTACTCGTTTATGCTTTCAGATACATATGTCAAGACTTTCGAAATAATGCGATTTGAATTGATATCCTCTAATCTTACATATGAAAAAACCAATAAAATTCCTTGCAAAGAAGGAAATAATACAATTCTTCAAAATAAGAAACATTATAGACTACCGTTGATGTGAAATTCCATTGTTTATATCTTGAAATTTATAAATGAAATAATTGATTAAGTAGAAGAAACTTACGTTGAAAACCTACACATTTTTCTATATAACAGCCGTTTACATATGTTTCAAGGTTATTGCCTATCGTCAGAACGGCGTAGTTCAAGTTAAAGATGAAAGTACTTGAAGAGATATATAAAAAATTAATATATAAAACACGAAACACAGTTTCGTACACGTTTTATACACCCAAAACATATTGGGAAGAGTCAACACAACGTTGCAGACGACAATGAAATACCGTCCGGCTATTGTGAGACTTTTATAGCTTCTGGAAATCCCAGACAATCTTAACGATAAAAGAATTATTCTAAGAATTATATTTAATGCAGGCAAACTAAAATTGAGTAGAAGAAACTTACGTTGAAAACCTACACATTTTTTTATATAAATCGTTAAGATTGTCTGGGACTTCCAGAAGCTATAAAAGTCTCACAATAGCCGGACGGTATTTCATTGTCGTCTGCAACGTTGTGTTGACTCTTCCCAATATGTTTTGGGTGTATAAAACGTGTACGAAACTGTGTTTCGTGTTTTATATATTATTTTTTTATATATCTCTTCAAGTACTTTCATCTTTAACTTGAACTACGCCGTTCTGACGATAGGCAATAACCTTGAAACATATGTAAACGGCTGTTATATAGAAAAATGTGTAGGTTTTCAACGTAAGTTTCTTTTTACTTAATTTTAGTTTGCCTGCATTAAATATAATTCTTAGAATAATTCTTTTATCGTTAAGAAATAATTGATTCCTATAATGAAAATTATAATAATGAGAATCATCTATGAGAGGCAAGCTTTGCAGTTTGTACTACATCATCTACATGAACATCCCATAGTACTTCGTATGAAAGTTGACGTTAAACTTGTCACACTTGGCACACTTTTTTCTTTTTCTACTTCTTTTGTGAATTGAATGTGTTGGTTTATACTATTGAAAATATTCAGTACATATTCAATTTTGTCAGCCGGAAGGGCGGTTATAATATCATCTAAAAACTTAAATATGAAGGGAATTTTTCAATATCTCATCTTGAATGTGATCCATAACTATCTGTGATTTCATTGGACTTGAAGATGATCCTATAGGTGTGCCAAAGATTCGCTGATATACCTTGTTTTCAAAACTGAAACCACAACCTTCAAGAACAAAATTGATCAGTATCAGAATATTCTCTTTGGATATAGCAGTGTGTTCGAATAATTTATTTCAATGTATTTCAAGCAGCTCTAAGATGTGATTCAGAGGAATATTTGTGAATTTTCAACTGAGTTGAGCAAAGGAAAAAGTGTCTTTTACATTGTGTGTTGTTCTGACGGAATATGCATTTTTTAATATGTCAATAATTTCGATATATTATGAGTTAGAGGGTATCGAACGGCCGAGAAATTACCTATTTGCATATATATATATATATATATATATATATATATATATATATATATATATATATATATATATATATATATATATATATATATATATATATATATATATATATACATAAGAAAATGAACACTAGAACATTCATTTGAAAAATTCAATTTTATATAAAAATTCTATAATCTGAGAGGTGTTTTCTACTGATTCCTATAGATGGAATTGTAGAGTATTCATTACTTTACGGTGTTCCACTTAGAGTTACAAGAAGATGCTTGGGCGGTTGAAGTTGTTGCCTCACTTCGATGGACGTGGTGCGACTGACGAGTTCCTTGCAGAGCGAAACATATATGTCTCGCACTTTCATCAGGTTCGGCATTGATTTCAATATTTCTCTAACATTTATCCCTTGAAGGATGATGGATACATCACATCGTACACGTTCACATATCTAGCTCTACTATAACATTCTCTTGATTAATTTGATTTTTCAAATGAATGTTCTAGTCTTCATTTATAAATATTTCGTTCAGTATAAGCACAAAAAAATTTATATATATATATATATATATATATATATATATATATATATATATAAGTGACACCTTTCGTGATACTAAACTATTCAAAATTAATATTAAAAGGATTTTTTGCGAATTAATGAAGGAGTTAAGATGTTTGGATATATCGCTTTGTTGAGAATACATCGACGATTTCCACAAAAACGAATGAATGAATTTTTTGTACATATGTTTCGAGCTGAAAACCAATCATCAAGGTTTTGATAATGAAGTCAAAATAATAATACATTTTTCGGTACTCTTGAAATTGTATCCACAGCCCGAAAGATATATCAAGTGTATCAGAGAATATTTGTGGAATTCAGTCAAATGTAATGTGTTATGCTTCGTTTAACACTGATAACTCGTTCTGCTTTTCAACTTTTCAAGGTATTTGTACACACAAGAAACAATAATTTTTCCAATAAATTTTTCTAAAACAGAATTTGTTTTTTTCTAGTTGCTCCCAAATGAAGTATGCTGAACACTTTTACCTCCGAAAAGATAGCAACAGATCTCTTTTGACCAACAATGATAAACGAAACGATAATTTATCCTGCACTGGTGCACAAACCGACACGGCTGAAGTAAATATGTCTCCGAAAGTGGAAGACGATACTGGTAGTGAACATATATTGACATAATTAAAAATTAATATTTTTATAAAAATTTCAATTCATTTCTGCATCATTACCATCAATATTTCATTCATTAAATTCTTCTTCCTTGTTAGACCTTGATATCATTTTAATTTGATTTCGTTTTTTCTTTCAATAATCCGTTTATGCTCTTTTTTAACCTACTTCCTTATGCTTAACAGCTTTCATTGATCTCTTGAAATAATGTGTCTTAAAAACAAATGTTATTCTCAAATTCTTATAAGGTTGATTATTTTAAATTCCCTCTACTTACTTTCCCTATTCTTCTTTCTGTTGAATATAAGTTATGAATTGTTCTGAACAGCAAAACTCACAGGGTAAAGCCTGTTTGAACTAGCCTGGTTAAGTGTTCAGATCCAAAATCAATACAGAAGTATCGAAAACACATAACTCCAAAGTGTTGTAACATTTTATTACTTATTGAACACTATATTCTTTAGTTTTTCGACC
Source organism: Henosepilachna vigintioctopunctata (assembly GCA_030704895.1). Taxonomy (NCBI): domain Eukaryota; kingdom Metazoa; phylum Arthropoda; class Insecta; order Coleoptera; family Coccinellidae; genus Henosepilachna; species Henosepilachna vigintioctopunctata. The sequence goes on along the minus strand of JARQZJ010000121.1, from coordinate 19,940,391 downwards.
TCAACTCTCACTAGCTTTCATTCTATTTCTGATGTTTGTAATTTCTATTCTTTTTTATTTCATTAATTCAATTTTTTCTCTTGTTTCGTGTAATGCATTTTCTTCTGCCATTGAAATGTCGCATGCATTTCTTTCTTCCGTTTCGCCTTGAAATGTAACATTTTTTAGCATATGTTTTTCAGTAGTACTACATGTTCATATCACAAAAGTTGCTTCAAGAATATTCATAATTTTAAATACTTCAAATGTAGCAGCAATCCTGTTCTAGGGGATGATTATGTTGTCACCAGTAGTGCCGGTAGTAGTATTCACCTCGAATGGAGGACTAACTATAAACCCGACTACAAAGGCTCAGTAGGACCAATTTGCACTGAAGATCTGATTATATGGGCCTTTCAGGTCGCAAGAGGAATGGAATATTTAACTTCAAGGAAAGTACTGCATGGAGATTTGGCTGCAAGAAATATATTACTAACATATGACAATGTCGTGAAAATATGCGACTTCGGTTTGGCGAAAAATATATACCACAATGACCAGTATAAGATGAAGAGTAATGTGAGTAAATTAATCTTGTATATAAAATTTTCGTGTAACAGTTTTCGTTCCCATACTCTTCCGAAACTGCTTGACCGATTCTCATGAAATTTTGTGAGCGTATTGAGTAGGTCTGAGAATCGGCCATCATGTATTTTTCATCCCCCTTAATGTTAGGGGTAGTCCACCCCTAAATTTCATTTTATTTTTCAGACCAAATTTTCAGTTTTTATTTTTTATGATACAACATACAAAAAAACATATAATCCTTAATAGTACCCTTCTACGATCAACCCTCATTTTTTAGTTGCCATTTTAGTAATTCCATCATTTCTCATCTCCGGTCGAAAACTGATCGATCGTCATTTAATTAGCTATCCCCGCCAGATGTCTACAGGTGTCTTTTCTGACCCAGTAAACAGCACGGAGTAGGGATGAGAACCCGGTTTCCTTTCTCTCACATCTTATCAACAAGTCTTATCCAAAATTGAAGTTTTATATCTGCTGTTTACGATAACCCGTGGTCGCTAGTTAAAAAATGGCCACGACTACAGGTTGCCATGATTTTCGCTTCAGGTAGGCGTGACTGGAAGAGAAAAGATGCTTCGATCATTTCGTGCAATAAACAAGTTTATCATGGAAGGTAGATAAAGGTCTTGTATGATATATATATATATATATATATATATATATATATATATATATATATATATATATATATATATATATATATATATATATATATATATATATATATATATATATAAAAAGATATATAAAATAAATATATAATAAGACATAAAAAGACATAAACAACTTCTTTGAAGAAGTTATGAATGAACCTTTCAATAAAAAGATTTTATAGAAGTGTTTGTGACATGAACAACTGCTGTAAAAGGCAATATATCTAACAAACATGATAGTTGCCCATAGTGTCAATATTCTGATAACGTTAATTACGTTATTTCCATGAATAAATATTCATCAAGGCAGTGGGAGTTACTGTTGCACTTCAGTTTTTTTGAACTGCTCAACAGCTCGTGACACTACTTGGATTTGCACTTGTCCAAAAAAAATTCAGATTCCTAAAATACATTTACTGACTAAATAATTCATGAGATTCTATTTACCTGTACACAAATATTCCTATTTCAATTCCCCTCTGTTCTACAGTGTAAATTTCTAATTACTTATTCAGAACATGACTAGAAGAAGAACAGTTTCTTATCAAAACACTTACTAAACTACTTGTTAGATCTGAGCTCAATAGAGTACAGTGAGAAAAAAGTTGTACAGGACCTACAGTTTAACGCCGGTTTCGAACGGCCATTTGGTTTATAATCGATGTACATTACCCAGCATTTATTATTATTTTAACTACTTAAATCATAGACAAACACAAACACCCATGCCTTCAGCGGGGCTCGAACCCGAGTTCTACGGCACCATAGTCGGAAGTTCTACCGACTAAGCTACGGAGACCGCCAAAAAAAAAGTTAAATTCCCCCATTTAATCGAAACTGGTTCAGGGTCTCTATTTTTCGCAACTCAGTTATCACCCAGTGGCGTGTTTTGTCTTTGAAATATTAGATTATATACTTCGAATGGATTTTCATTTTGTGAATAGTGCTCCCCATATAAAACCTTAGACGCACTTTAATCTAGAAAAATCAACCATTTACAATAAATTGGTTTCAGCATTTTTAAAGACTTTCCTATTCTTTATCTTCAGTTTAGATAAAGTTGAAAATTTAGTTAGATTATTCTGCTAAGATTAATCAGATAAACCTACATATTCAATTTCAATGGTGTATTGTATTTCCTATAAACTTTTGCGCCCTCTATGAAGAATCGCTTGAATAAAAATTCATATCTCTAAAACTTCTTGGCCTAATGTTTCACGAATGTATTAAAAAATAACTATTTAATAGTGTTGGCGTTTACTTGATGTAAATCCATGATAATTGAATATAAACTTAAATTCAAACACTCGAACTTATGATTCACACTTCATTGACGAAATAACATGACGCGTTTCGTCATGCTTTGACGAAATAATACAGAATACAGAATAATAATACATATTCTGTATTCTGTATCCTTTCTGTCTTAATAATATTCTGTATTCTGTATCTTATCTGTCAATTATTCTGTTAGCATCTGAAGAAGTCGTTTGTAACGACGAAACGCGTCATGCTATGTAGTCAATAAAGTGTAAATCATAAGTTCAAGTGTTTGAATTTAAGTTTATATTTAATACAATAACATTATAACGTTGAGTAAACATGTTTCGAGCGGTCACGTCATTACCGAAACTCACTACAAAAATAAAACAAAGCAAACTTATATTTATAAGATAGAGGTTAAAAGGTACGATAGTTCAAATTCTATCTTTTCATTAATTATCAGTTCTTCTCTGTTCAAGGAGGTGCTAATTTCTATGGCTTCCAAAAGTTCTAATCGTTTTTTCTTTATTGCCTACATGCAACCATTCAGTCTATAGACTCATTAGAATTAATGCAATGTTCATAGAAACCCGTAATGTTATCGTCGTGTAAAATTGTTCTTTTGTGTCCATCCAGGAGGGTTTGGATTTTTCTGCCGGTTTGGTCGATAGAGAAAGCAGGACATTCATCATAGACGCCGCTTTTTTCTTTTACATGTCATTCTTCATTTTATAGATGCCGCTCTTTTCTTCTACATTAAACTTTTTCTCAATATCCTTATAATATTATTTCTTATTGTATTATCTCTCTATACATTCGAGAAACATTAAGCCGAAAGGTCAATTCGAATTAATTTTGAATTATATTTAACCAAGCCGTAGGCGAGAATTCACTCTCAGTTGATCGTTCAAAGATTGATTAATTTCTGCTTTGGGCCAAGTTTATTTTATTCTTGAGTGTTTAAGTAACAATTAGCAATGAATTCTTTTCAGTGCCCACTACCAATAAAGTGGATGGCAATTGAAGCAATCCGAGATAGAGTTTTTTCTACACAATCTGACGTATGGGCTTTTGGTATTGTTCTATGGGAGCTGTTTTCATTGGCAAGAATGCCTTATCCCGGCATGCAAGCGGACGAAAGGTTATACGCCAGATTGGTGGAAGGATATAGAATGGAGTCTCCGGAATATGCAACTCAAGAAATGTGAGTAAAATATTCGAATTAGGCGAGATTTGTCACTGGCGCAAGCAGCATATGTTGCTTCGAACTAAATCGGTAAGTATGAGGGCTACTTGAAAGGATATTCAGATATTTTTGATCGAAGACAAAAATTTTCAATAAAGTGGGACCACTTCATAGTTTCACAAATTACGAGATTAATGAGGAATGTGGTTACTCTGTTAACGAATCGTGTAACAGCTCTCTAGCCACAACAAGAGACTTATCCGGAGACACGGCAGTGACTTCATTCAATTCGAACCAGTAGTCTAAGAATAATAACTAGTCAAAGTTTCTTAATTCGGTCACTCACTCACTGACTGACCAATAATCAAAACTCTGAGGTGCGTTTAGCAGGTATAGAAATTAAGGATACCGAAAGTGTTCATTATTATCAAGGAGAAAGTAAAATATTTGGCATACAGGGATATTTCTCCAGACACACTGAATGCATAAATAACTGTAATCGCCGCGAATGTCCAGCAAATAAGTTATAAAATCAAAATGAATGATTTATGTTCTAATAATAAATACAGGGTGCCCAAAAAGAGTATCGGGTAATTATTTTCGCTCTGTATTTGAAACGTTAGGATGGTAAGGAGCGGGGAGGGGTTTGTAACGTCTGCCATTCTGTGGAGTTTTAGTCGCGATGGAGTGGTATCCGGCTTTTTACGTACAAGAGTATCATCGTAATGGTAACTCAGTAGTGACTGCTCAACTTATCGTGCAAAATACTATACACACCACGCACCAAGTGACGATAGCATTGGAAAATGGATACATACGTTCGAAAATACAGGTGCGACGGTAAAAATCCAGATCTCGTGTTGCCTACGTTCATTTCGCGACGAGAAAACCATCGAAGAATTGGAGGTGTCTGTTCGTCAAAGTTCGTCGTTATCCATCCGTGAGCGAAGACAAGCGTTAACCATAAAAAAATCATCAACGAAAATCAGTTTGATGGTTTCAACTCAAGACCATGGTACCAACAAGAGGGGGACACTTGCCATACATGGAATGCAGCGATGTAAGTCGTCAATGAGTCAGTTCCTGAATAAAATTTCGCGTAGAGGTAACATCAGAACATGGCTTTCCAGAAGTACACATCTTAGCCCGTTTGACTATTTCGTATGAGGATACCTAGAAAGTAAGGTTTACAAGAACAAACCAACAAACCTTAAACAGCTGAAGCAAACCAAGAGGTCCGAAATGGCAGCAATATCCAGAGCTATGTGTCAGCGTTTCATCGGTAAGCTTCGTGTCCGATTAGAAGAGTGCCAGGAACGTAACGGTCACCATTTAGATAACATGACCTTTTCCAAACAATTTTCCATTCAATATTAGTAATATCAATCGTATTTTCTCTTTTATTTACAATTAGTTTTTGTTTTATTAAACTTACAAATACCCGATACTCTTTTTGGACACCCTGTATATACAAATGATCTGTTTTTATTATTTGTTCACGGAATCGATAAAAATTTCAATGTCTATGAGGAGCTTTTATAATTATGTAGTTTGAAGTGAACGACTACAGGAAAAGATTTGTTTTATAACATTACAAAAGCGCTAGTATCAATGCAAATACCATGGAAAAAGTTGTAACAACTGATGAATTCAAAAACAATGAGTGTACAAAATAAGTGTTCGGTGGGTAGAATTAAAACGAAACTGGCAAAGATAGGGAGAGATATCTCATTATTTTTTCATTGCATTATCCGCCGAGAAGGGTTATATTCCAAAGTCGTATCATGTAATGAAATAATGGGCATCCTGGTATCGATTAACAACTGCAGCAGAAAAAATGGATTGACTCATCGTCAATTCCAACCGTTTCTGTCGGCAACGGAAGCAGATCATCGTTATTTTGTTGATTATTCCGAAATGAGATGGTTAAGTAAAGGTGCAGTACTAAAAAGATTATTCGATTTCAGAAAAAAATGAACACTTTTATAAATGAAAAGGGTTACCTAATCTATTCCAGAGTTACCAGAGACTCAATGATTAATAGACCTTGTTTTGACAGATGAAACTCATGAATTGAATACGATGAATGTAAAGCTTGAAGGTAAAACAAACTGATCTCTGATATGCTTGCAGACGTAAAGGCGTTCAAAATGGAAAACATTCTCTTTATAAAATATATAATAATAATAATAAAATAAATTTATTGAGAAACATTCTGAGCATTGTAAAATTACATTCATTTGAATTGATACAATAATTACAACTAAGAAGACTGCTCTCAAAAGTACTGAATTCAGTTTTGAGTCTCATCTTCCATTCAACCCCCGAGCAAAAATATTGTTTCAAACAAAAATATTGGTTAAATTCATATTTACAATAATATACAACTTTATTTGAAAAAAAAAGGAAAAATTACCTCAGAAATATCGAAATTTGAGACAATTTCACATGGTGAAGAATATTCGTGTTAGAAAACATACAAACATATGATACAAAATATTGATTCATACATTAATAATAATGATAACAAGATACATTTATTTAGAAACATTCCTCACATTGTAAAATTACATTCATTTCAATTGATACAATAATTACAACTGAGAACAATGCTCTCAAAGGACCGAATTCAGTTTGGAGTCTGATCTTCCATTCAGCCCTCGAGCAAAAATATTGGTGCAAACAAAAATCTTGGTTGAATTCATATTTACAATAATATACAACTTTGATTGAAAACAATAGAAAAAAAATTTCCTCAGAGATATTAAGCATTTGAGACAATTTCACATGGTGAAGAACATTTGTGTTGAAAAAATATACAATCATATGATACAAAAAATTGATTCATCCATTATTGCCTACATCCGAATCATCGAAATAATTACCATATACCAACATATACCAATTTTCAGTAGGTCTTATTTATGCGAACAAAATTTTTCAATTGTCAATTATAGAAAAAATAAATACGTTTCACGTCTAACAGATGAGTATTTGAGAGCCATTTTACGAATTACAACTACAATTTTGATAGCGAATATACCTAAATAGCTTCCTAAATTCAACCACATATAGGTATCAAACGGAAAGTATAAAATCAGTTACCTATTTAGGTATTTTGTAGATTTAAGAATTATTTACGGTGGCTATTTTTCTAGCTATAATGCCCAAAATATAAACTCAATGTAAATATTACGTGTAGGAAATGAACTTCTAGCTTTTGGCCCTTGCCAGACAAAAGTTTGCCGACCGCTGCTCTAATGACAAATAAATTGGATTGAAAAGTTACATTCGCAATGAATGAATCAGTGTACCCATAGGTGTATGTATAAAGAAAAAGAAATGAGATGCCATAGGAAACAAAACTTATATAGTTAAAAAACCAAATCACGCAACTCAGTTTTCATACCGTAAAAGTTGTGAGATCCATGTAATATCAATTCGTTTAATTAATTTCAAGTTTCTACTTGAAGGATCTTCTGTCTCAAATTATAACGTGATCATAACGAAACTCAGCAACATCTTATCGTGACCATAAATAGAAAATATCTTGCGTTTCAAATGAAATAGACGGGCTGCACTGTTAAAAATGTCTGTGGTAATTTCACCAAAAATGTATGAGAAGTTTTAACGCAAAACAATTTAGTACATTTTTTAAACAAAATGATTCAAGCTTGTCTATTCAGGCCATCGCATGAAAACAGAATGCGCTGTTAAAAATTTCTCTGATAATTTCACAAAAAATTTTCCAATCAAAACAATTTAGTAAATTTACACAACAAAATGATTGAAGTTTGTGAATTCAGTTCGATAGCATTACCAAACATTTTATGAAATTCACAGTCATTATAAAAAATTTGCTTCGTAAATTTACTATTCAGTTATGTAATTTTATCAAAGATTTATCATAAAGATGCTTAGTAAATTTAACATGCAGTGTTGGAACTTTACTACTCAGGTTGACAAAACTACAAAATATGTTTCGAAATTTTACTGAAAAATTTATCATAAGGGTAGGTACTTGGCAAATTTACTACGCAGCAATGTAACTTTCCCACTCAGTTCACTTGAACGCAGCTTGGAAAATTAGAAAATATGTTTTAAAATTTACTAAACTCTACTGATAAACTATATAAGTAATTTTAAAATTTGTTCTGTAATTTTATTCAAATATTTGTTATAAGGATGCTTAGTAAACTTATTATGCAGTGTTGTAACTTTATTAGCTTGAGCTCAGTTTGCGAAAATTAAAAAATTTTTTTGAAATTTCCTAAACGGCATCAAAATATTTCAATAGTTTCTCTACTTTACAGTTTCGTAAATTCACTATGCTGGGTTGTAATTATACTAAACAGTTCAATTAAATTTTCTCAGGAAATTTCTAATGATTTGTTGAAATTCACTAAGCAGTATTAGAAAATTTTAGTAGTATTTCTACTATATGGCTTCGTAATTTTTTAAATTTATTCATTTCGAAGATGCTTAGTAAATTCATTTTTTTAAAATACGTAAATCTGATAGTTGTCAATTAAAATTATGCGGATGAACCACTTCAATAAATGCAACTAATACCGCTATCTCTATTATTACAATCGAATTGAAGTTTTTGAAACTAAATATACTTTCTTTTAAATATTTAATAGTGTTGGCGTTTACTTGATGTAAATCCATTATAATTGAATATAACTTAAATTCAAACACTTGAACTTATGATTTACACTTTATTGACTACATAGCATGACGCGTTTCGTCGTTACAAACGACTTCTTCAGATGCTTACAGAATAATGAATTATGAATGAATGAATGCATTATTCTGTAAGCATCTGAAGAAGTCGTTTGTAACGACGAAACGCGTCATGCTATGTAGTCAATAAAGTGTAAATCATAAGTTCAAGTGTTTGAATTTAAGTTATATTCAATTACTTTCTTTTAGTTGTCCTGCAAATTGTTATTTAGTATATGTAATTCTGTCGTTAAAAATGGAAGGCAATTAACAAATTAAAAATTGAGATAAAAATTGAGATGAAATAAGATTTCTTACTCTGTGAAAACCGCTTATTGAACGAAATACAATAAGTAATAAGTACAATAATAGTAATGTTATACAAAATAGAATAACTTGATAAAATACTTGATAAATATTTTTGATGAATTATGAAGTAAAGTAGACTGAAGTGTTTTGGAGTACAGTAGTAATAATTATAAAACGTAATTGGATTCGTATTTGACATTTTGCCATTTACATTTGGGATAAGTTTTTTTACCTCAGTAGAATCGTGCCAGTAATGAAGTAACAAAATGATAGAATAAAGTAATAAAATATGATGAAAAGTTTTAAATACTACTCAGATTCATCCTTGAGATAGGAGTCGATTTCGTTCAACAGTTTTCTTATTTTGGGATGGATAATAGAAGCTTTTCTCTTTGCACCTCTTTATCTACCATTTGGAGGTTTTGGGATTAAAAAAATTGAATTATAATAAAATTCTAACAAATGTTTTTTAGTAAATACTATTTTTTAATTCTTACCGTTGAATTTCCAGTGTTCCTTCGATTTCTTTGGGATAGACCATACCAAATAGGTAATAACATGAAAATTATATCAAAAGACTTTCCACAAAAGAACCAGCATGTAATATAGGTAATTTTTTGTCCACAACTACTTTGTACAAATGGTTGGGTTGACAATAATCAGAATTTTATTCAATAAACAAACTTATTTTAGATAATTCAAAACATCAGCTTCATATAGTACAAATATAGTATAAATACATAAAATTTTCGATTAATAGTTAGACTTAAAATGTTCCAAATAAATCAATAATCTACCTTTCAGCTCAAAAATTTAAAAAAAACGATGTTTCTGCGAAATAGTAACCATTTAATAGAAATCAATTTTGGTAGAAAAAATAATGAACGTATTTGGAATTACCTTTTTTAGTTTCACTAGATGATGTCGCTCTGGTGTTTATAATTCGAGTCTTCTTTCTTGAAATATCTAATACAAGTGAACAGTGGTGTCATCTGTTTTTTTTATCAACCCGCACAACGTATTCATTTCATTTGTTTGTCCATCTCTAGGAAGGTACTTCCCGACCGCAAGTGAAAGGCCTTTTTGCCATTCGGTATTTGTACATGTATTTGCCAAGTAAATATATTTTGTTTTGAATATAAAATTTTGTATATTTGATTTTTGATATCGATATAAGATTAGGTTGGTATACACTATTTTGATGTTCACTTTTAGATTAGGTCGGCTATTTACGTAAAAACCTGAAACAGAAGGTCCCTTGAGTAGGTACTGGATGAGTCAACCGATTTGGTATTGCATGGATATCACATGGATTTTTACGATCAGTCAGTTTGAAATAAATTAGTTCGAAATATTCATTGAGACACTAAAATATTGAAATTTTCAATCCAAAGATTACAATAAAATACAATGGTTGTTATGTAGTTTTCATTTTTTATTTAGGAAATTTTTCGATAATGTGTTTTTCATCTACAGATACAAAGTCATGCTCGATTGTTGGTCCCTTAACCCATTAGATAGGCCTTCATTCACGGAATTGCATCAGAAAATAGGATGTATGTTAGAAGAAGGTATCAAAAAGGTAGCAAGAAAACTTATCTCTATAGATACACAAGAAACATGAATTTTGATTTCAGCATTACTTAGATTTGAATAATCCATACCTACAAATCAACTCAGAAAATTTGCAAAATTGCTCCGAAGATTATTTGTCCATGTTGAGTTCTCCAGATTTCTCGAATTTATCATCTCCAAATCATTATATCAATGAGTTGAACAGAACGCCTGGTTATCTTAGTATGAATAGTGTAGGACTAGCGACACCAAAGAAATCAGAAGGTGATATATTTACTTTCGACAACAACAGAATTGAACGCAACAAATCCAATGAGGGCTCTCCTGCTGAACTTGCTCCAATACTGGAAACAAATGCGAAATCATTAGAAGAGTCAGAAGAAGTGAGTTAACCAAATTACCTTGAACTTTATTGTGTTTCCAGAAGGTTTTTGTTATGTACTCGAATTGATATACTATAGAATATAATGAAATAAACGATTAATAAATTGAACACATTTTGAGAATTTCATGAAATTATGTATATTGGCCACTAGATATTATTTCTGCATACAGTACGTTCAGCATTATAGATAGACAGGAGATAGAGTACAGAAATTAATGAATTTCACTTTTATTCTATTACTAAGCTTAAGATTTAATAGTTCACCTTTAATTGTTCGTTGAGTGCCTAAACATTTGACTTCTGTATATTCATTTCATGACGTTCCAGGATTGTGAATTTCAACCATTTGTCTTCTATGTGTGGGTTTCCATACTCGTTGTTGAGATTCTGGTTATTTTCTATATAATGGTTTACGAAGGTAGCATCTGATTTTTGTTTTGGTAGCTTCTTTGGTGTTCTCGTATTCTAATTTATCCAATGTTCTACCTGACTGTTAAATGCTTCATTTCCTCCCACACTCACAGGTCAAGTCATAGACACCCAAATACGATCCTTTGTTTAATCTATATTTGTAGTTTTTCATGAAACTCTCTGATGTCTTGTTCTTCTTGGAGGCGACTTGATAATATCCATAATTTAAGAAATTTTATTATTCATACGAGTATATAAAGAAACTTCTTGAGAAATAGAGGAAAGCAATTAGAATAAGAGAACACTAAAGAAACTACCGAAACAAAAAATCATATTCTAAATTCGCAAACCATTGCTAATAGAATTTTATACCGTAATTTCAACAGCGAGTACAAGATCCTACACACAGAGGACAAAGGCTTGATATTCAATCTCATGGGAGGTTTTTCACCGGTTAATTCAGACATAAAAAATAGTTATTTTATAGTGTCGGCGTTCACTTGATGAAAATCCATTATAATTGAATATAGACTCAAATTCAAACACTTGAACTTATGATTTACACTTTATTGACTACATAGCATGACGCGTTTCGTCGTTACAAACGACTTCTTCAGATGCTTACAGAATAATCTGTAAGCATCTTACAGATTTTGACCCAGAATAACTTTTGTTGCACAGGTAGGATCGATGGAGATTTTGGAAACTTTAGTTGTTATGGCAAACCCAAGCTCTCCACCGATATTTGGCTTTCCGGCAATTTTTGTTATTTTAAATGTCTATAACGACCTACATGAAAGTAATGAATATGATAACATCAGTTCAGTACTCAACGAACAACGACAAAAACAATTCACTACTATTGAACCTCAAGCTAAGTGATAGTTCATAAGCAGAAATAATTCATTACAGTACATCGTTTTCATCCACCTGATGAGAGTATTCTAGTTCAAAACGATATTTTGACAATATATATATATATATATATATATATATATATATATATATATATATATATATATATATGTTCATTCCACACCCACAAGGTGCCCGGAATTCGGCATATATCTTCACTACGTGCCCAATTCGACCAAACCGTGCCCAGCCGCCCAAAATGTGCCCAGCTTCGCCTAAATTAATCGATCCTAGTTTATTTAGCTGAGAATGTTGGTAATATACGAGAATTTGATTTGACGTTCGCTCGGTTATTATTATACCGTTCGGGTACTTAGCCTCCATATATCTGAATTTATGAGGTTAGAAATATGATTTCAACGGAACGAATGGAAAATATGAAGTTCCATAATTATTATGAATATTCCATAATATTTATTTTTATCCAAACAGTATTTTGAGTGATTTAACATGATAAGTATAATTCAAAGTTGATCTTAATCTTTAATCTAATGTATACGAGCATTTAATATAAGGCATTCCTATATTAAATTACTATATCGAATATATAATTCAACAAGAACTTTCGAATACGTATGTTATATAGCAATGTTGATTTGTTAGTATTTGAATTATTATTTTGGAGATGATGTAAATGAAAAGAGAGATGATAAAAGAGATCTCAAACAGAAAACTAGGCTTTTTCAATGAATTCTAATTCCAGGAAGTTCAGAAAAATTCAATAAATTAAAGCTGTTCTATTTCTAATGAAATATAAGAAACAATACTTAATATCAAGAATATAGGTTAATGTAATAAAAATTCTGAATATATCTGGATTAGTAATAATTATATCATAAATATAAAGTGCATTATGTTAAATGGAACAATATATATCGTCAAATAGTCAGCTCACATATATAACTTCAAAGTGACATGTGTGTTGCCTAATCAACAGGATGAAGAATTCAGGTTTCATTATTACTAATTTAGAATTATTCTATAGAGGAACATACAATACACGATCAGTAATATTGACTTCAACACTATTACAATTAATGAATGGTCATATGACAATAGCTTTTTTCCGAATGTGCCAAAATCTAACTTCACAGTTTTTGGTAGAAGTAAAACCCTTAAAACCAATAAAAATAAGGATATAACTATAAAGATTAATGAACAGAAAATTGAAAGAGTAGAAACAGTTAAATATTTAGGCTGAGATTGAATTCTCGCTGAACTCTTGGTGAAACATAATTGAATATTAAATTAAACTCTTGGCTTAATGTTTCACGATTTATTCAACAATATGAAATGATGAAATATTTAGGCATTATTTCAGACAAGAAATTGAGTTTCAATGATCATGTTGATTTCATAGCATCAAAAATCTCTAAAAAATATCTATTTTTTTGAAAGAATAAGAAAAAAAACCTGTCGACATATGTGAAATTATTTTTGTTCAAATCAATAATAATGCCACGTTTTGAATATTGCTCCACATTGTTGATTGGTTTGACTAAAGAAAAAGTTAAAAAATTACAGAAGTTACAGAATAGTGTCAAGCGAACCATTTTGAAGTGCTATATTATACCTGTGTTAAAATTATGCTGCACACTTTGGAGTTTGACTTATGTCTGTAAAACAAAGAATGATCTTTGCTTCATATATATTCATATATAAAATAAAAAATCATTGGCCATGTAATGTAATAAAAAATATAACATATGTCAGTGATGTGCATGGGTATAATACTAGAAATACTGATACTTTTTATATCCAAAGTTGTTAGCTCTCTAAATCTAAAAACAGCATATACTATGACGGATTTGAGGCTTTCAATAATTTACCAAATATATTGAAAACTAGTACCACTATAAAGATATTTGAGCTCGACATTAGAAAGTATATTTTAAATAATGAGATAGGTATATAATTAAAAATTGACAGTTTTCGGTCATAATGGAGCTGAGATCAGAAAATTTTCACATAGGGTAACAAAGTTTTCAATAAAGGGATAATGAACGTGAATTCAAATGAAATTTTATCATTGAATGTTTTATTGAATATAATATTTACTTATTATTGAAATATTCTCTATTAAATTGAATTAAACGCTTGGCTTGATGTTTCACGATTATATTCAACGATATGAATTTTTCAACATGTTTCGAGCGTGAGCTCATTTTCAAGACTCAATAACAGTCTGTAGGTACTGTATCTAACTATATAGGTAATGGAATGAATGCATAATGCGATGAGCAATCAACAGCTATTTGATTGTTACAGCTTAATTTGGAAGTGTTATATTTTGTCTTAAGTTAATATGTTACTCTACTCATAATTGTTCATATAATTAAGAAATATTTCAAACATGAACATGTTTGCTAATTGAGTATAAATTATAGATGTCTCTAATAGTTAATTAGCTATGATTTCACAGTTTCATATAGGTTATAGCCAATGATTCTAACTTTTTACCTTTGACGAGGTTATTAGAATCCAGGATATGTCGAAATTTCCGAAAACACCCTGTAATAAATTGTTCAATCAATTAAAATAATTCAGAAAGGATTGGAAACATCGTGGGGATTATTTTATAGTAGGGTTTTATTTTATATAGAGTATTATTTATGTAGTAGGGTCCATTTGTGAAGCACGTTGTAAACCACAATCTTTTCGAAAAACTTGAATTCGAGCTTAAAAACCTATAGACTGATATCAACGGTTTGATTATAATCAAATATAAGTGATATGAAAATTATCATTTCACTGTACCGCGTATTGAAGTATCTGTTTATTTATTTTTATCAAGGATACGTGTGTGAACCGTAAACATTTTTTATTCATAAAAGAGTCAGAATATGTGGGGAAAATCGTAAGAAACATTAAGAAACCAGCAAAACTAATTTAAATTGTGAGGGAAACTTCTCTTATATTTTTCACGAATATAAATTGCATAGGTACTTAGGTATATATGAAGCAGTGAACTGAAATAATCTGAAAAAATCTGAATAAATGGAAACATAAGATAATTAATAACTATATAGTATATATGCTATGTAGGTATTATATATTACTTATATCACAAATATGCTCATTTCAAAATAACCTACGTGTAAAGACCTGAATAGATGTAACAACATGCACATCTAAAATCTGCAGAAATTATTCATAGTACCTAGATCTTTTTAAACGAGTTTAAAAAAATTAATTCTCTTTTGTCTTGAAGAATAGAAAAAAATGTACCTTCTCAAATTAGATAGCTTTCCGATACAAAAGATTATTAATTTATTGGACTTCAGAAGTAATGCACATCAAATATTTTTTATATTATAAAAATATCAATTATTTTTATATTTTAAATAATGTACAATATAAGTTTATAGAAAGTATATATACAAAGTGTACAATTCACTAACGAAAATGTTTCGTTAGGAATTTCGACATATTTCAAGTATTTGAAATATTGATTAATTTTCATGAATCAGTGCAGTTAAACTTTTTATCTCTTCTAACCCACGTTCACTTCTTCGAATCCATAAAAATCGAATTATGTCCAAGAATTTTTTTATCAATATTTTGCATTGTCCTGGGATATTGGTGTAGGCGAGATTTTTGACCTTCATTACAAAGTAAAAAGAAGACATTATTATAATAAGAGAAATATATTAGTTAGAATGAAGGTCAGAATTGTATCTTAGAGCAAAAAATATTCTTCATCTTCCATTCATATTTCTGAACAGTTAAAGGTTTTCATACGTTTTCCAACTATAATTCTTCACATACAAAAAAAATTAGCATGAAACATGAATTCTTCAACATACTATACATATATATTCAAGTAGCAATGTTTACAATAATGTAGGTCCTTTCCATTTCGAAAAGTGATAAAATGAACTAAATCACTATATTTTGAGGCATATAATATAAGTTCAAAGAATTCATGTCAAGTTACATTGAATTTTTTCATGTTCGCGTTCCTGTTTTTCTGCTCCTGTTTCTGTGCTTTTTGCCATAACATAATTGGCTGAAGCGATTTTTTTGTGAGCCAAAAGCTATTGTTTTTCATTTCATCAATTTTTAATTTATTACTAACCAAGTTCAATCAGTAAAATGTTGCATAAGATGCACTTCTCAATACAGGAGTATCATCTTTTTTCTTATCATTTCTCTCCTATTAAGTTATAAGAAACCAGGAGTTTTCGATACTTTCCAAATTTTCCCCTTCACAAGAAGTTTTTTCGGAAGTGACCGAGAAAATTTTATTCAATTAATTCGGTATTATATTTAACTGTATCTCACTTCAATAGTTATTATCACTTTAATATGTATTACAACTCACTCATATTAATAGAGATGTGCAAAGGTTCTCGACTATTTTTTATATTTTTGCCTCATTCTAGTATATTCTTTAGAGATTTGAATCACAACTGAATAGTGATTATGTAAAATGGACGGATAATTCATGTGTCCAGCAGCGGTTTTTAAAAAGTGTCCGTGCACTATTGTTGTGAAGGAAATTCAATTTTTTTAGATAAGCAACAAATTTTC
The DNA here is from genome assembly GCA_030704895.1 of Henosepilachna vigintioctopunctata. Classification (NCBI taxonomy): domain Eukaryota; kingdom Metazoa; phylum Arthropoda; class Insecta; order Coleoptera; family Coccinellidae; genus Henosepilachna; species Henosepilachna vigintioctopunctata. The sequence continues at coordinate 19,923,869 of JARQZJ010000121.1, read as the reverse complement.
CTGAAATCAGAAGCTTTTAGAAAATGTTCGGTGCCTTGGAAATTTATTTTGAAAGCTTGGATTGACTAGAATTTTGTGAAGACCACTATCAGAGGCATATATGATTCTCATGCATTCAGTGATGTACTTTTTCCATGTTGGAAAGAAGTAGGAAATCGAAATCAGAAACATATTCGCGCATCTGGTGAATCACACAATTAAAGGAAACTTCTTGTCTCTGAAGGCACATAGTATAGTGAACACACAAGATAAAATCACGAAAAACTATTTCAAACAAATTGTACAGGTTTTTACTCAGAAATTGAATCCTACATAGAAAGCTGGGAAAAACCAATTGAGGACGTTGACAAATTTAACTGGATGAGGTCTCCAAAAATCATTGAAAGTACTCTACGGTCTGCTTTCGAAAAAACAGTCCGTTTTCCCAAAAAATTAACATTGAAATGGATGACACGAAGCTAATTGACGAATGTTTAAACTTGAAAGTTCTTAGCATGAACCTTTCTGACGACGACAAGCTTTTATGCGCAATTCAGCTTCAGCTGAATTTTTCTGAAACACCTAACACCCACTATCGTCAGAAATGCTAAAAATCGCGAAGTATTATTTTTTGTATATCTGGACACAATGCGACCAGAGGGAGTATTTTGGCTGGTCGCGCAGCAATGGACGCAATAAAAAACTCGCTCAACAGATCATTTTCGGTCTCTGATCAAAACAGTATAATTTCAATGGGCTGATTTGTTCTGACTTTCACGAATTCTTGTTGGAAGAGAAAGATATTTCATTGAAAATTAGGAAGACTAACAAATATCAAAATAGATTGAACAAAATTGATCTCATTAAAATTTAGAGTTATAATGAGTACTTTAAATTTACAATAAAATTAAATTTATAGGGATTTGGCTATCTAACTAGATGTATGAGAATATCATTGGCGTAGGCAGTTTGTTTTAAAATTATCAAGTATTATAGTCATTAGTAGTATCATATAATAATTTGATTGATGTCAGAAAAGAGCGCTCATATTTATTTTTGTTACCATACTACATCAGAAGTAGTATGGTATTTCAATTCTAAAAAAGTGCCTATTATTTGTTGGGGTTGAATAAGTACTCAAATCGATTTCAATTGCAAGTTGTATGAATGAATGAAAATTGAACATTAATAAAGATTTTTCTATTTTGGTTGCAAAAAATATTTATTTGTGCAGAAACGTCAGGGGAAAAAATATGTTTCGCCTAAATGTCCAAGATTTTTGTTCCAGAAGTGTCGGTAAACTAACAGCAGCCCTCTATTTTTCGTGAATTTTCTGTTCGAAAACATTCAAGACTTAAGTTTGCGAAAAAAGAATATGCCACAGAGCGCAGAAAGGATATAATTTTAGAATATTCGAAACTTTAATTATACTTCTATTTCATAAAATTGTTTTTCTGTAATTTTTTACTGAAAAACTATTTGTACCTATTGTGCAGCTTCATTCGAATGTTCATTTCTACTCATACCGATTCTTTGTCGTTCAAAATGTGGAAGTTTCCATAGGCTGAGATGCTCGTTTGCAATTAAAAATGACAAATAAATGGTCTCCGAATGAATATTAAACTATTACGAACGAAACTGTTACTTTTTATCATTATTTCGAATTCATCAACCTGAAATCCGAGTTGAAAATTATAAGTAAATATATATATATATATATATATATATATATATAACAAAACTGTTGACTGCTATCAAGGACTTGTGATCATTATATTATATTATTATCGTTGTTTTAGAATATTTGTTTATATAATTCAATCAGGGTCACGTAAGTGAACTGTAAACAACAATTTTCATTCATAATACTCGTAGAGTCGGGAAGCTAATATGGCACGGAATAAACCTGAAGAAGCTCGAAAAATATGGAAGATAATTAGACACGGATTCGAGTTCTGTGTGAAGTTCATTTCTTTTTTTCACAAATTATTTTTTAAATTACAAAACGGAGGACATTTTGATGGTCATCGATATTTTGTCTACTGTACGATTTAAAGGTCTGTAAATTCTCAAGTGCTCGACTTGAAAATCTAGAGATTGCATCGTGGAAGTATCATGTTATATCACGGCAAACCTACCGGGGCACTGAAAATTAAATGAATTGGAAAACATATTTTGCATAAATTGCAGACTATAATAATTTCCTCGAAAACCATTCTCCGCTATTTTACTGTATGCATTTGTAAAATCTGGAGGCACATTTAAGGAATCTCATTTAAAAAACAAAACTGAACTCAGACAAAAACGAATATAAGCATAGAAGTGTTTTGAATTTAAGGATGGCGAAATTGAGGAATAAAGGCGAATATAAGGAAATCGATTTTCAAATAGGTTCAAATTCAAATATTGAATCGATCAACGAAAAAATCCAGGCCTCAATAATCGATTTACAGAAAATGTTTGATAAAATAATTGATTTCTCAATTTAATTTTTGATTTGGTGTGTCAAAGCCCTACAATACATGATCAAATATGATTTGTTCAATTTGGAGAATAATTGATGTATAACAAGAAGCAAATAATTTTTCAGATGACCGCTTGCTTCATATTCATATGATTTGCTTTCCGACAGTTAGTTTTCACGAATGGAATTCGTAAAAATTATTTTATTATGATAAATATCAGCAACTATCCGATAAGGTGGGATATCTTCGATATTCACATAATGACTGATACAAAAGTTCTGCATCATCTGTGGTTCAAATAATTAAAATCAATATAACCAACGTTAAAAAGATAGCATTTGAGTAAATATAAAAAATTATTTCCCTCAAATCAATTACATGTGAAATGAAAACCTGTAATTTTTCTAAATGTGATTGGAAAGTTCAGCTACATTGTAAACTATTGAAGTGTGTGCTTACTAGATCTATTCTTTAAATTATAATTGAAAATTAGTATTTAGGTTCATGAAGTGTATTCTTCGTTTAATCGGTCTCAGATTGCCATCACAAATAATAAAGTAAGTGATTTCGATATTTATGTTCCGTTAGAATACTTAGTATTCGAATTCGAAAAGACTAATGTTTACTTATTTTAATTGATAACTGCAAATGTTTAACGCAGGAAACCGAAAAAAAGATCTGAGCTTGAACAAAATAAGTTTTTACCGATATTCATCTGCTATAGCTTCTCAACAGTGGAGTCAGGAAATCAAATAGTTACAAAAAACGTTAGTACATTGAAAAAATATGAGAGGTAACTCCTTAGACCGAAATTTTTTGAAAGACATTTCTTATTTTTTTTCTACGTCAAGAAATTGCAAATATTCAAAGTATCATACTGAAGCATGGAAAAAGCCCTGAAAATTTTTTTTTTCCAATTGTATAATGCGTCTGTTCAAAAAAAAATGTGAATTTTCAATTTTCGGAGGCTGTGCACATTCGATTAACAAATTATTTTTTGTTAAGGTGCTTCACAAATTTTTCACATATGTTACCATTTATCAGCCAGTTTTGATTAGAAGTTTGTTTTTGACAACTGTGAATGTTAGTCACGTTTTTGTGTTCTTCGATTTCTTGATTTTTCAAAGAAATATGTCAAACAATCTGTATTAAATTTTGCGTTAAAAATGGAATAAAGTGCTCCAACGCACTCAAAACATCGATTGTGGCATTCGGCGGGCCTACTTTGTACCAAAAACTTGTTTATAAGTGGTACAAGCGCTTCACAGAAGGCCGAGAATATGTTGATTCCGATGAGCGTCCTGGAGTTGCAACCATGTCAATGAGCGACGAAAACATCGAAACTGTGAAGGAAATGGTTCTGGAAAATCGTCAAATTACTATAAGTGCAATTTTGTCGGATCTTTTCGGCATGAAACATGGGCTAGCGATGTTTGCTCAGAAATTGCAAAATTTAGAGAAAAAGCAACGTCGCATTAGTATAGCACAATATTTGCTGAAGAAGGTCATAACTAAAGACAAAACCTTTGGTATATGGTTATGCCGTCGAAACCAAGGCCCAATCACCCAATTGAAGCGGTTAGAAGAGCCAAGATCGAAAAAGACACGCCAAGTTTGATCCAATGTGAACGTTTTGCTCACTGTTTTCTTCGATTACAACGGCGTGGTTCACAATGAGTTCTTGCTAACAGAACATGCGGTTAATAAGGAATACTACAAGGAAGTATTGCTTCACGCGAAACTACGTATTGCGTGAAGCAATGCTGCTCAAACGATCTGAATTGTGGAAAAACAAATCAGGAATTCTGCATCACGATAATGCACGAGCTCACACATCATGCTAGTTCTTGATTTTTTGGCTAAAAACAACCACCGCATTTACCAGATCTGGCTTTCCCTGCTACTTTTTCCTATTTCAAGAATTGAAGAGAACAATGAAAGGAAAGCGTTTTTCCACAATTGGTGAGATAAAATCGGAATCGAAGAACGAGCTGATGGCCATACCGAAAAGCACATTTCAGAATTTCAAGGATTTGAAGAAACGCTGGCATGAGAGCATTATATCTGAATGGGATTACTTCCAAAGAATGAAAATTGGAAAAACTGAAATTCAGTGAAAATATAATTGAAAAGATGTACTTCTAAAGTATGGACACATAAGAATATATTGCTCCTATTCAGAATGTATTAATTAACACAAAAATGTATAGCGAATAAAATTATGCGTCATATAATTTTTTCGACAGAATTTCTTATTATATTATATTTTATGAAACGTTTTATGTTCGAACGATGCACTTATTAATATATGAGCAAAAACTTTTAGAGTTCGTTTCGTTAGAGTTTTACGAGTACAAGATGCACTGCGTAATTCTGAAACAAATGGAAACTTTATTTTATAATATGATTGGTTGCATGCATTCTTAATGAGTAATCAAACGATATTTGATGATTCGATTGATGCAAGTCATTTTTATTGTTTCTCAATTTAACATTTTATTATATCTCGTCAATGTTGATGAACAATTATCGTTTGAATTCCCTACTGTTTGTCCGATCATTAATTTAAAAATGAATGTATTTTGACAACGCAGTTTCAAAAATTATATATTGACCGAAAATAAAGTAGGATTCACCATGTTTTTTCGAATTATTCCCCTTCGAAATTCCAATTCCAGAAATGCCTGAAACAATTGAAGAGATACTAATCCATTACTTTAATATGAGATATGGATATCAACTAAATAATTTGTAAAAGGCTGTTAAATGAAATTTTTACATGACATTTTTACAGTTTGAGTGCGAAATATTTCAAGCATCCAACCTGGTCTCTTACTCCTAACGATCTTCTAAGACGTAAGGATTTTTTGAGATTTCTGAAATTATTCCTTCACGAAGAATTTTAATTCAGAAAAAACCGAACGAATTGAACTATTTGAGTGTACAGTTGTATAGGTTAGATGTTATTGGATTTTTAATCACTTTTTCGGTCAACTAATTATTGCTCGCTAGAAAAAAACTCAAATTTGAAAGGAAAAATTAAACCACAAACTAATGACTCGTATATACGATTTGATATACATACATATTTAATAGTGTTGGCGTTTACTTGATGTAAATCCATTATAACTGAATTTAAACTTAAATTCAAACACTTGAGCTTATGATTTACACTTTATTAACTACATAGCATGACGCGTTTCATCGTTACAAACGACTTCTTCAGATGTTTACAAAATCTATGCTTACAGATTCTGTAAGCATCTGAAGAAGTCGTTTGTAACGACGAAACGCGTGATGCTATTTAGTTAATAAAGTATAAATCATAAGTTCAAGTGTTTGAATTTAAATTTATATTAAATTATACATACGAGTAATTTATCATCTTTTTGAAAATTTCGTTTTTAAAATTTGATTTGAAATATATAAACTAAATAATAAATATAATTTAAGTTGAATGCGAGTGAACTTTGAATGTTAACAATATCATTTATTCCTAGAGGTTTTGTGAATGTTAACAAAATCATTTATTCATAGAGGTGTTGTGAAGTCTATAGCTGAGTAAAATCGTAGAAATATGGAGAAGTTATGAAAGTTAGTTCATAAGCGCAAGTCTGAAATCTGAGGTGAACTGTTTCTACAAATACAAACTGCAAATGTTTTAAGCCGAAAATAAAAAAAAAGAACATGAGCTTTTGTTTATAACTTGAAAACGTAAATTATAGCAAAAAGCAGAGCCTAATATTGCTAAGAAGTATCCTTCAAAAATAAATGCATTCATTTACCGCACTTTCAGTCAATAAAGGTATTTATTTCATACGTTCACTCAAATTATAATAAAATTTTTTGTTTTGCAAATACCTCTAATTAAATTGAATTCGATATTTCACTATTAGGTATAGGTATAAAGAAATAGAATGTTTTTCAAGATTTTATTCCTAACAAAGCCAACAAAATGTAGCCTTGAATCATTCAAAATTAAAGAAAAAACGCTACTGTTTTACTCATATTTCTACATTCGTACATTTTTTTCTGTGCGGCTATAATTCCAATCTGATGGCAAAATCATAAATCAAAAATTTGTTTCTTTGGCGAAACAAAACTTCACTCTTTTGCTCTAGATATATTTTAGTACTACAAGGGGTAGTATTGAAAATAGATAGTAGTTAGGTTCTCGGATGAATTTTTATATAAAAGAGTGAGTATTTTTTATATCTGCGTGAGGCGGCGAAACCTCTAGCACCAATCCTCGTTTCTAAGATATAATAAATACTTGTTGTGTGAGTAAGGAGATTTATTCTGTTTGAAATGTGTATATTAGTGATTTATGACTCTGTTTATGTTATCGGTTTACGAACCGCTTGACAATCTTGAGTTCATCGTGTGTGACCTTGTATGAATATTTTACCGAGTTAGTCGATCTTTGAGACTTGTATAAGAAAGTTTTGTGAGATAATTTAACAGTATTTTACTTGAATGTTCGTGAAGTTTTTTCACTTTCAATCAAATATAATATACAATTGTGAAGCAGTTTTGTGGAAGTTAAGTTACAGGCAATACGAACCGACGAAAATTTATAGTAAAATCATTCCTTCAGAAAGAAACGGGTAAGTACTTACATGAAAATAATAATATGTATTCATCATTTAGTTTTATTCATTGATGGATTTTCGATTATTTATGAAAAACAATACAATTCAGAATTTATGCTTCGAAAAAATTTTCCTAAAAATGATAAATCGTTTCATGTTTGGCTTTTTCTCAATAAGTTTTTTCAATGTATTATTCAGCCGTATAGTTTAACGTGTAATGAATATCCTAAAAAGCTTACAATTAAAATTGCATTCATTTCATTAAGGGTAATTATTTTATGTTATTTAACCAGACCAAAAAATTATATTCTCCTATTGCTCTAGTCGCCCAGAGCATTAATGAATCAGGTGAGCGGAATAATTAACTTCAATAGATTAATTCTTTTCGTTGTATTCGTTTTAGTGCCTTTCCCATTTATATCTCTTCTGAAAGTAAACCCTAGTCATTGATGTTTTCAAATAACGACGTTGATAATTTTTCATCAAGAATGTTTCTCATGTCTGATTGATACGTAAACTATATAATCTTTGATATTTATTACTTTTGATTTGATTACTTCACAAATTAAGTCTATGGTACACCATTTTTGTTATTCGATATATTTTTAGGTAACAAAGTTCAACCTTCAATTATTTATCAATGAACTATTATGGAGAAAAAATGTTGTTCCTGTTTTTGCAATTGGTTGTGGAAACACATTAATTTACAAATATATCATGTTCTGAACCTTAAGTGAAAGAAAATTTTGAAACAGGTAAGAAATCAATTCATCAGGTATTTTTAGTTATTTAGTGGTTTTGTTATTAATTTCATAGTCTTGAAAATTTTGGTTTATTTTCAATTTATTACTCAATGAAATCACTTTCCCAACCTATATTATTCTTAGTCGCTGTAGGTTCGGTACTGCGCAGGTATAAAAGGTGTGATAATTTGGAGAATTTTACATTACGTGGGTAAAGTTTTCTGTGGTTTCCTTTACCATCAAATGTCAGATGAATTGAAAATCGGACATTTGACCAAATGGCACTATATTTAATGAAAATTTACAAAAGACGGCCACAGCCGTTAAATCCCTGCAGTAAATATATGATAAGAAAATTTGCTCCTGATTTTTTGAAAATACAATAGGAAATTAAATTCACACGGGTTGAAGAAGGTTGCAAAACCTTAAAGTCTCCCGACTTTTGATATATATTAACAAAAACAATGTTTCACAAAACAAATAATGAAAAATAAATGTTTTTGATTCGATTTTATTTGATTTGAGAAAAAAGACATAGTTTAGGAAAGCTGCCGTTTTGATATGTTGGAATATATTATTATACGTACTCAAAAACCAAACGGCAGACCATTCCTGCGGTTATTTTCTTGTGTCAGACCATTTGAAAATTGAGAAGAAACACATTTTTCTTGTTTTATTTCAGAAAATTTAAAATTTTTATATGTTATTGATAGTATCAGAAGCATATATCTTTCGTGGCACACCGATCTGCTTTGGCCCAGCAGACCGCAAAACACTTTTTCCCTTTAAATTTACCTCTTTGTTCTATACCTATATGTATTATACGAAATGAGGGGATTTTCCTTTTCTCTTTCTTCTTCCTAATATATTACTATCGTATTTCTTCTCTTTCAATTCTATTTGACGTCAAAATTTACATATATTGAGAAAAAAACCAATATGAAATAATATTTCATCTCTAACGAATTTGAATTCAGTTGATTCGATAATAATATCATTAACAATTTCGATTCGAGTCATCACTCAACAAAGTAAATAATTTTTCATTTCACCCATCGGCAAACCGATATGCCGGTTGCTTATACCGTAATGTATAGTCGTATTTGGAATAGACACATTTTTGTTTTCTTTCTTCTACATAATAATATTGTCGTATTTCTTATCTACTTCTAAAATTGGCACACATAAAAAAAGCCAACCTGACAATATTTCATGTTCGAATGAATTTTGATTCATATATGTATTGGCGTTTTGATATATCGAAATCTATTATTATATCAACTACTCAAAACGAAGTGGCAGAGCATTCCACGTTTTAGCAGAATATTTGAAAATTCACACACGTGTTTTTAGTATTTTTAAAGTATTTTAGGAAATTCGAAATTTCATGTTATTTTTGGTAGTATCAGAAGCTTTAGACTCTCAAGGCAGAAGGATCTGCCAGTTATTTTGACTTAGCAGACAGCAGCATTGTGCTAACAAAAATAATTATAAATTTTTTTCAGTATAAGGTATTAACTTATTTATATTTACTGACAATTCTTGGAGATGATATACACATAAAAATAGTTCTTGAAAAATAGATTAAAGGTACTGTCATTAACGAGGGAAATCTGCAGTTACAGATCTTCATAAATATAATAGAAGACACAATGAATATATAGATCTTATTTTTATTTAACGTTTTTGAGGTTATGCTGTCTTCGTTAACGTAATATATTTCAACATATTTCCGTTGTTTTGTCAGTGAATAAAAATACTCTGTCTCTTTTTTCCGTTGCACAAAACAGCGTATGTTTTGTGCAACGGTTTTGTTCATTTCACCTGACATGATAAGGTAATTTCAATCGAATTTAATCAAATAAACTTTTATTTGCTAATATTTCGTGAGTTTATTGAATTGAAGTGACTTTATATCACCACATTTTATTTATTTATTTTACATGCACTGATATAAACCTTCTTGAAAAGAATATTCAAGTATTCGATTTGTTCTAGGTCTCAGATGCGACAGAATAGGTATAATAACATAAATATCATGTTTATGTTTTGTTTAGACTACGAAGTGCACTTGAAATTAGAAAACGTACTAGGGGGAACTAGGTACCTTCTAGAGAGCAGCGAACGTGGAATAGCTACAATGGAAATATAAAATCTACAACCTACTTACCGAAGGTACATAACATAATATTAGATATTGCATTTAAAATCAGAGAAAATTATCTCAAAGAAATGAAAATTGATATATTTATTATGTGAAATGAGCAATTATGTACTTTTTTTGAGTGATGCATGAATCGAAATCGTTAATAATATAATTATCATCAACTTAATTCAAATTCCTTTGAAGATGAAATATTAGTTTCAGTCTGTTTTTTCTTTATGTGTGCTAATTTTATCGTGAAAAAGAATTGAAAGAGAAGAAATACGACAATAGTTTATTATGAAGAAGATAGATAAAATGAAAATTCATCCATTCCTTATGCTACGAATATAATTTATTACACACTGTTTTATTTACGCGGGAAAAATAGTTTTTCGGTCGGCCGGCCCAAAGCAACCGGCAGATCGGTTTGCCATGAGAGATATATGCTTCTAATGCTATCAAGAATAACATATAAAAATTTGAAGTTTCCTAAAATATGTCGGAAAGAAGTATTTTTTCCCAATTTTGAAATATTACACACTAATGTATTTGCGCGGGAGTAAGTGTTTTTCGGTTGAAAGTCTAGAATAAAATAATCTAAATAAAAAATAATCTCAAAGAGATAAAAATTCATAAAAATTATGTGAAATGAGAAATTATATACTTTATTGAGTGAAATCAATACACATGAATCGAAATTGTTGATAATATTATTATCGAGTCAACTGAATTCAAATTCGTTTGAAGATAAAACATAATTTTCATATTAGTTTTTTTCTTAATATATGTCAATTTTGACGTCAAATTGAATTGAAAGAGAAGGAATACGACAGTAATATACTAGGAAGAAGAAAGAGAAAACGAAAATCTCTTCATTCCGTATACTACGTAATAATACACACAGATATATTTCCGAGGGAAAAAATGTTTTTCAGTCTGCCAGGTCAAAGCAAACGCTAGATCGTTCTGCCGTGAGAGATATATTCTACTGATACTATGAACAAAAACATATAAAAATTTGAAGATTACTAAAATACGCCAAAAAAAGTTCAAATGGTCTGCCACAAGGAAATAACCCCTTTTTTGAGTACGTATAATAATATATTTTAAAATATTAGAATGGCAGCCAATTCATGTATGGTAGGTACAACTGTCTCAATGAGAAAATTTTGGGATTTCCTGAAATGTGTGTCGTCAGATGTTTACTGGCTCTTAAACTACTAGTTTTAACTGTTAAAGTATAAATGCTCAAAGGTGCATCAGTGTCAAAGAATTCTCGACAGAGGTCATGCATGACATGATGTTGAGAATTTGAATGAAAAACAAAAGAAATATGCCCTTGGATTTGGAATATTCGTGACAAAAAAAGCAATAAGTCATCGATTGTATAATTGAAAAAAAACACAGGGATCATGGGTCCTGAAATAGAGATCCAAACTAACAGATTGACTAAAATTGCAGATACATAGGTATATATTAGTGAAATATATTCGCTCCTAGAAATTTGCTAGATGTAGGAACTGTGCTAGGAATTTCTGAAAATTGTGATGGTTTTATAACTGCAGCTAGGTTCAACTTTTGAACGATAATTGAATAGATAATTTAATAACTTCTGGCCTTAATTGCTTCTTGAAGCATTCTCGGATAGTTTTGTAGATAAAGTATCAAATTTGAAAATTAACCACTACTTAGAATTAATACAGGATTAGGATTAAAACCTACATAAATTCCTATTACGCTTTGTAATTGTATTGTTATTAGTGTCCTCACCAATTATTTTATATGCACATTTTTCTGATTTCAGATGATACGTACGCCAAGAACCTGATTACGTGAACATATTCCACTTCAAATATCTTCACAAAATCTTACTGGCACCTGGATCTTCATTGTCCGTTCAAAATTGGTGGCTAATGTCTATTTTTAGTTGTTAAGGGTTAAAAACCCAAATTTTTGTTTTTCATAGCTGTTCATTTTCGAATAATTTCTAAAAAATGGTTCAATTATTTCAAAAAGTAGTATGTACGCATTATATATTGCATTATATGCTCAAAATTTGAAAAACAACTTCTACTTCGCGATTGCTTTATTAAGTTTCATCAGGCTGGGCAATTTTGTGAGCAGAGTATAAAGGAAACAAAGTAAAATTCAATTTTCTTTTCTCTAGAAGTATTCAAGACAAATGTACTTCAGTTGGACTTTATTTTTGACAGATTTCAATGATTATGAATTTATATGACTTCAGAAGGAAGTATTATGTTATGTTGTCCTAACTTTAAAATTCACTGAACTCAATTTGAGAATTTTTCTTTTGGAATTCTGCGACATTATTCGAAATAAATTTAACTCTGTATGGATTAGTAAGATTCATTCTTTGTACTCAAATTATAAGGTTCTATCATTCCTTCCCATCAATATTGAAGACAGAATATCTTTCAGAAGTTTTATTACTACTTCGGTTTGTCCTCCGATCCTGGGGTAATAAAGTAGAGCTTTTTTGTCTCACTACATAATAAGAAGAAAAGAAATTATCTTATTAGGTGAAAAATGTAAGCTTGAGTAAAGATTAGAATTGACTCTCACAACAGATGAAGTTCTCCATCTTCACCTCCAATTTATATTTTTGAACATGCAATAAATATTCAATAGACAAGAAAGGTCAACCTCAAATATAAATTAAGTAACGTACCCCATATATAAAAGGGGTTTTCTTGCAGCTTCTTCCGCTCTAAGATACAAATTATTGACTGAAGCTGATTTTGTGAGCCGAATTGTCCCATTGCCGTTTTTAATTTTTCACGTTTACCAATGCATTTGAATAAATACAGAATTTATTGTGAATAAAGATGGAGCTTTTTTATCATGTTTTGTTTCATTTAAAAATCTGCAACGTATTCACTCCTTTCTTTGGTTTGTTCGTTCAATATAACTGGAAGTATTTACTTTTCCCAGTGGACAAATATATTTTAAAGTATTGAATATACCTAGAAACCAACATTCATGGAATTGTAATGGTGTATTATATTGAGTGAAGTGCTAATTGAGTTTTTCCTTGAAATATACTCCAGTTGAGCTCTATTCAACTTATTTCACTTTATGACATATGTATGTTACGATTATACCAAAAATAAATCTACCTACTTATATACCTCTAAGTGGCAAAACATTATACCGTCAGATGTAAAGTTTAGGAAGTCATTTCTGCAACTTCCTGGGATGTTGGTATGATTACATGAACTTGCTCTTCTAATCTGAGCCCAGGAGAATGCATAAAAATTTTGGAAATTTCTGTTCAAATATAATTATAGAAATATTTTTTTCATATTGTATATATTTCCATCTAAAATATCAGAATAGTATTATTTCATTTTACGTGAATGATATTTGTGGTCAGTTTGTTTCGAAAATTTTCAAAAAAAAATATTGAGTTATATTTTTGAGTAATATACAGAGAAGACATAATGATAAATTTTTACACTACCTCATTTATTTTGCTACAATTATTACCTCAAAGCAATAATACCAGTGTAAGGTGGTTATCTAACTTAGTTTTGATCATCAACTTAGTATCATTAGAAAATGTACAATTATTTATTATTGTTTTGAATATTGTGATTCATCATTGATTTAGTTAGAGATTAATTATATATGCAATGTGTGATATATTAGTTATATATGCATTATCATTTCTTTATTTTTCAATGTGTAAATGCTATTGTGAGTTTTATACTTGTCTGTATTCCATTTTCTAAAGTCATAAATATATAAGATACATCCATAGAAAAAAATATTTCACCCAATGTAGTATATTCCTCTGAACTTTATATTTCATGAAAAGCATTTTCAACTTTAACTCAGGTAATATCTGCTTTTTAAAGTCAGCCTCAATTGAAGAAAATACCTAATGTTTCATCATATGAATTGAAGTTTTTTTGTTCATATTTCCTCCGAATAAACAATTATAATCTCTTAATTCTAATACAGTCTCATTAGAAATATTTTACTAGAGTTGACGCTGTTTTGAATTATGTCCAACTACTGTATTGAATTTTCACTTCAGCAAGTATGGTCTAACATCACTTTATCTTTATGATTGAAGCATTGTTTTCAAGATATTTTATTCCTAATGTTCCAAATTTTATTTGGATTTTATTTGATCATGTTTCACCTAAAGGTAAGCAAGAATGCAATCTCAATTGTGTAGTACGAGTATATTGATGCAGATTTAATGTTGAACATTTCATTTATCATTCTGGCAAGTATTTCTACAACACACCTACAATAATAAGTAGTATTCTATTAAATACACTTTATGTGATCATATTAAACAATAAATAGAAGATTTAGCTCTGAACATTCAATTCAGTTGCTTTATGCCTAGGTATATAAACAAATGTAGATTGATAATTGATGAGGCCGATACTTGATGTAAATCGATAAACATAATAAAGCAATTATTAAAATGTTGAATTATATGTGTGAATCTTTTTCAACAAATGTAGATTTTTTTAATACAATGCATTCTCCCTTTATGATCTAGAACAATGAGTTGCACAAAAGACATGAAATAATGAGTACTTCTTTTTGCTGAAATGCTAACAATATAATGATGTTCAATATAGTATTTTATTATCATTTTTAAAACTGCTTGGACTCCCTAATATATTTTAAACCAGTTCATTTTCATTCTCAAATGAGCAGGTATCTCTCTTAGTAGTCCTACTCTTAGTAATATAGTATGTTATATGTAATAGTATCTTGTCTAATATTTATCAAATGGAAATTATATAGTAATTCAATTCGAAGTACACTGAATATTTTTGGTAACATGAAAAATACTATAAAAATACAAACATTTGCAACAAATTTCATATTTTCTCTCTAGTATTGATACTTAATTTCCTTCTTGCTAAAATAAATATTGTTTCTCATTTCAAGTCGAAGTATAATTAGGTATATAATAGACACTTATGAGGTATCTTACTTCCATGTGTTAACTACATGTCAGAATGTAGCACGATATAATATTCATAACACGAAGCAATTTTAACCTAGAGGGTTCTGAAATATTCACTCAATAGTAGGATATTTAATTCCATTTAAAACTCTCAATTGAATATCCTGAAATATTGTAATTAAGTGAAATATTTCTATCACTATTTCAGTTCACTTTCATTTCATGAAGTGGCAGATTATAATATAATGAGCAGATTTATCTAGTAGTTATTACATACAGTTTTAAGTCCAAACACCTCGAGAAATATTTATAACGAAATATATTCATAATATACAATATCTTCATTAATATTGGGAACCTAAAATTTAAAAACGCCATAGTATTCAAAGGGAACTTTCATTTGTTTTGATGAGCGGTAACCTGAAAGGCAAACTAGTCATTGACAGTTGAACAGTTGGTAACTACCAACTGCATTCCCCTCTTGCCGCACTACCACCCGTTCTAGTGATAAAAATATACATTTCAGGCTGGGCACCTTTTGCGAGCGGTATGTACATATATATATATATATATATATATATATATATATATATATATATATAAAAGTTTATTTTTGTTGACGTTTCGTTGTTATATTATAACTTATACTGAAACTTTGTCAAAAAATAAACTAATAGTTTTTAATGAAATTAGTTTTGACAAAGTTGTAATATAACAACGTCAACAAATATAAACTTTTTCATATCAAAAAAAACCCAAAGCCTGTTATATAAATATATATATATATATATAATATATATATATATATATATATATATATATATATATATATATATATATATATATATATATATAATATATATGGGGGGAGAGGAAAAAACAAAGCCCTTGTTATTATTTCTTTGTTTACTGCTATATAGCAACGCTTGAAATTGAAAATTTATTGCCACTAAGTGATTTAGTGATTAGTTATAATCAACGAATTCAATTTTATTTTTGCTGATATTTCCGGCAGTTTCCAGCACAATCAAATCAAACCATGTCAAACGCTTTCGCCTTTCGAACTGTTCTACTCACCGTGAAATGTAATCCCAAACACAACGGACGATCCGACGGACAGAGAACAAGCCAAACATGTCCTATCATTACTTTACCCCATTCGTCCGTTGTGTAAATTGAATCGGCCGTCCTTTCACAAACGTACAGTCCAAAATACACGTGTTACGCTGCTGCAACAGATGCACCCCGCTATTACTGTGGCTTGCGAGTCGTCCAATTATTCAATCATAAAGCCGTCCAGGCTCCATGTCCGGACGCGATAACAAGCTCGGACAAGACCTTGAGACGTTGTTTGTTCCAGGATGAGCGTGCATTCCCTCCGGCCCCGGACGTGACCAGACGGATGGCCACTCCTACACCCTTCGGGAAACTAGAGCCTGGTGGCTCGCCTCCGTACTACAGGGCTGCCTCTGCGACCAGCTCCAACTCGAACTCTGCCAGTAAGTTTGCATTCTCTTTCAATAATTTCATTTTTTATTATGTCAATATTATGGCAATTACTTCCAGAGATTTATAATAATAACAATGATAAAGAGCATATATTTCCAACAGGTAACTACCCAATTACAGGAAAATACATAATGAATAATGAAGTACAAAATGTGGTGACTAAAAACATCAATATAAACATGGTTGTACAATATTAAAAAATTATAATAATTCAAAACATTATCAAATGAAATGATCTAATTCTATAATATCAAAGTTCAAATATTGAATTCTTTATTTTTATCTTATCTGAGAGATTTGTATCTCTCAGACCTAAAACCGGAAGAAATCAAGATACCCCAATAGTTGAGATTTAAATACACATTAATGATAGAAACAAGCGCAATCCACTGCAAATCACAGCAGCTTGATACCTGGTTTGTAATAGAACATGCAAAGCTAAGCGGCGATTGCGAGAGAAGAGTTTGTAAAATGTCTGACTTATTATAGTTCACCTCTGAGGAACAAAGAAATTGATTTTACCCAGAAGCTCAGGAAAGTCGGAATTATCATTGAGCAGATTGAATGAAAATTTCAATGCATTCAAACTTCTCCTGGTGTGGAGGATCCTAGTGTCAAACCTCGACAGCAAACAGGCTTGCTGACCACCCCTTGTTGGATATATGCCATCCTCTGGAAATGAGAGCCATTAACCTCCATGAACCTCCTCTGCAGTGCCTCCAGGCGGTTTTTTATATGGGTATAATGATATCATATAAGCCTCTCAACGCGAGAATTGAGTAAGGCAAAAAAAAATTATTTTTATAACTCATAACATATAGTATGAATATGTCCTACATCAACAATTTTTCACAATTTTTACATATGTCTTGACTTTCACATCTCCTTCAGTTGCTCAGATGATACAGAACACATTTTTTTCGATTCATTCGTACATCGCTTTTCCAAAACATCTATTTACCTAAATATTTCAATGTTCACCAGCCTTGACAAAGATAATCGCTCAAATCTCCTAATTCTCAAGTTTCAAATATGCAGCAAACTTTCAAAAAATCTTATGCCAAAATTAATACAAACTGGCATAAAAGTACGATTTATAATCCTGTAAAACGAAGAATTTGCGTAATAAGAGGCCATTTAACGTTGCATATTCACAGAATTGACAACTTGCGGCGCAATTGCAAAAAAAACTTATTTGTGAATTTTTGAATCATGAACAGTAATAACTAGATACTTCACTCGAAAATCTCGTTTATCTTTTATTACCCTTATATAAAAGATATGACCATTTTCATCAAAAAACGAACACGAAATTCGTTCAAGTTCTCCATTCTTTATATTTATCACTTGTTCACCTTTTTTTTAAATTTAAGCACTAATTAATCCCGCGACTACCAAACATTTTGAATTATATTGCGTAAATACCAAAAAATCAATTATTCTAAACTATCAGTTAATTTCTAATTATGGTAACTACACGCGCTATAGCGCACATCGGCGCTCGTGGGGAGAAGGCGGCCAACAACCGGAAAATGGACCAGCACAGGCGTCGACAACATATGTTTTCTTGTTATCTGAGGTCTCAGGATAACGAATCTGAGCTAAGTTGCCGGTCTTCATATTTGGCATGCTCAACTCTCTTTTGACCCTGCACTATTTGTCAAAATAAGTTTTAGTTTGTCTTAAGTTCCACTAAATAAATATTGAGTGAAACTTAAGCCAAGTGTGTTTATTTTAATTTATTGATATCAAACTATGTTTCACCAGGAGATCAGCGTATGTTCAATAAACATTATTAAACTGTGAATAGTCGTATATACCATGAACGCAAATCCCAAGATTGATTATAATGTGTTATATAACCAACTAGCGGACCCGACAAACTTCGTCCCGTCAAAAAGATTTGGAATGAGGCAGTTTTTGTTCCTACCTATTTTACAGTCGGCGCAAAAAATTCACCTGAATATAACCGTTACCCTGACGATAGGACGGTACACAACACCTGTATACCTGAAATGGACAGGTTGTTGTTGTTTCAATTTTCAACTTCTTTTTGATTTGATATGGCTTAGAATCAAGTCCTTGAAGCCATACCAATGTGGTATGTGTGTAAAGTTTTCATTTTCCTATATTTATTATTTTGTTCGGTGTTCATCTCATTTACATAATATTAGTACGTATTTAAATAATTTTGCACAGATAGGGACATCAAATTATTAATTAAAAATAATAAAACACTTTTTGTAACACGGTTTGTGTTTGACTGATGTAATGATGTGAAAACTGGTGCATCTTATGTAGCTTGCCAAAACCAAAAGAAAAGAAATTATATCGCGAAGCTGACCAAATTGAAAATCAATACTAATGATCTATAGCTCTTACATTTTGTGACTATTCAATTTGGTCTTATTCGCGATATTATCACTTTCGTTGAGTTTCGGAACTCGACATTCGCTCACGCGCACACTGTTTTGATAGATATGATTGAATTTGAACTTTGTGCAGCGGTAATAAAGTGCAAATTGACTCTTTGACATTAGAGACACACCTACATTGCTTAGATTGCAGTGAATTCTTGTAATTTAACATGAACTTCATTGAAGAGCAATAAAGTTCAAATTGATTCTACATTTCAGTTAGAAAACGTTTGTATGGGAAAAAGAAGAGGGTTGTTTTAAGGGTTTTCCGGCAATTATTCGAATTTTTCTCGTCGTAAAAACCATCCTTGGATTTCAACGAACATTTAGAAAAAAGAATTGGCAACATTGGCCCAGGCGTTGTTGAGTTATGCGCTTACCAACACATTTTGTGAACTAAGTTTGCACGTCGAATTTGTTCAACTACACTAAGTTTGTACGTCTGGTTGGTGGCATTGTTAAAAACGAAAATCCAACTGAAAATATATTTTCTGTATAACCATGTAAAATTGTAACATTGTGTAGTCACCAAAAGTTACCAAAAATCAATATGAAGTGAAGTGAACTTACCGTGATTAACAAACACTTATTAGCAAACAAAAAACTTCTTAGTCTGTGAAACAAAACGAACTTTATCGAAAACTTAACGAAATTATTGTTATGGATGTGTTGTCACGGATTACCACAGATTTTTTTGTTTTAAATTGAATGACGTTGACATTTGTTAGCGCGGTTATCGATGTGGTGTCACAGATTACTACAGATTTTTTGTTTTAAATTGAATGACGTTGACATTTGTTACGCGGGTTTTTTAAAATATGCAAAATTAAATGTATATTTCTCGATCTTTCTGAGAGATTTTCTTTATATTTCTTTCCGTAAGAACCTTGTACAGAGTATTAGAAAACTACAAAAAAAAATCAGCCAAATCGGTGAAGCCGTTTTCAAGTTATGTCGTGACAACGGAAAACGGGTTTTATTTATATATATATAGATTTAAGAAGAGATTTGGTTCATAATGTTCGATAATTCATATCAAACACGTTAAATCATCGTTTTTTCTTGTTTGAATGCCCAAGATTCCTTAACCATAGATTCATCTACTGAACAATAATCGGTATCGATTCCCAAACATCAATATCAATCAAAATGTCCAGAGTCCATCTGCATCTAGACAATCCATTTGGCGCAATAAAGTAGCGTAAATCCAGACCAATTCGCATCGGGAGAGCGGGTGTAGGGTGAATAATTACCGAAGAGGCAACATCCCCGTAAAACAGAATTCCATTGATTTGTTTCTCCGACTACCAACGTAATGAGGGCGGTTGGAAATGATAAATCAATCAAGATTTCGACGTTGAACGTGAGTTTCTTCTTCGATTACAGTATCATGTTCGCAGACTCAGCGAATTGAACTGGAATTTCATCTGTTATAAATTCAATCAAGGCAATAGATGGGATGAAGTTTTTTGTTCAAACAGGCATTATCGAGATCATTGATACAACTAGCTGGATTTTGAAATTAATTTGAATAACTAATTCAATTTGAAAAAAAAATTTTCAAATTTTTCAACCTTCAAAACATTTTTCTATTTTCTACCTTTATTCCTTTCTATATTTAGGCTTCCAAATATTGTACACAACCCTGATCTATTTTGAATAAATAATTCTCTCATAGTGAAGCAAATAATTTTAGTAACAAAAAATTACATTTGGTTCGTTAATATGAAGAAACAAGGTAGAACAGCATACCAAAGGGCCAGATCGAAGTACATATTAAATTATCATATTTTTTAGAATGTTGTCAGAAATGTTATTTTGAGCTGAACTATTTTTCTCTTTGGTGCTGGACTTGATGCAAAGTGATAGAATGAAACTTAAAAAAAAACGATGTCATGGCTCGGTAATTACAATTTATAGATGTTACCTAAGAATTAATGATCAGAAGATGATTTCTAAAATACATATGTAAACTAATCATAACAATAAATGCACATGTCAAATTCTCATGAGAAATGTCTTCGAAATAATCATTCTCTTACCCAAATATCTCTCAAACAAGCACATAAATATGATAAATAAGTTCATTCGTATACCAAACACATTTCGAGAATCTCAAAAAAATTACATAATAATAATATAATAATAATAAAATAAATTCATTGAGACACATCCTTTACATCGTAAAATTGTATTCATTTCAATTGATACAAAGAATTACAAATAAGAAAATTCTCTCAAAAGGACTGGATTCAGTTTTGAGTCTGATCTTCCGTTCAGCCTTCGAGCAAAAAATATTGCTTCAAACAAAAATATTAGTTGAAACTATATTTACAATAATATATAACTTTATTTGAAAAGAAGAGAAAAAAATTACCTCAGAAATATTGAAAATTTGAGAAAATATCACATGGTGAAGAACATTTGTGTTGAAAAAATATACAAACAAAAAATTGATTCATACATTATCGCCTACATTCGAATCATCGAAGTACTCTGCCACTCTATAGTATGCCTTTGTTGAGAGAAGAGATTTAACTCTCTTCTTGAACAAAGGAGCTTTCAGTACTTTCCAATTCGATGGTAAATGGTTGAAAATTTTAATATTCTGATAATAGAGAGTGCTCAAAATTAGCAGTTTTATGCATAGGTATAAATAGCACATCACTGTTCCTTATTGAATACTCATGATTACGTATATATATAGGCCACCACAATATTGTTTCGGTATACTATACCTTAATTAGGTGAATTAACACTCAATACAAAAATGAATTCAATTCATTTATATACTATTACTAAATTTAAGGTTTAGTTGTCAGGAGTTGTTAATATCCAATTGTTTGTTGGGTGCTGAACAGATTTTCTCTTATCTATTTATTTCGAGACCTCACAGGAAGTTGAGTTCCAAGCCTTCTCCTTCTATGCGTAGAATACTATAAGAAGAAAACAACGAACAATTAGAAATGAACTCCTCCTCACTACAAAACCTTAAGTTTAGTAATAGTTTATAAATAAGAAACATTCATTTCTGTACTCAGTGTTCATCCACTTGATGAAGATATTGTGTACCGAAACAATGTAGTGGACACGACACGACTATATATATATATATATATATATATATATATATATATATATATATATATATATATATATATATATATATATATATATATATATATATATATATATATATATATATATACATGAAATTTGAAAAATTTGTTGAATTTATTTATAGTTTGGCTTGAAATTTCGAAATCTATCTGTCCTCAATCATTTACATAAGATATCAATTTTATATTGATGATTAATGAGGCCGATACTTGGAGAAAACTAATATCCATAATGAAACAATATTTAGAATTTTCTCATAATTTAATGCAAATGCTTATAACGACGTTTCGAATTACTACTTTTTTATCAAATGCTGAATAAATACTGGTATTAATTCATCATTTGCTGAAATAAGCATCAAATGCTGAATTTATACTAGTATTAGTTCAGCATTTGATAAAGAAGTAGTACTTCGAAACGTCGCATGCGTATTTGTATTAAATTATGAGGAAATTCTAAATATTGTTCCATTATAAATTTTATATTTATGACTGTTCTCAACTTTTGTGCTTTCACAATCTACTTTTCATCTGAGAATCAATGTTTGGAATATAAAAATCCAAAAGAACAATCTCATTCAGAGCTCAAAATAATTTTAAAATATTTTGCCATCCAATTACAATCATAAAATATAAATATTCTTCAAAATATCAGTGATATATTCCATTTCCAAATCTATATCCAAGTAAAACCAGTCCGTGAAAGTTCCAGTGAATGTTGAAAGAATCCTGCGCCATTAGCTCGACTGCAACGATGTTTGGTTTCTTGAATACAAATCTAAACTATATTCCTTTGGGAGGACAGTATACAATTCTCCCCTCTTTTATTTCTGTTTGTTTAACTTCGACGAAATCGCATTAAATGGAGACGTAATCAGCATTCCGTCATGTTGGCATGTTTCGTATTCTCCAAAAGTGATTGTTAGGCATTACGCGACCTGTTTGAATAATGAGAAAATTACTGATGGCCAGGCATATTGAAAGGAAAATAACAAAATTTCTGACTCAAAGTTCAGAATTCTGTTCTCTCGGGCTTAGAAACGACGTCAACTATTATTTCCATTACTGTCTTTCTGTGATTTTATCTTGAAGGTTACCTACAAGGGGAAGAACATATTCGTCGGATGTTTTCTTTTTGTCAAAATTTCAACTACATTTATCACTAACAATTGAGTTTTGATAAATTGTCAAAATACCAAACATAAAATTTCATCTCTCAAAAATTCCAAAAAAGGCCTAGAGGTCGTTGTTCTATAAATTATTATTCGTGAATAATAAATTGAATAAACTCGTGCCCGACGTTATCGAATGAAATTTGTTACAGATTTAGATGTGACAAATTTTCAGAGTCGAAAATAGAGAATTTTGACATATTTGCTAGTTAAAACATATTAGTAAATGTAACTAATTACATTAGTACGAAATAGGAATTAATTAATATTAATAATCAGTAAATATTAGTTTATTTTGTGTCCAATATAACCTATTATGTCTTGTAAAATTATTATATTCTGCTATAAATATATGTATATATATATATATATATATATATATATATATATATATATATATATATATATATATATATATATATATATATATATATATATATATATATATATATATATATATATATATATATATATATATATATATATATATATATATATATATATATATATATATATATATATATATATATATATACATCAAAAGTAGACTGAGAGCATATCCCTCAATTAGAAGCAGCTGTTGACACGTGTTTCGAGCTTATTGGCTCTCCTGAGAACGGCGTAGCCAAGTTCAAGTTGTACGAACCTGGAGAAAGTAAAAACAAGAAAGAAACATACCCTCTACTAAAAGACGTCGACACATTTCAGGCTACTGCATTTTTACTCTCCGGGTTGGGAGAACCTACTTCACCTGTGAGGCGACTATTTATCCCTCAAGGATGCCTCTAGCCAAGAAATTATACAATGTATGATAATGTTCAACGCAGGGGAAAATTTCAATCAAAAGTAGACACTGTCGGCATATCCCGCAATTATCTCCAGGTTCGTACAACTTGAACTTGGCTATGCCGTTCTGAGGAGAGCCAATAAGCTCGAAACACGTGTCAACGGCTACTACTATTTGCGGAATAGGCCGACAGTATCTACTTTCGATTGCAATTTTCCCCCGCGTTGAACATTATTCATTGTATAATTTCAAATGTATAATATTAAATTATACATCGTATAATTTCTCGGCTAGACGCATCCTTGAAGGATAAATAGTCGCCTCTCGAGAGAAGTAGTTTTTTCAAATCTCCAACCCGGAGAGTAAAAACGCTGTAGCCTAAAATGTATCGACTTTCTTCAGTGGAGAGCCTGTTTCTTTCTTGTTTTTTCCATCTCCAGGTTCGTACAACTTGAACTTGGCTACGCCGTTCTGAGCAGAGTCAATAAGCTCGAAACACGTGTGAACGCCTTCTACTAATTGTCTACTTTTGATTGAAATTTTCCCCGCTTTGAATATTATTCATACATTTCATATATATATATATATATATATATATATATATATATATATATATATATATATATATATATATATATATATATATATATATATATATATATATATATATATATATATATATATATATATATATATATATCTTGTTGTTTCATGCTGAAACTGCCTCATCAAATTGAAAGTATTTCCACAGCTGATATGCTAGTACCTAGTCCAACAAATATAGGTCCCATTTTACTGAAAGATTAACTTACCATTATTTCATTACAAGTAGATGTTAGAAAAATTTATCACTGTCATCAATAATAACGTAAGTTATCTGATGAACTTTTGAAATTCTGTTTAATTAACGGTTTTCAGGAAACTAGAGCTGAACAAATTCTATGAAGTTAGTAATTCTGAACTCGAATGGTGCTTATTTCTCGTTTTGAAGAAATTACAATTGAAGTGATTACAACTGAAAACAACTAATTTTCTTACTTAGTACTTTCGAATGTAATGTGAAGTCGAAAAGTGGACACATAATAGAATATAATAGAAGCATTAGGAATAACTGCGATTATCTTTTTATTCACATAAGGATACATAGACTAAACAGACTGAACAAAAACGTTGAAAAAATTTCGTAAATTACATAAATATAAATTTATATTTTCGGAAATTAGGTTTTTCGCGATTGTTATTCCTCAAAGTCTAACTAAAAAGAGTTTTCGAAGTTTCCGAACTTTCGATGAATATTGATAAGAATATTCGTCAAGAAAATGATGTAAGGAATCTTATTTTGTTTATTGTTTTAGATTGCTTCGGGTGTATATTCGTGGAAATGATCTTTGCATTTATTGATTGCTGTATTATCAACAGCTCTGAATATGGTACGTGGTGACTTAATCATTAATTTTCGAATCTTGAAATATAATTTTGTAGATTTTAAACATTTATTCATTCTTCATGGCAACAGATTTCGTGGTCACATTTTGAAGCTGAAGAAGGAATCATTTCATACATCTAGGCGGCAGCATTTTTTACCTAATCGTGTATTCAGTGTATGGATCAGTTTACCTGCTGAAGTTGTGAACTCTCAGTTAGTCAACGTGTTCAGGAGGGTGATGGATGAAATTTTGTTTTCATTTTGGGAAATTCTTTTGTCATATATTTTATAACAATATGTTTTTTTTTCTTTTCACAAATGTTTATCTAATGTATTATCCTCACATTGCAGTATTCTGTAGAAAGTGTTAATGGGCTTATGGGTCTTCAGATCCCTGCCTTTAATTATATTTAATATTAATATATAAATTATTTCGAATCAACACCACATTTCAATTTCAATCTCAATGAGTCGTTGAAATGAATCTCCTTCTCCGAACGATTTCACCAAAACTTGCTGAAAGCATTGAATCCGGATATTCTTCAAGTTTATTTACTTGGAAGCATCCTATAAATAACGGATTTCAACGAAAATGAATCTCTACAATAGAGTGGCCAAAAGAAGCAACATGTTCTAAAGTCCCCTTCATGAACTGGCACACACATAAATTACTATTTTCAGTATTATGGATATCCACTCTGTGCCAAAAAAAGGGACGTGATTTTTGTACGATCCAAGCTCGAAAAGGAGCATTTATTGAACGAACGCTGAGTGCTTTCAGAATAATGGATTAACGTAAAGTGATGTGAAAAGTAACGTTATATCATATAAAGTAATATAAATTTTGAGCATCTTATTATGCGCGGATGAATCATTGTTCTCTCTAAAAATGCTCGTAAATCTGGATGAATGTGTAACCACTCTCTTGGAAAATAGGAAAGAATGATTCATTCGCCTCATTTCGTTGAAGTGAATTTGTGGTTTTCCAGCAGTCGATCTCTATATTTAGGGAAAGTTTCGTTTGAACTAATGATGGTCAGAGACATTTTATATTATAGAGACACAACAATTCATGTAAGGTGGACTATTCAGATTGTAATGACGCGATATATATATATATATATATATATATATATATATATATATATATATATATATATATATATATATATATATCACTTCAATAACTCGGAATCAAATCATTATTGCCGCCAAGAAACTCTCTAATGAACTTACGTCTGGTCCTGATCAAATACCAAGTTTTATTGTGAAAGTTGTAACATTATTATTATTATTATTATGCTTTTTCGGATCCATTAACACATATATCTAATTTCATAATAAGTAAAGCCACTTTTCCTAAAATATGGAAATTGGCCAAGATAGTACCTGTCTTGAAAAAGGCGATCCTTCTGTTGTAAACAACTACAGGCCAATATCCATCTTATCAAACTTTTCCAAACTTTTTAAAATGGTGAACTATATATATATATATATATATATATATATATATATATATATATATATATATATATATATATATATATATATATATATATATATATAGCCGCAGAAATAGCATCAAGATTGAGCAACATGGATTCATGTCAATGAAATCTTGTTCAAGCAATCTAATGCTGTTTTCACACTACGTTTCTGAAGTACTAGACTCTACTAGTCAAGTTGATGTGATTCACACAGATTTTCAGAAAGGCTTTGATGAAGTTTCTCAACAAATTTGGATTCTCTGATAGCCTGACCAACATTTTTCATTCTTACCTGGTTGACCGTCGACAATTCGTACAGCTGGAGGATATACAGTCATTTGAGTTCATACCTAGCCCTGGAATACCCCAAGGGTCTAACCTTGAACCACTGTTATTTATTCTGCTCGTAAATGATCTGATGTATAATATTCACTCTCCACATTTGATGTTCGCAGACTATTTGAAACTATATCATGAAGTTAGATCACAGAACAACTGTGTTCAATTTCAGCTCACGCTGGGCCATGTTGCTAGTTGGTGTGAGGACAATTATTTGAGTTTAAATGTGTCAAAGTGTAGTGTTGTTTTTTTCACAAGGAAAAGAGACCGAATTGAGTGCGATTACTGCATCGGTGGTCAGGTTCTTTCTCGTACTGATAAGGCGAGAGATCTTCGTGTAATCTTCGACCAGAAGCTTTCCTTTGTCCCACACATCACCCAACTTATTTCATCTGCTGCGAAAATATATGGATCGTTATACGTAATGGCAAATATTTTAATAATTTCTCAACATTCATAGGACTATTCAATACCCTAATCCGTAGCAAATTGTAGTATGGCAGCCTGATCTGGCATCTCATTTACACTTGCCATCAGCGCCATATTGAGGCTATTCAGAGAAGGTTCTTGAAATTCTTAGTTTGGAGGGAGGATAAAGTTTATCCACAGAGAGGAGTCAATCATAACAAATTATTGAGTCGATTTAGTTTAATCTCATTGCAGAGCAGAAGAGAAACTTTATCACCCAAATTTTAGTACAAATTGCTGCACAATAGTATTGATTGTGTTCCTCACTTGTTCGCTTTGAAATTTCGTATTCCTAGGCAAAATTCTCGTAATACAGAGTTATTCTACCTAGAGACTGCGAGAACCAATTCCCTAATACAATCCTCCATCTGGTTTATGGAGTCTACATTTAATAGAGTTGCCAATAATTGTGACATTCTTTGACTCCATAGAATTTATTATCAGGAGTTATGTGAACAAAAAAAATTGACAAAAATGAATTGATTTTGATTGAGCTCTTTATTATATCTTTTTCATTTTAATTATTCAGTTATGTATTCAACATTGTTATTATTTTCTGTAATTGGATGTTATACCTGTTGAGAATAAAGAAATTATTATTATTATTACGATATCATGGTCTTTTCGTGTTTTGCGTTAGAATGTAAATGAAATGGAAAGTACTTGAAAAGGTATCAACCAAAATGAGATTATTTATTTGACCAGGGGTATGTTTGCTAGGACAATTCTGGATCACGTATCTGGAACTGATATCCGTAGTTAATGTGCACCAGAAAAAAACGAAGAATTTATGAGAAATATCTTATGGCTTATGTACTAATAAAATAGATTGCGCAACTAGGTCTACTTTTGGAGCGGCGTCCTACAGTACCGTTCCTACTGAGCTTGTATTTAAATTTTCAGCCTAATCGCTACTTAAGTTTGCGTTGAGAGCACATTTCGCGAGATGCTTCCGTTGTTTTCGTGAAAATGGAAAAACTGAAAAAACCAACTATCATCAAATACTTCTATCTGAAAGGTTTTACACCAAAACAAATGAAAGAAGAGATGAATTCAACAGTAGGAGACTCCACCCCATCATATTCAACTATTAAGCAGTGTGTTTCTGAATTTAAAATGGATCGTGAGAGCACTTCTGCGAGCCTCGCTCAGGGCGGCCCGTTGAGGTCACAACTTCAGAAATGATTGAGAAAATACATCAAATACAATTGAAAAACCGCAGATTGAACGTGCATCAGATAGCTGAGACCTGTAGAATCTCAGCTGAACGTGTGCGAAATATTTTTCAAAACCACTTGACTATGGAAAAGCTGTGAGGACGATAGGTGCCGCGTTTACTAACTCTCGACCAGAAACTGATTCGAAAAAACATTTCAACAAAAAATTTGGCGCTGTAGGGGCGTAATCCAACCAAATTTTTGCGTCCATTCATAACTGTTGATGAGACTTACACCACTACATTCCTGAAAGTAAAAAACTGTGAAAACAGTGGATTGGAAAGGGGACCAACTCCAAAGGACGTAAAAACAATTTTATCTGCAAACAAGGTTAGGGCTACTGTTTTTTGGTATGCGAGAGGAATTATTATATTGCTTATCTTGAAAGGGTAAGACTATCACTGGTCAAATATCAGTAGACTTATTGCAACATTTGAAGGACGAGGTGCAAATTAAACGACCTCATTTGGCGAAGAAAAAAAATTTATTTCATCATGATAACACACCAGCGCATTCGTCTATTGTTGCCATGTCCAAAATCCACGAATTGAAATTTGAATTGATGCCGCATCCTCCCTACTCTCCAGACTTAGCCCCTAGCAGTTATTACCTGTTTCCTAACTTTTAAAAATGGCTTGGAGGTAAAATATTTTAGAACAACGAAGAAGTTATCGAAAC
Source organism: Henosepilachna vigintioctopunctata (assembly GCA_030704895.1). Classification (NCBI taxonomy): domain Eukaryota; kingdom Metazoa; phylum Arthropoda; class Insecta; order Coleoptera; family Coccinellidae; genus Henosepilachna; species Henosepilachna vigintioctopunctata. Next base: position 19,894,368 of record JARQZJ010000121.1, on the reverse strand, counting down.
TATAGATCAGTATTTTGAGGAGCTGGGCAAATCTACGTTTAAAACTGGTATAACTTAATTAGAACTCCGTTATGAGAAATGTATCAGTGTTGATAGGGATTATAATAGAAAATAAAGCAAAAAATTATCAAAACATCGTTCTTCTTGGTCAGGCCGGAAAATTTTCACCCCACCCTCGTACGGTCGATGTGAACTGATTACAAATCTTAGAAAATGAATCTAAACACTACTACAACCACCCAGTGGCTATGTCAATGTTCAGCCAATTTTTCATCGTTCAGTGAGGATCCGATCCATCCGTTTATATTTCAAGCCCCTCTAGCGGTTTAGCAGTGAACTTTTGAACTTCATTTTTTCCGTTCAATTCTTTCAAGTGACAAGTACGTGAAGTAGAATTTCATCACGTATCTCCGAACTCAATCGACAATTATTTAACATTTTTATTGAGTATGTTGAACATCAAATGTTGGAGAGAAAATAAATGAAATCTTGCAAAACCTAGATGATACATAATTCGAATACATTTTCTTCGACCATCAATATACGAGTATGAGGTTAGAATTTTTCGATCCAACTGAAGCCACTAATGTTGGTGCCTTTCAAAAAATTTGTGAATCGCTACACTTTTTTTGTATACGAATTGTTCATACATGGTTTCAATGTAACGAAAAGTTAATTCAAAATTGTTTTGCTGAGTATCGAACCACTTTCTTAGTAGTGTGAGTTAGTAAACGAAGTACATATCGTGTTCAGTGATCAAATTATATGAGAGGAAATCTTAATTTAGAGTTGTAATATCTACAGTTCATTACTTCGAAAGTATGCTACCCCATATTTTCAGATCTCAATATACTAAAGTCGATAAGAGCACAAGTGCTCAAAAATAAAAGGTTTCATTTCATATTCTCGCCTACATAAATATAGAAAAAGCTCATTTTATTCCGATGGCCTGGAAAAGTTCCCGGACTAGAAACAATTTATTTCACTCTCTGTCAGATACTCTGGCAAAGAAAATTATTCTCCTCACCTGGATTTTCACGACTGAGACAAGACGCTGTTTGTAGAAACTACCGTTTTTGATGGAAAAGTTTTTTTTCATTCCAGTGATGTTATCTAGAATCCGGCGGGGGGTGAAACTTTTTGGAAGTTCCTTCAATTTGCAAAAAGCTGCTGATAAAAGTTTCCACGTAAAACACGAATGAAATGAATATTTTCGTTACTTTTTCAAACAGAAAAGAAAAGCTAGTTTAGCCAGTAATAATCATTAAGGAGTAGTGTGAACTAGTTTCTAGTTATGTGAAGCTAGTAAAAATTATTAGGAGTTATGTGAACAAAGGAAATTGACTGAAATGAATTGATTTAGATTAAGTTCTTTGTAATATTTCATTGAATTAATGATGTAGTATTTCATTATATACTATTATTCAGTTATTAGTTACTATTTTAGTTTTTCAGATTAGATTGAGCTCTTTGTTAGATCTCTTCGTTTTATTTATATAATTATTATTCAAAATTATTAAATTTTAATAAAATAAGTTTTTATTTTCTGTAATTGAGTATTATGCCTGTTGAGAATAAAGAATTTGTTATCATTATTTTTATTATTATTATTCCCGAGTTATACTCAGCTCCAGCACTAGTTTCAAAGTTGAATTGCGAGACTAAATGTGAGCAACTCAACAATCTGTCGGTTACTTAATTATTTCAGAAATTTCCTGAAATTATTAAAATTATTATAATAAATTATTAAATTTATTTTTATTTTTGTTATTATTATTAATATATATTCAAAACCAAAAAACTATCTAACAATCAATTCGCATTATAAATAAATAGATATTCTCCTAGACATATATATATATATATATATATATATATATATATATATATATATATATATATATATATATATATATATATATATATATATATATATATATATATATATATATATATATATATATATATATATATATATATATATAAGAAAATGAACACTAGAACATTCATTTGAAAAATTGAAATTAATCAAGAGAATGTTATAGCAGAGCTAGATTACGATGTGATGTCTCCATTATCCTTCAAGGGATAAATGTTAGAGAAATATTGAAATCGATGCCACACATGGAGAAAAAATAGAATTTTAAAGAAAATGGAGACATCACATCGTACACGTTCACATATCTAGCTCTGCTATAACATTCTCTTGATTAATTTCAATTTTTCAAATGAATGTTCTAGTGTTCATTTTCTTAAATATTTCATTCAGTGCCATAAGCACAAAAAATTTCATTTCTTATATATATATACATATATTTATATATATATATATATATATATATATATATATATATATATATATATATATATATATATATATATATATATATATAAATATATATATATTCAAATTAATTTATTGCCTGTTTAAGTTTTTGTGATCTATAAGAAAACACTTTTATATAGATCGCACTACATCAATAATAATAATGATAAAAGTTAATTAAGGTATGTGAGCATCCCTTATACACACGTCCCCTCTTGGAAAATCATAAAATTCTTCAAAAATAATAATTTGAATATAGCCTTCTCAAGTCACAGCGGATTGGATAGAATGATCTTTAATAACAAATTTTCCAAACCCGACCCAATGGAGAAGTCTGGAATTTATAGATTGGACTGTGAAGAATGTAAGTCATCATATGTAGACCAGACCGGAAGATTTTTTGAAACTAGGTTAAAAGAACACTTTAAAAACGGACAATCTGCTTTTCGAGAACATCTAGGGTCGACAGGACATAAGATTTCACCCTGTTTTAAACCTAATATTCTCCAATACTGTGAAAAAGGTATGAAAATTAACTACCTGGAAGCCATGGAAATAAATAAACTCCAAAAATCCGATAATTACTATCTTCTCAACTACCAGTTAGACCTTTACCACTCCCCGCTGTTACACCTCTATGTTCTATGGATATATTGATGTTCTATATTCTACCACCTCCAGGGACCTAACCACAGAAAATAACAAATTTAGGGTGTATTCTGTAGTCCGAACCACAGTATCTGCAAATATTAAAAGGTTGTCTTTATAATATGTATTCATTCTTGATAATGCCGTAAAAGGCGAAACTAGTCGAATTCAGTCAATATTCAGTCAGTGATTTTTAGACAAGTATTTCTTATTACCTCTCATTTATTTTTTAAGAAATTAAATACAAATAGATTCCGCTCTAAGTGAACTCAAATAGATTCAAAACAATTTAAACATGATAAATAAATCATAATATATATATATATATATATATATATATATATATATATATATATATATATATATATTTTATCTTGAAAGTTTTTAGCAATAACAGGCTTTTTTGATATGAAAAAGTTCATTTTTGTTGACGTTTCGTTGTTATATTAATAAATATCTTAAATTATAATATATATATATATATAATTTAAAATTAAATTATATTGAATAAAATATCTTAAACAGGCAATAAATCAATTTCAAGATATATATATATATATATATATATATATATATATATATATATATATATATATATATATATATATATATATATATATATATATATATATATATATATATATATATATATATATATATATGTATAGACAGAGAGAGAGAGAAGGGAGGGATAAACGAAAGTTATCAATTTGCTATGCTTAAATGAATAAAACTTCTCTATTCTGCACTATTTTATCGAAACCGTAAGTTAAATGTTCTCCACATACTATTAGAGTTTACCTGACTCAACCCACTGATTCAACTTCACGTTTAGCAAACATTAATTTAATACATCACCGGTGGCCTAATCAAAAATGTTGATATGTTCGTAAAAGTTCACAATTGAAAATAAAAGAAGCATTTCGTTTGTGTTTACATGCCGTTAGGTAGGTTGTAATTCATTTCGAAATTAAATTTCCCCTTTCGACTGCAACTTGCCGGATGAACCTAAGCATTTTAATTAAGCTTAATGCGAAATTCTTTCCTCGATTATAAACTGAAATGGTAATGATTCCGGGGGAATAATTACTTATCCCGCTCACACGTTAGAATAATGAGAAACTGGGTCTCAGAAAATTATGGAAATGAAGATTTTAATAGCTTTGGGTTGAAATTTTTTTCTACAGAAGTAAGATCTAGTCATAGACAATATCAATAGGGAGAAAATCTTTTCAAATCGACTCGAATTCAATTGAATATAAACCAATAGAAATGCTGTGTCTCACTGCTTAATGTTGCAACAAACATGTCAATTCTGGTCACTCTATACCTAATCAAATAGATTTTTCGCTCAAGGAATCACTTTTGACATTTTCAGCTTTCATCTTTAGTTTTATCCTTTGACATTTCAAATGTGCCTTCATTTAAATACTTATATGCTTATATTTCATACTTATAGTCCAACAATTACTAACCTAACATGTATCATTCAGTACATTGCTGAGAGTATTGACAATCGCAAACAGACTGATGTGATATACATGGACTTCTCTAAAGCGTTCGACAGGCTTGACCACGGTATTCTATTGAATAAACTAGGCACTTTCGCGCTTTCGAAATCTCTCATCAAACTTTTCGAATCGTACTTTATAGGCAGAAAGCAACGCGTTTTTAACCGGGACTATACATCAATTGAATACTGTGCTTCATCTGGAGTACCCCAAGGTTCCATACTTGGTCCTTTGCTTTTCACAATGTTTATAAATGATATATCGATGTCATGGAATTTGAGGGGTTTATTGTTCGCTAATGACATCAAGTTTTCTCATTATGTTTCCAGCATCGGTGACTGTGAACGCATTGCCAGAAACTTACGTAATATTGTGAATTGGTGTGAACTCAACAAGCTTACTCTCAACATCTCCAAATGTCATGTTATGTCGTTCTCCAGAAAATATAATTCCATAAATTTCAACTATCAAATTGGTTATAATATTTTGGGAAGACCTGAAACATTTATTGACCTTGGCGTAACCTTCGATGCTCAACTAACTTATGTGCCACATATCAATGCTACAGCAACCACTGCCTGTGAAGTATATGGTTTCATTATTCGTATTGTTAAGGAATTTAACAATACGAATCAACTCTCGATCAACTCTGAAAACATTGAATTATTATTTCGTAAGATCTAAACTTGAATACGGATCAACAGTCTGGAATCCTGGATATCAATTACATATAAATCAACTGGAGTCTATGCAAGGAAAGTTTCTGAAACTTTTGAACTTCACAATTGATGGAATATATCCACCTATAAGCATACAACATAAAGTCGACATAATTTGGACACACTCAGTGCGCGAAGGAAATGCCATGAAATAATCTTCTGCATAAAATAATCAACAATAAAGTGAAATGTCAGAAATTATTGCAAAAGTTTAACTTTATTGTTCGAAGAGTTTCTTCCAGAAGCGAATTCACGTTCTACTTTCCAGCAGATAGAACGAATGTTCTAAAATTTTATCCATTGCACACGATGTGTGAACAATGTAATATTTTTGGAACCAAGATGGATATTTTCAACTGTTCTGTTACTGATATTGAGGCGAGTTTCCTTGATATGCATAATCTCTGCTAGAACTATCATTCATGTGTATTCACGTACATCACTTGTATGTGTGTAATTGTGTTAATATGTGAATGTATATGTATGTGTGTGTTTATCTTTATATGTAGGTATGTATAAGTTTGGTCAGCATTTAAATTTTCTTTATTCTTATAACTAATTGTATTTCTTTTTATCAGTTCTGTTTTATAATCACAAAATCTTCCTTTTATTAAATTTGAAAATGCAAAATTGAAACTTTTCAACTTCTATACTACCAATTTTGTTTTCAGTATTTGTTGTCTTTCCTGTTTTGTAATTAGGACATGTCCTGTAAAACAGTGTATATTAAATATTTAAATAAATAAATATTTCAACTGTATATGAATGTTTCCGCAAAACATTCGATCTTTTCTTTGTTCAGATATGAAAGTTTCTCAGCTTAACTGAACAAATATTCACTGTTCAGTGTTAGGTATAATGAGGAGTAATACTTTTTTCAGCAGACCCGATTATCTCGACATCTATCATTCTGTTTTCGTTAGACCCTTATAGGGGTGTCATATGCCTAGGCCAAGAAAGGTATTTATCGAGCTCCTGGCTTAGTTTAATTTCACTACAGTCAATTTCAGAAGGATGTTATCTTAGATTACAAACCCCAATCATAAGGTTATTCACTCTCCATGTACATGTTTATGGAGTTGGAAAATCCTAGAACACACCGTGCAAAACTCCCATCAATTTTACCCTGTTTGAAATAACAGTTATTGAAGGTGATAATATTATAAAATCGCATTCACATAAAGTATGGCAATCAATTTTAACGTCACAAAATTATACAATTTGCGAAATTATTCAAATTGAATTTAAATGTTGAAAAATTATGTTTATTATTTCCGTATACAGTAAATGAAATATTGTAGTGTATGATTACAATTATTCCGTATTATTATTTTCATAATTTTCATGAGATATTTATAAACTTGCTTCCAAATAGATATCAATGCATATCGTTTCCTATTTTGTTGGAAAATACGAGTATCATCCAGAGTTTATAAGAGTCAAGTGATGTTCTAAAGAATTGAAAATATCAAAAAGATTGCATCATTTCATGAACTATTTTCTCAGTGGACCATATCAACCACTTAAATGGGAATTCAGAGAACTGTTTCTATTATACCATACAATTTTTACCCTTATGATAATATCACCATAAGAAGTGTTTTGTTGAAAAATTTCAGATTCAGAGTTCACATAAACCAATTCTTAGCTTAGATGTATCAATATTGATAGCGAGAGTAAAGGAAACATTTCACATCGATAAAAATAAATAGAGGAGGTAATATTTACCATTGTAGAGGTCAGAGTATTGAGTACCAATAGAAGTCAAATCTCATTACATGCTTTAGATACTTGACTTGATTGAAATCATTGAAAATTGCAATCGATTGGTAATTCATTCAGGTCTGAGACCGATTCGAATGAATTCTCAATAAAATTCTATGATAATAAAATATAAATATGTTTCGTCATTATAAAGGGTGTTTTTTTTAGAGTTATAGAGCTTTAAATTGCAATCAAACAACGATGGATCATTCGTATGACAAGAATTTTTTTTATTCGAAAGATAATCTTGTGGCATTATATTTTAAATATGATTGCTGGCATATGACCGCCACGGCTGGATCGGATGTAGTCCAATCTGGACGTCCAATTCTCGATGACTTGATAACACGGCGAATATTGTCTTCTAAATGGTTATGCGTTTGTCGCTTATCCGCTTAGACCAATGACTTTACATAGCACAGAAAGTAGTGTACCTAGCGGTGTCACAAGATCTTGGAGGCCAATTCACAGGTCCAAAACGTGAAATTAGGCGGTTACCAAACGTGTCTTTCAATAAATCGATTGTGGCACGAGCTATGTGACATGTTGCGCCGTCTTGTTGAAACCACAGCTCCTGGACATAATGGTTGTTCAATTCAGGAATGAAAAAGTTAGTAATCATGGCTCTATACCGATCACCATTGACTGTAACTTTCTGGCCATCATAGTTTTTGAAGAAGTACGGACCAATGATTCCACCAGCCCATAAAGCGCACCAAACAGTCAGTTTTTCTTGATGTAACGGTGTTTTGACATACACTTAAGGATTATCTTCAATCCGAATGCGGCATTTTTGTTTGTTGACGTAGCCATTCAACCAGATGTGTACTTCATCGGTAAACAAAATTCGCTTATGAAAATCGGTAACAACGGCAATCTCGTTTTGGACCCATTGGACGAGTCTACGCCTTGCTTGATCGTTTGATGAATTTCCAAACCAAACTGAGAATCAATCAATTCTCAGCTGTTAAATCGGTCGCCATCTTCAACAGTAATGCCAACTTAAAGTTCTATACCCCTAAAAAAAACACCCGTTAGAATGCATATCTGTATTATTTGCATTGTGGTAAGATAGTTCTGTCGGTTTTCCACATATTCAGACTGTTACGAGTACAAAATATCGCCTAACCAAACGTTGCATGACATCAGTCATGAAAGTGTAAATCAGAAGTTCAAGCGTTTTAATTTATATTATCTATTATTTAGCAAGTAGGTGCTAACACTATTCAATATTTTATAATAATCCAAATAATACAATGGTATCTCGGTTTTTTCGATAATACAATTACAGATTAGAAGGTGAAACTGTTAACACACTTTTCTTTATTCATTATTTCAATTCCTAATTCATATTTTATATGCACTCAGTATATATGTTATATAAACTCATAAATAAAGGTCTGAAAATAATAACAGTTGAAGTAAATTGATATCAAAAACATTTTTCCACAAAAAGCAGAATACGGTCCTTGTGTTGAGTTCACTGCTACAAAATTTGAAATTCGAACCTTCCAAACATAGCTACTTCACCTGAATATTTTTCAAATTGAGTACAAATTTTACTACTAAATCGATATATAAATAGATAGGTACATATATGGAGAATGATATTTGGAAGTAGCTGTTGACAAGTGTTTCGAGATGGTTTCGTGATGAGAAGCAACAAGCTCAAAACATACATATCCAGATATAGTATATACCAGCGCTTCCCAACCGATTTAATTGGTGGGATCACCTATTTTGAAAATTAAACTTTGAGGACCACTCACTAAATACACAAGCAAAATAAATAAAAACTGTAACGGATAAGGAGAATATATATATATATTATAACCAATATATCCTATCTATGGCCTATGACGTGTAACTCTTAGTTGAATATGTATACAAGAATTAAACAAACAACAATTTTAAGAATTCATAGATAAAAGAACTTTATTTTACTTTTCCGTAATATTTGAATACTTCTTTATTCTTTTGACCAGAACCCGCGGCCGAGTACCACACTGCCCGCGGCCCACAGGTTGGGAACCGCTGGTATATACAAATAGATACTCGTATAATGAAGAATTCGTCCGATAATATGATTCGTTCAATAATTGATCCGATATTTGAGGGTAAATTGAAGGAGTATATTTCAGGTAATGAGAGAGATATGTTAAAACAAAATGTTTTACTCTTCAAAATATGTAAGTTTTTGGAGTCTGCTGAATAAATATTACATATTATTTCTAGTCAAGTTTTGCAATTAATGAAGTTCAAGAATATTCAGTATCATCTTATTATATTACTTGGCTGATTTCACAGATTTGAAAATCTCCTAGAATCCGAAAGACAAGAAACTTGACCATTGAATGAAATTAATCAGGAGCGTTACCTGATAACTGATTTTTACACGACTAAACTCGCAGCGTTTCTAGGTTTTTAACATTTTGAAATTTTCTGGAAAATATAATATTTTCTTAATATTCATTCTGGAATGTCTACATTATTATCAAATTGTTACATACTTTGATGGCTCTGTGATAGATATGAAGAATAAGCGGAAAACTCCAAGAAAAAATTGCATTCTTATTGGTTTCTCCATTCATACAATTTTGAACAATGCAGTTTCGTGAATTTTCCTGCATGCGATACTTCCTACTAACTCAGGAGGCGGAAAAAAGTGGGATTTGGACATGTTTCAACTTAATACGAGTGTTGTTCCAAATAACTAAAAATTAATCAATATTGAGTTATCAATTTCTGAATAGAAAAACAAAAATGAATTGACATATGTACATCAAACTATGATAAGTACAACAGCTTCACATTCTGAAAATTGAAATTTCTCTTAGAAATTTTTCTGACTGTAATATAATTGTATTAATATAATTCTTCAATATTTAATCGTTGTATTTCCGTCATCAATAAATGTATTATAAACACAAAGTATAAAGTTTCAGCGCATAATGGTTCGAAATTTTTTTTCCTCGTATTTTCACAATGCTTTTCGATATTTTAATGAGACATAAAATTTGAACGCAATCTAATTCCTACATCGGAGCCTTTTCGACATTTGAAAAAAATCTTCAGAATTTTGCTATTTTCGTACCAAAAGTCAACTGTGAAATTGGTAGTTTCGGAACTGGCCAAAAACATTTTCTGTCTTTGTTTATTTTTCTGCTCAGAGTCATTTCAATTCACGTTGAAAGAGGAAACTTGCAATTTTTATTCAGGAGAATTATAATTGAAGCTCTTCGAAGTGAGTTTTTCAATTCATACTAAATGTCAGAATTCATTATCTGACGTTTCTACGCCTAGACCTTAAAATTGACTTCTGCTCTTAGTCCAGTCATTATAGTAAGTTCTCGGAAACACCTCGGAATTCGATATACCCAACTATAAGTCTGTTAATACTTGTATATTGACACCCTAAAAGTTGTTTCAAAACCTACATATAGTAGGGTGTACGCAACTATATAACATTATATCCCAATTCTCTCGAGCAGGTTTTTAAAGATTATTTTCCTGTAAATACACTATGTAAATTTGTTACAAAACCATTAATCGAAAATAGACCAATTTGTGCAAGGCTCTAATGAGCTACACCATAAGATAAGTTACATTATAAGCTTTTGTTTAAAGCAGGAATTGTAAATATAATGACTAACGTATAAAAACATGTGTAATAGTATAATTAACCTTTATATATTTTATATGTGTTTGTATTGCCTTTGTAAATAATTTGTAAATAAAGATTGTTGACTTGACTTGTACGCAACTATTGAATTTCAAGGTCAAAGCTCACAAAAATCGGATATTTTCGTTTTTTTTTGTGAATATTTCATTTCCTATGGGTTCTATGCTACTTGTGTTTATTATCAATATTGTAGAATAAAAAAAATTATCTACAAATTTTGTTTAAAAAAATTTTTCATACCTTGAACCATTTTCGAGATACAGGGCGGAGAACGTGCGGTCGCAGCATCACTTCCGGTCAACCGGTGCCTCCGGTCGAAATTGCGTCATATACAGTTGATGAACTATCGATTAATCAATGGTTATAAATATTCGTCAATTTTTATCAACTATTATATAAGGTATATTTTATCATCTTTTTCCTAACCTATCCACTTTTTATTCATTGATTTAGTTAACACTTACCTGCCCATTAAATTGCAGAATTATTAATGAAAATATAGGAATTATATTTGAAAAGAACAAATAAATCATGAATAAATCTTTTTTTCAAATATCGCGTAATACATTTATTTTGAATCACGCAATGAAATGATTGTGAAAGCTCCAACTTTCTTCGTAATTCTCAACTTATTTAACGTTCTCAAGAGGCGATGATGATGATTTATTTGAAAAGTTTGTTAAGGAAGCAACATGGTACTTCGCTTCAGCAGCGATCAAATCATACTGTAAAATTATACGACTTTTCACCAGTTCTCCGAAATCATCCCCACGTTCTTCTGCTTTTTTGATAACAGTATATTTGAACTCAAGAGTATAATAGTGTATAATAGGGACCCATATAATTCCCAGGTATAATTTTTGACATAGTGAAAGGATTTTAAAATCTACAGATTTCAAAGAACATGCCTTAATTATTTTCTATTTAAAATGTCATTAGTGTAAAGGGAAAAATAATTATATTATGATTCAATAAATTCAATGGACGATGAATCAACTCTGTGATTGTTCATATTTGAATGAGAGGTAATAATAAATACTTGTCTACGAATCATTGACTGAACAATTCTTTATTCGACTAGTTTCACCTTTTACGGCATCATCAAGAATGATTACGCCATTACGCCATTCTTGATAATGCCGTAAAAGGCGAAACTGGTCGAATAAAGAATTGTTCAGTCAGTGATTTTTAGACAAGTATTTATTATTACGTCTCATTTAATTATGACTTAAGTTTTTCCCTTAATTATTTCTTGATTTCAGGAAACGGTTATCAGTATTATTGAATAGATATAGATTTAAAGCATGAAAAAAATGATAAAATATAATATAATAGTTAATAAAAATTGACAAATATTTATATTGATAATTGATGAGGCCGATACTTGGAGAAAATTAATATCCATAATAAAACAACATTTAGAATTTTCTCATAATTTAATATAAAATATGCATGACGAATTATTAGTATTAATCTAGCATTTGATAAAGAAGTGGTACTTCGAAACGTCGTCACGCGTATTTTATATTGAATTATGAGAAAATTCTAAATATTGTTTTATCATAAATATTTATAATCTTTGATTTATCTATAGTTCATCAACTATATATGGCGCGTTTTCGACCGGAGGCACTGGTTCACCTGAAATGATGCTGTGACCGCGCGCTTTCCGCCCTCTATCTCGAAAGAGGATCACCGTATAACAAATTTTTTAGGGCAAAATTTGTAGAGAATTTTGTATTCCTTAATAATGATAATTAATACAAATAGCAAAAAACCCATAGAAAATGAGATATTTAAAAAAAACGCAAAAAAACGATTTTTGTGACCTTTCACCTTGAAATATAATAGTGGCGTACACCATATCATATGTAGGTTTTGAGACAACTTTTAGAGTGTCAATATACAAGTATTTACAGACTTACAGTTGGGTATCTCGAATTCCGATATTCTTACCTACTTTGAGTTTAAATGACTGCATCATTTATAATGAGTGGCTTCAAATATAACACTTACGAAAAATGACATAATATGTCAAAATGGGATATAACTCTTATTCTCATTTCGAATAAAATTCAGAAATGGATCGCTTTGATAGGATATGTAGACCTGGTCAAGTACGAACCACTAAAACGTAGTCTAGAAAATTTAACCAACATATTCATAATATCTGTGCTGAAAAATATGTTCGGTAAAAAGTTATTTCTTTCAATATTTCCCCTTCAATTCAATATCGCTAGATATTGATTTGAATTATTTATTTTATTATTTCTTCTTTTTATTATTTATTATAATTCGGTTGAATAGATAAATTACTTACTCGTTTTGATGTAGCTCCTCTTTTTGGAAATAACTCAACAAACGTCAATCTAATGTCCAATTATATGACATAATAATAATAATATTTTTCATAGAAAATAAGTACGGATGATGATTCAATACAGTATAATTCAATTACAGTTTAGAAGATTTTGTTTTGGTTTATATAAATCCTTGTTGTCCCACAGACTGGCATCGCCAAAGCGGGCAATAATTTACTTTATTATATTTGTGATATATATGTAAGAATTATTTCACAAATATAAATTATTATTATTATACATTCATTTCCAACAGATTTATATACAATTACAGAGAAAAAATAACAAATTGTACACAAATAATATTAAATATGAAACAATGAACGAGAAAAAAAACAAAAAAAGTCAGTATAAGCGAATATATACAACGAAAATATTGAATTCAAAAAAATTGAAATAGCATTTAATTTTTTAGAACAATAACCAGAAAACTAAAAATAAAATAAAATATTGTCTTTTACAATGTTACTTATGGTCATCAGGAGTTAACCACATTGTAACAAAATATATTTGATGAATAGAAATAAAATTACAATCGATTGCAATAGTACTATATAGTAAACAAATGAAACAATTGAAATAATATATATAACTTAGTCATATGAAGGATGGCATTCGTGCTTGCAAGCACATAGCAATAATATCAATGATGATGATTTATATAAAATTCATTCCTGATATCACTCGAAAGAAAATGTACCCACAAATGAGTTTGGTAACTTAAACAGTCAATATTCAACAGAATGGATATTTATCGAAATTTCAACCTAATTCGGGGTTTGCTTCCGAACTTTTCGCATTTTTCTCAACGTTATAAATAACCCACACGCACCGAATATATCATATCTTGTATACGTGAAAACTTCGGAATTTGGTTATTACGTAATTCCCAAAATCCTCAGAAAAGATTGATGAGTTTTCTCATTGGACGTTTTTTCAAACTCGAAGCTCCAATGTCGACATTTTCAGAATATTAATGTAGTTATATTAATACTCACCACGAAAATGTTTTATTAGAGTTCAATTCAAAAATTTTGTCAGTACGCTATTCAAGAAATTCATCATGAAAACCACAGTTTTATTCAAGAGAAATCAGTGACAAGTAAAAACTTCTGACAAATAATTACCACATAAAATTATTCATTCACGATAACTTCCAATTAAATTCCTCTTATTATTTTATTCAGTGATAACTGCATATGGACCAACGACTTGTACCCGTCTATGTTTACCTCTAGGGTGCTTGCAGCACCCTATCTATGTTTATGTCAATAACAATTCCAGAAATACCAATTATTGTCAGATTGATCAGAATAATTCTATCTTTCGAAACCTATATATTTCATGTAGTTACATTGCCAACGATAGGAAGTTACTCAGAAAAATCCTATAATTCGTATCCATATAATATGATTTTTCACCTGTTTCTTTATTTATAGGCATTCTCATGAAGCAACTGATAATTTGCGAAGGCCCAGCATAAATAATATATAAAGCACTGCTTGTTCTTCGCTTAGATCTCCTGAATTATGTTGAAATTTATCTATGTGACTATTGAGATAGTGTAATTTTATACTCATAATACAGCCTAAATATTCGAAACGAACTACCATTTCCTCTACTAATTCTAAATAGCTGTCAGCCTTATTATTTCCAAGGAAATTTTGTGCAACTGCTACAAATGATTTCCACGCAAGTCTTTCCAGATCATTCATTGAAATCTCAAAATTAGTGGTGTATTTTATTAATTGACGTATTTTATGACCGTCAAGGATACCTGCTTTCAATTTTTCAGTACGTAAATCAGGAAATTTCCGTGAGATAAACTGAAAACATTGACTATTTCTGTCGAGATCCTCAACAAATTGCTTCATTAGTCCTAATTTTATATGCAAAGGCGAACGAATAATTTCTTCTCTTGAAACTAACGGTTTATTGATAACATTTCTTTCCCCAACAACAAGATCATCTCGTCAAACCTGTGGAAGTCAACAAAGCACTCACATTACAGCAATACACAAAATTTTCATCAGATGAAAAAAACTGTAATAATTCGTTCACTCGAACGTTTGAGGAAAGGCAATTTTTTCCTTTCAATCTTGACGCTACTAACTCAGCCGGTTCCTTAGAAAGGTCTAAGTCTCTGATGAGGTCATTGAGCTCATTCTGTGAAAATGACTTAGGATTTGATGTTTTTCCGCAGTATTCAAAATCATCCTTGACAAGAGATAGTTATTTCAGCTTGATCTGAGATTTCGGCAATAACCGGTGAAAAGCTGGTATTGGAACATTTTCTGAATGAGGAATAGGTCTTTGTGCTGAAGAATTATTAGGGTATTTCCTTTTATGGCGATTGTTTTTGTTGATGCCGACAAAAAGTCATACAAAAGTAACAGTCGTCATAATGAATATTTTGTTCTCGCCATATCATACGCACTCCAGACTTTAAAGACTTACGTGTCCCTTTCTCCCATTGTCGCAAATGTTCAATGCATATTTTACATACACTAATAGGCGCCCATACTTTTTTTTGGTGTCGAATTTCAATACAGAAGTAAGCAAAGTAAAAACGATTCACAGTTTTTGTAATCGATTTACGATGACCTTTCAGTATATATTCACCACGCATATAACAAAAGATATCAGGATGGTTAACACAACATCTGGACGAGCTTGTAATACTTGTAATAATGAAATAGTAACATAAACTTTATCGATGTTATCATAATAATGACTGTTTACGAACAAGACCTGTGAACATTTGAAAAGAAGTTAGTAGAAAAACTAGAGCTGATGAGTTAAAATGACATATGTCATTATATTGTACATTAACTACTTTATTCACCATAGGCAAAAACTGAGCTGCACCAAAAAAAATTCTGTAATTCTGTACAGGATTATTCTGTAAGCATCTGAAGAAGTCGTTTGTAACGACTAAACGCGTCATGCTATGTAATCAATGAAGTGTAAATCATAAGTTCAAGTGTTTGAATTCAAATTTATATTCAATTAACCTTTTTTGTTGTTTGGTTCACCATTTTAATTGTAATATTACGTTAAAGCACTCCTGATGAAGGAACAATATAGTTTTGATGGCTACAGTTAAGAAAAAAAGAGTCTTCTTAGTTGACACCACCTGACTTCTATCCCACGAATTTCTAATTTATATATATATATATATATATATATATATATATATATATATATATATATATATATATATATATATATATATATATATATATGATATATACAATATATGAGTAGGTATATCGTTTATAATATGGTATACTCATATTTCATATATATTTGGAGGTTCAGTGGCCTTAGGAATGTTTGGAGTTTTTACACAAGATCTCAACTTTTGGCAAAGGCAAGAACTTGAAATTCAAGAAACGTTCAGTTTCTGTTTCCAGCATCGTTATCTATGAAATGCAACTTTTCAAAACTTATGTGTACTTTTCTCCAATGGAACAATCTTTCAATTATTATTATTCTGTTTATAGACAGTTGAAAGTGATAATAATCCGTACAAATCTTTTTGTCTTTTCAAAACATTCACATAGTAATAAATATTCCTCAATTTTGAAAAGTCTAATATTGATAAACTATATTCATCAAATAAAATTCACTATAAAGATCAAACTCTCCAAACCAGTGAAATCTGTCAGTAGCCGTTGAAAACAATAAAATAGTGTGATAAATGTCAGAATTGTAAATTTTGAAATATTACTCGAAATCATACTGAAAAGATTAGAAACAATGATCTGTAAGAAATATTGCGTACTATTTTCAGCGTTTTTATGCATCATAACGCCAGTTACGAGTCTAACGTGCTACAGAAGTGATGATTTCAATGAGGAATCTTCTAATACTTTACAAGAATGTGAATCGCAACGTATGTGTATTCGTTATGTCGAACTCAAACATGGAGAAAAAGTGGAAGACAGAATAGGCTGTGGCGATGAAAAAAATTGTACTGAGATAGAGGAGGAGAAGGTATCGAATAATAGTACAGTGAGCGTTTACTGTCTCAAGTGTGATAACGACAAGTGCGTCCCCCAATTACCTAAAGATATTCAAAACATCACTATAAAAGAAACTGAAACTAATATAGCAACTGAACTCCCACTTTCAAGTGAAGCTGGTCACGTGTCAATTTCTAATAAAGGAGAAGTTGGAATAGTTGATGATCAAGATAACTCTCCTGAAACCACCTACATATCATCTGAAAACCCTCTCAAAACTTCGCCCATGACGATGAATTTTTTCAAAAAATCTGCATTAGAAATGAAATCATCCTCTCCTTCGTCACGAACTAGAGTACATGTACTGATTCCGTTAATTGTTTTAAATCGTCTGATTAAATTTCTGTCATAGTTTCAATTTTTGAATATTTTTCATTTCCCATGTATTCGTTTTGTTACGTTTCGTAATTTACAATAAATGTTTTGCAATGACCTCGTTTTTCGGATCAATTGGTACAAAGATAGTGTCAATTCACTGAAAGATATAAATTCAAAGAACAACTTTGTGTTCCTCATTAGTTAATGTCAATGATTATGCCAAATGGAGTCTGATAAATTCAAGTCAACGATAGAAAAACGAACTCATAGACTATTTGGATGAAGATTGAAGTAAATACCTCAAATAGATGGAAAGTAACATTTCGTTTTAATCGATTCGATTCTTCACAATGACTTTGTAACGTGTATTATGAAACATATGCTGAACGAATCAAGCAATGTTTCTAGAATTTAACAAAGTGTCATGAATTTTATCAAATGTTCAATATTATAACGTGAATGAATTCAGCAACAAGGTCTTTATGTCATTGAAAAATGACATTAGGAGCATTAATGTCATTTCTTAATTTCAATGTCAATTTAATTTTTCTCTCTAAAGTCATTAAAAAGTTCATTAAAGGACATTTAAAATCATTTGAAAAATTATCGATCCTTTAATAACCATCGTGTGTTACCACGAAAGGCAACACACGATGAGTAAATAATATGACATACTAATTCAAATAATAAATATAGATATTGAGAAGGTGTGGGTAATAGTAAGCTCACCTTTTTGTAAACAAACTATGTAAGTACTGAAACATTATCCTTTTTATACAATCATACTTTTTCATTTCGCGTTGTCACAACTCGCGAATTCATTTTAAAAATATCAATAGTTTGTACTGAGAAATTCAATTGTTCTTATATAGATACATAAAGTAATTAATATATTTTGTAATGCAGTCTACGAAATGAGTGAGCTCTGGTTTTTCAGCTCAAGTTTTCGAAAGGTTTATTCTACCCCCTCAAAAGCAGCTGTTACAAGGACAATTATAAACAGAACATTACCCAAAAAAAACTGACATTAGAGTTACAATTCGATAATTTGTTCGATTGTGGATAATATAATTTTGATTGTGTAATTTGAATACCACATACTTAACATATATTCATAATACATACACTTTATCATACACGTTAACAACATAACACATACATAAAATATATTTCGATAAACGGGAATGAAACTATTGGATAAATTATGTTATTTCATAGAAAATAACATAAGCGTTCGAATTCAAAAAATTAAAAAACTCTCTCATTGTAACGAACAATTTTTCATTTTTATTTCAATCGCTCAATCACAAATCGATACGATTAATTACTAAGTACCTAATTATACCCTCTGAAATTCTGTAATTTACTTTCGCCACATGTTTTTTGAGCAAACCTCAATTGACTGACGAAATTAACCACAATATTTCAGCTTCCAATTGATAACACAAATGAAATATCAAATATTTGCTTCGTTTTTCTTTCAAATATTTTGCGGAAAAAACTCTTTTCATTAATTTTATTTTGCATAGAACAATAAAAATTTATAACGGCTCAGTCAGTTATGATATATTTGAAAAGCTTGAATGACGAATCTTTTTAAAACACGCCATAACATCGAATTCATCATGAAAAACATAAAGATTTTTCACTCTTGGTTGATTTCAAGTCTTCAGTTACTCATAAAAATATTATTCTCTTAAATGGCGTTTGAGTTGGAGTGTGCTTCAAATGACTAAAAACTGGTTACTTTCACGCAAAGAGAAAGCTTTTATTTTCAGTACACTTCCTCAAAATGCACTCAGTAAAGTGCCGTTTTTCATAGTGCATAGAAAGGAAACTGAGGCACTATCATACCGAAATAAAAGCATTCGCTTAAATGTTTGAGCTCAATCATTTACTGAACAAAAATTGTCTATTTCTCACGAGGTTTACTCCAAACAATATTTTGGGACTCTTGATTTTCTCTTAATTGTCCATCGAAATCAAAGTTACAATAGATCAAAACAATTTTGAGAAGTATAGATCAAGTTTGTCTAATAATTTTATTCTTGACAAGTGTCACTAAAAAAAGTTTCACGCATATTTAATCTGTTGATAAAACGATAAACACAATGTTTTCAATCAATTTCATCACTCTCGATATCATATTTTTGTGCATTCTATCAACAAGAATCTGCGCAGAAGACGCTGCTGCTGCTACAACTGCAGCGGCGGGTGCTGCTGCATCAACGGCTGCTGGTCCGCTTAAGTGTTACATGACCGAAACATTAAATCCAAAAAAACCAGAGGGTAGTCAAGAGTGCAAACCAGGAGAAAAGTGTGTAAGATATACGACCTTCAAAAAAGATAAAAAAATACTAATGGACTCCATTAAATGTGGTACAAAAGCTGCATGCGAGGAGAAGGCAAAGACGGACAAAACTAACAATACCGCAATTGATTCATACCAATGTAGAGATTGTGCCAAAAATATGTGTATGCCAGGTGGCTCCATTATTGTGAAAGCTCTCTCATTCATGACTATTTTATCACCATTGAGTATTTTATACATATTTTCTTTATACTGAACTTATTATGATTCACTGTTGATAATTTATCAATTTATATCCAAATTATACAATTATTGATCTCATTAAAAATTAAAAACGATATACATACCTTCTTTTAAGTTCATAACCATAGATTTTTTGCCATGACTTTCAACATTCTAGCTGATGAAATCAACTTGGCGAAAAATCACAACATATCGTATTTGAGAAATAAAAACTGGATAATTTGTTACCTACTGATAATTTATTCTTCTGGAAAATAGTTTACGCAGCTGACAATAAATATAAGTGTCGTTAAACACTTATATAAACATAAGAATCAGATGGAAAAACCAATCATGGGTAGTGAATAATAATCGCAATTCGATAATAATCGCAATTTGATAATTGGGATTAATTTTCATGTAATTGAGAAACTGAATATCATCAAAAAGGAGCTTTTAATTTTTGAAATCAATGTAGGTAGATATATTTTCAAAATAGAAGAAGCAATCTGATTCAAGTGCTTATTGTATATTATCGAATATCTTGTATCAGAAATTCATGAATAAAAATGAGAATAAACATTTCATGAAAGATTGAAATATATAGATATTCGAAAATGACTGAAAGGCATCAGAAGACATTATACTCACATTTATTGAAAACTCTCGTTAATATTTTTTTAACACTAAACCTCTACTTTCTAGAGATCGAACTGTCCACCCGCCATTGGTACATAATAATCATCGTACTCCTTCTAGCTGCCGCCGTCGGTGTTGGTGTGCCATTAGCCTTAAAAATAAGTTCAAGTGCCTCCTTCGATGAGCGCTTAGAGTTTGCCAGCAGATTGCTACAAGAAGTGCCTCTTATAGATGGTCACAATGACCTTCCCTGGAATATACGAAAATTTCTGCACAACAAGTTGAAGAATTTCAAGTTCAATGAGGATTTGCGGCAAGTATCTCCTTGGTCCACAAGTGCTTGGAGCCATACGGATCTTCTAAGATTGGAACAAGGACACGTTGCCGCTCAGGTAAGACTAATCCGAAGTTCTGATTTTTTAATCACAAATCTCTAACAAAAAAACCAGCAATATTCAAAGTAACTTACAGATTTTTGAGTCATCTCTTAAAGAAAAAGTTTTCTGTTGTCTATTTCTGAGTAGACAGTTAATTAGGCAAACCTAGTGAGAACCGAGCGATGTAAGTTTCATTTTGAGAATGAGATATATTTTTGCATATATCTGTGATATACGAGTATATGTTGTATCCAAATTATGAAAAGAATGCGTAAAAATTAAACAGCGTGTTTTTTTAGAGGTCAAGAATAAGTCCAGGGAAATTAGGTCAGAATGCTTTCAAAAGTGTGAAGGCATGATATATACCTTCATATATGATATATTTTTCATGATTATCTTTCATATTATATTATATTATTCATGAAAAGATCTGGATTAAGTTGAACATCATGCTACTTATAAACAGTTCATTACACACTATCCCGGTATTCGCATCGCCGGAGACAAAATTCCAGTTATTTCCTGGTTTATTCAAGTTCAACTATATATATCAACTATATCAACTATAGCCTTCAAACGTTGAGAATAGGTATATTCTTAGAAATTTTCCTCTTCTAATGTTCGTCTCTGTTTTTCTTTTATATTTTGAAGTATAAAACATATTGAATTCTCGCGATATCATGTTATACTGATTATACAGTTAACGATATTCGCAAATTCTTCGAAAAAATATGAGAATTGTTACAATTGGTGAAGCTTTTTGTGTGAATTCCTAGTTTTTTTGGCGAATATAATTTACGAAAAGAATCTGACAAAATTATATTCGTCTGGCTGAAGCACTTTGCGATATTTCATTACGATTTTTCATTTAAGTATAATTACAGCCTGGAATGTTAATAATAAATGGCTCAAGAATCGATTGAATGTATTTATATCGTCCCATATATATTTCTTTGTTCACTTTACTCCTGACAATTCTCCGAAATTACCCAAAGGAAAACATTATTGGGTTAAACCGGTTTTATGTTCCGAATGAGAACTTTTATTTCGAATTTGATATTTGCTGACCTTCCTCCGTTATGAGATAGAATAGAAGATAGCAGATTTCAAGTAGCTTTGTGATCAAACCTCTGGTCTGAATCTGACTGAACACAAATTTTCATCCCACCTTTTTACGAGAAAATTAAAATTTACTCAGAATTCACATCAGTTTCAGAATGTATCGAGAAGAATATTCTTTCAGGAAAAATTTTGCTCCAATACAATCCACTCAAAATTGTCATTCTCCATTATAACAGAAGACCTCAAAATGTATTTTGAAAATTAAGAAACACGACAACATCCGAGTGATAAAAAAAATTGAAAGACATTCAATAAAAATATAACTATAAAATTCAGTAAAATTTTCACGATTTTCATGATTTTCTTGAAGAATTGAAAATAGAAGGGGAATATATTTTGTAACATTTTGCCATTTCAATTTCATTTTTGATAATAAAGAAATCCACGAAATCCAAATTCTTCACCTAAATTCAAAGACTATCATTAAATAATAAATTATTATATCGAACATAACGATCTATTCTTTTTTGGGATACTAAGATAACTGAGAAATAAATGAAGTTATTTTTCATATCACGAGGATTAATCAATGTGTATAATCTTCCTGATAAAGTCCAAAATATTCTCTCAACACAAAAGTTTATGGTAATTAACGCTATTCATGCTACAATTTGAAGTTTCTCAATTATCATTACTCTTCTTTTAATCTTAGTTTTCTCTTCTGTCCTAACTAACCCTTCCACCTTCCTGAAGAGATAGCATCTAAATGTTCGAAAATTCAATTTTTCAATTATCATTAATCACCATTTTCACTACCTTATCTCAGTTTATTGTTTGAAATTCCTTTCAAAAGGTTTCGAAAATGCAAAATTGTGAACTATTCGATATTGTGTTAACACTTTTTCGAAATATTATTCTCAATCTAGGTTTGTCAGATGCAAGTTATTAAAACAAATAGAATACACAATGGTATTTTCTTTACGTGTTGATATCTACCAATAAATTATCGGCAACAAATTTTCAACTTGCAGCTATATGGTTTTGATGTAATGATTTAAACGTAGGTAGATTGGATTTCACTTTATAGACATTCCAACGTGTTCAATTCAACATGGAATTGGTGTCAAGTTGGTCCCTTGCTACCACTCAAATCGAAACCCACCTCAAACTGCGCTGAATGCCGACGTTGTCAACAGTAAATCTCAAGATTCATGGACAAGCCTGTATTTTGCAATTGTCGAGAACTGAGTAACGCTGTAATTTACTACACTACTATGAGATTACAAAGATAACATTGAATGCGGATATGAACAAGATTCATTATTGAATATAAACTTAAATTCAAGCACTTGAACTTGTGATTTACACTTTATTGACTGCATAGCATGACGCGTGTCGTCATTACAAACGACTTCTTCAGATGCTAACGGAATAATCTGAAGAAATCGTTTGAAACCTCGAAACGCGTCATGCTATGTAGTCAATGAAGTGTAAATCATAAGTTCAGTTGTTTTAATGTAAGTTTATATTCAATTATAATGGATTTACATCAAGTGAACGCGAACACTATTAAAGATTCATGATGATTCAATAAGAAATTGTGGAAGTGATTTGTTCAACCTTCAAACCGTCAGTCAGTAAAACAACCGTAGCAGACGTGCTCTAATCAGGTCTCAAAATAGATCATTGGATTATTCATTCATCGTCTGGCATGAATATAGATCAAAAACTTCAAATTTACCAAATATCAGTGAATAAACATTTGAAAATTCAGCTATAAACACTTAACCCATCAATATAAGCTATTAATTAATAATAATAATAATAATAAATTGCCTTTATTGCCAAATTGTACAAAAAGAGAGGCGAAGTCTAGCTAAAAGCTACTCCACTTAACCTCTTAATTATGAAACTTACTTACTTACTTAATTACTTACTTACTTACTTAATTATGAACTAGACATCAAGAGATCTTTACATCGCCCTTCGTGGGCTGACCAAAGGATAGAATCTATTATATTTGATGTATCGGGACCACATTTTCCCATGCAAAGTCATGGTGGTCAAAATGACTATGAGACAAACTCATCGATATCTGTATGAGGAGCTTTTCGATCAAAGAGCCTCCTATATAGATTTTGAGCCTTCAGTGGAAATCCCAAACAATACATCATGTTTGACATGTAAAACAGATTCCTTCTAGTTATTCGGTTGTTGATTAATGGTTGGAATGTATTTTTTTGGCATATTTGCAGGAGTGAAAGAATGACTCCTACCATCTGGGAGAAACAAATTTATATACGTTAATAATTAATATTATTATTATTAATGAGTTTTGGTTGGGGTTTCAATACATTCGTGTTGGGGAGTTAACATCCTACATCATTTTTTTGTGAAAGTTTTGAAGGTTTAGTGAACAAATGGTTCAATTCTTATTTATATTCGCGATCTCAAAAAGTTAAGCTCAATGGTGTTTTTCGGACAGCATTAGAGTTGATTTTGGCAGTGTTTTTTGATTGTGTCAGTGATTTGGAAGTGTTTGGGAGTTAACATCCTACATCATTTTTTTGTGAAAGTTTTGAAGGTTTAGTAAACAAATGGTTCAATTCTTATTTATATTCGCGATCTCAAAAAGTTAAGCTCAATGGTGTTCTTTCGGACAGCATTGGAGTTGATTTTGGCGTACCTCAGGGTACGGTTTTAGGTCCATTGCAATTCTCCTTATACATTGATGATATTGTTTTGGATGTAAAAACATGCTCTATACGATTGTTCGCAGATGATACAATGGTTTATGTTAGTGATAAAAATATCCAGACTATGACAGAATGGATCAATAGAGACTTGGCAGCAATAAATGAATGGCTAAGCGATAACAGTTTATCGCTGAATGTAACAAAGTCTAAATTTGAAGTTTTCAGTACAAGTAAAATTCTTAAGGTAATTTATAACGAAAATATAAGTATTTCAGTTGAAAACCGAAACATTGAAAGGGTAAAACTTGTTAAATACTAAAGCGTTATATTAGATGAGAAATTGAGTTTCAACGATCATTTTGACTTCGTATCGTCTATAATCTCCAAGAAAATCAACTTTCTCAAAAGAATCGGAGAAAATCTGACGACATTTATGAATTTATTGCTCTTTAAGTCTATAATAATGCCTTACTTCGAATACTGTTCCTCTCCGTTATTGGGATTGAGTAACGAAAAAACCCAACAGTTACGAAAGTTACAGAATAGAGCTATGCGAACAATTTCGAAATGTAATAGGTATACTCAATCCAATGCATGCTTAATTGTTTAGAACTGATGTCAGTAAAACAGGGAATACTTTTTCCTACATATGTATTTATATTCAAAGTTAAACACAAATTGTTTCCATATAGAGTAATAAAAAATGTAACATGTGTCAGTGATGTGCTCAGTTATAATACAAGAAATGCTGACAATTTCTACATTCAAGTTTTTAAGCTTTCCAAACATAGGAATAGTAAATTTTATAAAGGATTCAACGCATTTAATAAATTACCTAGCTCCATAAAAACAATAAGTGACCTTAAAGTATTCAAGCGTAAATTAGCTACGTTCGTTTTAAACATATGATTATAAATATTATATTTTGAACCTAAATGTATATATGATTTTGTAATAGCTATTGCTAAATAAATAATATTATTATTATTATTCCAGAGAATTGGCTGATCCAAGTTAAGACAAAACTACGAGATGTTTGATTTGTACAATATGTTTGTACTCATACTTTCGGTAAATCACCTACTATATTCTTGTTCTGCCTTTTCTACGATCATGGGCGTATTTTAACCAGATTTCATCCTTGATGTGATGTTGTATCTAATGACTTGTTAGAATTAAACATGTCTTTGAGTAGAAATTCTTTCATAAAGCATAATCAAAGAAAAATAATATATTCCTATTTAGAGAATTCAATGGTGCTTGTTATGTTTCCCTTTGAATGCTCTGAGTTTCTGTGGAACAACATTTCTGTTCAGTATCGCTTGTGATCAACAGTACTCCTCGAACTTGACGAAAATGACGAAATTAAGTAGCAGTTTTCCACTGTCCATCTTAAAATGATATGGTATGACTTCCTTTGGCGATAAACTATTTCAATTCGATCTTCCAAATTCAATTTTAGCCTATCCAAAGAGAACATTGTGAGTGAATTAGCGTTGATCCCTTTCTCAGAGCTTGCCTTTAAGTTTGTTATCCCATTATCTTGGGTCGAGACGTACAATGCAATTTATCCATCCCGCCTTTCCTCAGCCCTTTTCTGTCTGAAACAATCAATTGGGAAGTTAGCATCCGGAATAGTGAACGTCGTGAAGGTACCTCGCGCTTGCAAACACAAAAAACTGAACTAGCATAATGTTACTCATTTATTCGGTTCGATGAATGAAACTCAGTGTTTAATCAATCTCACATATGTTATAAAAATCTACAACAATTGCTCGACGTTGAACGTCTTCAATGGCGAGAATTTCAAACTGAAACCAAACTACATACTTGGTTCATCCGTTTACAAAGTAACAACAATAATAAATTTGAGAAAAACATGTGAATGAGTCCAGTACGAAGATGATCTTGTGAAAAAATCAACAAATAATATTTCGAATATAAACTTAAATTCACTTATATATTTAACACTTGAACTTATCATTTACACTTTATTGACTACATAGCATGACGCGTTTCGTCGTTACAAACGACTTCTTCAGATGCTTACAGAATAATTCACTTACAGAATAATTCACACTATCATTCTGTAAGCATCTGAAGAAGTCGTTTGTAACGACGAAACGCGTCATGCTATGTAGGGAATAAAGTGTAAATCATAAGTTCAAGTGTTTGAATTTAAGTTTATATTCAATTATAACGGATTTACATCAAGTAAACGCCAACACTATTAAATAATATTTGAAGGGTTGTTCGATCTAAGACTTCTGGAAACTTCAGAGTTCTATAGGGCTCACAACATCAAATATTTAACTTCATCAGAAAACTTTAGGATTAGTATTTCCTTATCAGGCGGATAGAAATCGGAGATATAATAGTTTAACATAGTTGGGAACAGTCAGTCAAAATGTCAAAACCTTTTTACAAAAACATAATTTCAATATTTCATTTGAAACGAATAATAATTTATCGAGACACATCAAGAACAATAAAAACCAAATTAAAAGAGAAGACAAATCAGGTGTTTACCAATTGAATTGTGGAAAATGTCGCGGTATATAAATACAGGTAAAACAAGTAGAAATTTCGGTACTAAAATCCAGCAATATAAATATAGTTTCGCGCATAACAAAAGCAATTCGAATTTTGCTAACCATTTATTAACAGAAAACCATACTTTTGATACGAATTTCAAAATTCTACATAATATACTTTTCTGTATATTATGTATAATAGTATAAAGACTTTTGGGAAATAGTGGAAATAAATCGTCATGAAAATTCTGGAAATTTGCATAATGAACAGATAAAATTAAACAATTCATCCTTATTAAGCCTTTTCAGGTAATGAAAATTAGATTTCAGAATGGAATATCTTAGGTAAAACCCAAATTCATTGAATCCCAAAATCAAATTTGTTGTTGTTATTCTGTTTGCCTATGAAGAAGTCGTTCGTAACGACGAAACACATCATGCTATGTAGTCAATAAAGTGTGTAAATCATAAGTTCAAGTGTTTGAATTTAAGTTATATTCAATCACTCACAGCTTTAAATTGAAAAAAAATACAGAAAATGTCTACTTATATTAAAAAAAATATTATTTTCAAGCGGTAGATAAGTTTTTAGCATGAATGATCGAATATAATTGCCGGGATGTGATAAGCGCGTAGCTACGTCATACATCTTTCGATGCAGAGCTCCATCTTTTAACACTCCTTGCAGCAAATCGACGTGTATTTCGACAATAACGCCTCGTATGTTGGCTTCTGACTTCTGATTTTCAACAGTTGGGAAAAACTTTCCAACTATATAACTTTTTGCCAAATAGTTTCAACAATAACGTTTAGCTATTGGGGCATTTCATGTGAAGCGGACAGGGAAAAAAAGTGAGGTTCTGAAAATCGACCATATTCGGCTCATTTATACTTCTAATACGTATGAATGTGAACACAAAATATTTTTTATGTATAATGAATATTTCACAAGTTATGGGTTTCTAAAGAATTGATGTAATTGTAAAATCGATTTTTTGAAAGTAGTTTTTCCAATTTAACAAATTTACAACAAAACATTTAACATAGCGATACATATTGGAAAAATACTCTTCTTTTTAACAATTAAATGAAATTTGAAAAAAAAATTTTTTCATGTCCAAAACCGGAAGTAAACTTTTCAAACTTGAATTTCAGTCACTTTAACCAATTTTTTTTTCAATTTTTTTCTCTCAAAATATAGCCTAAAGCATATTTAAGATACCCTAGAAAATTCAAAATGGGTTTCCTATTAGTTCAGGAGTTATATTGATTAATGTACATACACGTCGCAATAGCCGTGATATCTGGCGCTAGCTTAGATCTTTTGGTGTGCGCGAAACAACATGTCTTGTATAATTGCTGTGATATAATAAATAAAACATGATAAAACAACATTGTAACAACACAAGAACTAGTTTATTTTGTAATTTTTACAACTTTACAATGGAAATCTATGCTAGAACTGGTCCTTTTCACAAGAAGGCCACTGGTTGTTGGAATAAAGCTGTGAAACTTTTTGGTTCCAGCAATGGTGACTGTAGACGCAAACCGGATTTGCAAAAATATTCTCTGCCGTTCTATATCGTCTTTAGTAAATGGATGTTTGTTTTAAAGATGATTTAGCCGAATCGTATGCGCAGGTGAACATTTGGCACCTTGACGTTGCATGAAAATGCAACTCTGCATCTACATTAAAACCTTCTTTGTAATAAAACAGATTCACAAAGTGTAATCTGTTTTTGAAATGTTGGGAAGCCCCGTCGGTTGTGAATATAATTTTAAATCCAACTATTGCATTTTCTAAAAAATTCTTGTGTAGTACCTTTTTGAAGGCATAGAAGGTGACTGTGTCATGCTTCAAGTCGTCAGAAATCGTAACAATGCTACCGTGCTTTACTTCACTACCGTCTCTGTAGTAAAAAACCGACGTTAGAAGCGTTGTTTGTTCGGTATTCTAATGAGAAGATTGAGCAGCATCTTAGACATCAAAACTATAATTTTCTGCAAAATCACATTGTACGAGAATTTAAACTTCATCGATAGTCTCCTTCAGAGTTCTAAAATAAAGCGCCCGTTCCTCTGCAATGTAAGCATGAGGTTTCAAAAGGTCCAAAGCGTCGCATAACTCATCTACAAAATTATCAGAAGATAAAACTCATCTTGAGTATTTTGCGAAGTTTCACTAGATGTTCGACTGCATTGCTAGATGTTTGTCTTCATTAGTTACTGGAGGTGTTTCGTTTGAAAGTCGTTTCCTACAGGAGGCACATACGTAAATTTCTCGTGAAAAGCCCTAGTTTTGTGCTAAACAATGAGATAGTTTTCTTAAATTTTCATATTTTCGATGAAGTACCAAGCGAACTGGTTTAAAACAACGATCACCGTACGTCTCCATTATAATAACAAGAATTATTATAATTGATTATTATAATTATTTCTATGAAACTTTGCAGTAATAAAGCTAAGACATTGTAATAAAACATGGGCTATAATTTATGAAGATTGGACATGCCGGGCTTGCGAAAGCTAGCATATTACATTAATAATATTTATTCCACATCCTTCATGAAAGAAGAGTCGACACCACTCTTCGAAGTGCTGTCTCTTGGACATCTGTTTTCGCATAGGTCAATGTCTTAGAAGGAGCGAGATCACTTGAAATTTTCAAGGAACACTCAAATTCCATGCAATTCAATTTTCGTCAATTTGGGTCTTTTATATATTGACATTTGATCAATGAACAAATTTCATATAAAATACAGTCGCAAATTTGGTCCCCAAGCCTAATTTCGTCCCCATCGGTTTCTCTTTTTTTAAGTAGCGCCATCTAGTTTAAATGTTTGAAATCTAAAGTTATTTACGTCAGTCGGCCATTGCAAAAGTTATTTCTTAGATTCTGATATATCCTGATTTGATTCAGGTTATGACATGTATTTTTGGTTAAATGGATGAGAAAAAGAAAATTGGCAAATTCTTAATATGGTCCCCTAGAGTGAGTCGAATATCGTCCCGGGGACGATATGCACTCAAATAAACATGGAAAAAAACGAAAAAGAAGGAAGGAAAGCAGGAAAAAAAGAGCTAGAAATGTAAAAAAATACGACAGGAAACAACAAAAAGAAGACGAAAAAGGAACGTAATAATCTATCTTCTGATGAGGCGACGTCTAATGACGACCCAATTTCAGTTTCTACTGACGAAGAAGATAGTGACAATGATGACGCTGAATGCCGACTTAGTCATTAAAGTTTTCTGGAGATAAAAGGGACAAAATGGATAACGCGCAGAAAATTTTTCCAATGGATACCTGAGGATTGTGTTGATAATCCAAGAGCTAATAATATTTGTATGATTTAATTCAAGAATTGAAATTACTCAAACGAAACCAATGAAAAATAGAAGTCTGATTGGATATTTTAATAATGATTACTCATAATTATGGTCAAAAATACATTTTAAGTTTACGTACTGATTATTGTGATCTCAATATCTTTCCCGGGACGTAATTAGGAGCCGAAAAAAATGCTACATTTTCAATTTTTGTCAAAGTGTTTTTGTAGATAATATAAGTTGGTTGATTGAGTTTTCGATTCTTTGAAATAATGAAGAAATGTTTACTCAGAGCTTGATGTTTTATTTATCACTCTACTCGTAATATTTTTTTTCTATTTTTAATTTTACAAAAAGCGTGCGTTATTTGGCGACTTTACCTTATTCCCTACTTATCACCATAATTGTATTAGACAATGTAATTTTATTCAGACTTTCAATGCAATTTTTCATATAAATAAGATTATTGCTTTCACTCGCATGCGTGACATCAAGGCATAAGGGTTATTTTCGTGATAGCGGAAACACAGAGAATGGCAGCCATAATGGCTCATCTGAGTCCATCGAATGGATTTAAATGTCCGCCGAGACAGCTCGATTGGAAGGGTGGACTATATTCGGTCCAGAAAGCAGTAAAGCTTCATCGTTGCTTTCAATGCTTTATACGCAGCCATAAATATCTGTATTAGTTTACTATCACCTGTTTCTGTTCTGAAGAAACGTCATTTATAGGTTTAAAATGATATGAATTAAGTTACAGTCTCAATACTTTATTCTACTTATATCTGAACAAGTCTTAGAAAGTCAACAAAAATGAACATGGAACAAGTCTCAAATTTATTTATCTACTCTTTATAATTCTACGCTTTCAATCAATTCGACAAAGTAAAACGTGTCAGACTCGCAAAAGGTTGATATAAATTTATAGGTTGCACAACATAGATTAAACAATAAAGTTTCATATTGAGACTGCAACTTAATTCATATAATTTCAGAAGAAGAACTGCATCCTGAAAAAGAACTGCTAAAAGTCCGAAATATATCTGTATTAACGATTGACTTTCGAGTTTCCTTTTATTAATTGCCCTTTTAATTATTTGACGAGAACTCAAAGAACGCTCAGAATTCACAATTTTGTAATACACGCAACACTCCTTGCGAAATATATATATATATATATATATATATATATATATATATATATATATATATATATATATATATTCCAAAATTGGTTTTATTGCCTGATGTCACGTTTGAAACTTGACATTAGATTATTAGCATTTTATTAATAGTCCGCCACCTGTGGGACGGAAGAGGTACCCTCATCTTTACGTGTAATTCAGTCTACATCAATATAATTAGTTGTCTGTTGATATTTTCGTAACCTGACATTTTGTAAACTGATTTTTCACCATTTTGATTCTGCGTCTTGAGTTGAAAACAAGGCAAGTTTTGAGTGTAGCTGATTTCTTGAAGAATAATATATCGATTCATTTCGTTTTAATCAGAATTCATTCATATTGAATATTTATTGGTCAGTATATTCTTCTGTATGGTTAGTTATGTGGTTTACGTATTTTGGAATTTGGGGCCAATAAAGTCGACTTTGTCTGATTAAATATCAATCTTGCGTATGTATGAACATCTTTTAATTGACGTTATTCAAATTAGAATTCCGTTCTAGCTTTTTACCTTTAGGTTTGATTCTATACGAACAATAGACGTAATTTGAGACAAAAAATTATTATAATTTTATTTTGGAGTTATTTGGAGTTTCGAGCACGTGGATGTCTGAAAAGAGGATCACCATTCGAGATATTGAAAGTATTATATGAATCATTAGGGACACAAGAAGAAACTGAAGGTTTTTCTTATTCAGTAAGAGAGAAAAGATTCGAGTTATTTGGATTTACATGGTCAGTGCACTTGCACTTCAATTCCAATGGAATTGTAAAGAACAATAAATAAGAGAAATCATTTATTATACTTGATTCCTATTTGTATGAGTTTTGTTATTATAATCAGATACTTGTTTTGATAAATTATAAGGTTTGAACTGATTTGTACAATCAACTGATAACCGAAGGAAGGTTAAATATTTAAGTATCAGTATATTGAAAGTTTAATAATAATTATTATTTGTAGGTATTAGGTTAAGTCTTAAAGGTTTATAGAATTCAGTTACTATAAGTGATTTTTCTTTCAACATTTTATTAGGCATTAAGTTTTAAAGCCTTCTACATTGATCTGTCAATTTCAT
The DNA here is from genome assembly GCA_030704895.1 of Henosepilachna vigintioctopunctata. Classification (NCBI taxonomy): domain Eukaryota; kingdom Metazoa; phylum Arthropoda; class Insecta; order Coleoptera; family Coccinellidae; genus Henosepilachna; species Henosepilachna vigintioctopunctata. Next base: position 19,861,578 of record JARQZJ010000121.1, on the reverse strand, counting down.
TTAATTTGCATTTTGATTTCAAATTAAAAATTAGTTCAACTGTAAGTTCAACATTTCATATTATTTAACTTTTCAAATAATTCAGTAAGTTAATACTCCTTTTTGCTCAATAGTTGTATCACTTGGTAAATTATTAAGTATATTATTGACTGGTCAATTTTCCTTCTTCAATAAAACTCCCACACCCTGAGTAACTGTATCGTCGAACAACATATAAAGAAGGTGGGGCCAAAAAAAATTACAAGCTAGCCGGTGATACAGGAAAATCCAGTCAGGTTTGTATGGATACAATTTTGGGATACTGTTTGAGATAGTTAGATTCATAATATTTTTAGCAATAACAGGCTATTATCAATGTAAAAAACTTCATTATTCTTTTTGTAACGTTTCTTTGTACATCAATATTTAAATAATTATAATATTAGATATACAACGAAACGTCAACAAAAATAAAGCTTTTTACATTGAAAACAGCCTGTTACTGCTAACAATGTTATAAATATTAATATATATCTAAATATATATACACGTATACAGATTTTGTGCTAGTAGAACTGAATGAATATCAGATAAAATACTAGTATATTGGTTTGATTAATTCAAAAATGTTTCAATTGAAGAATATCCTAGTATTTTCAACAATATATATTTATAAGTTTATATCTCAAATGTTCAATGTACCAAGGTAACAAATAATAATAACTAAAAGTATTTCAATGAACCCTTCGTGGAAAACAAAACAAATAATATTCCTTTTTCCATCCTTCACAATGGCGGCCTAATTAAGGAAATAAATAAAAAGGAATATTCATGAAATTTAGAAGGGCTGAACCAGCAAAGGATTAATTAATTTTTGTTCTTCTTCCTCTTTTTTGCTCCCATTTTAACTGGTAGAAAAAGGGTCCCAAACAGTCATAAAATGAGTATATGCCCTGAAAATTTATCAAATACAATGTAGAATTAATGAGTATAAAACGCAATATTTGTTTGGGAGTTTTCATCTGTGAAAGGTTTTTCAGAATAATTTCGAAATTTTAATGGAATCAAATAATTAACAAAAATTATATACCTCACAATTAAATTTTTTTTCATTCCACAGAGGTTCAGTGTGTATTAGTATTATGAGATCGAACATTTCTCAAATTAACGAGGCTGTTGAATAATGTCTATTTCGTAGGGCGAATTTAGAGATGACCGAAACAGACCTGTATTTTCTAATTAACTACGAAATCAATTTGTCCACGATATATGGAAGCAGAACTTTGGAACTATAAGTTCCAGACTAAGTTTATATATCGCGAACAAATGGGATAGAAGTTCACCATTACGGGCCGAATGGGCTGAATTAATGGACTGTTCGCATTTGGCCAAGTTAGCGTAACATTGGGTTTCATGAGCAATATTCCTATCGGGCATTTACATACGAAACCCTGTTCATAACCTGTTCGTCATCGCAATTTCTATAGCGAAGGTTTTGTTCCTACGATAAACATCATTCACCAGAACGTATATTTTCTGGGAATTGAGAAAATCAGATATGATTCTCTCAGATGATGATTCTGGCGTTATCTCTGGGATAACACCTGTTATACGAGTATATTAAATCTCAAGAGGCTACCTGTCTGGACAAAAAACTACAAGAGATCAATAATAGATATAGCGTCCTATTGATCTAGGTCTAGGCGTTGTGTTTTTGCAGCATACTCTAAACATACAGTGTGCACTTCTATATATTTAAATGTTACCTTTATTCCTATTAAATCTCTCAAATCAGAATATTACTGAAGTTGCAATTTCCGTTTTCGTATGCAAACTTTTAGCGGTATATGTTGTTAGTCGTTAATAATTTGTGTATTGATAATATTTCTTGTGTCATTATCACAAAACAAGTTTATTTCATAAATTCAATGGACGATGAATCAACTCTGTGATAGTCCATATTTGAATGAGAGGTAATAATAAATACTTGTCTAAAAATCACTGACTGAACAATTCTTTATTCGACTAGTTTCGTTCTTGATACTGCTGTAAAAGGCTAGTCGAAAAAGTGTCGAAATATCGGGAATTTTTGTTAAATGAGTTTTTTCGCCAGACCGATTATTCCCGTTACCTAAATTCTATATAAGCATCGCAAGGTCGAGAAGTTAACTATTTATCTATATATTTTTATATATGTAGTTACATAAATGGCGGGCGAAACTAATTTCAAATTATGAATTTTCTATGATTTGAAAACGCATTTTCTCATATTCCAAATGTATTCAATTTCTAACCTACAGACGTCCGACAGAATAATAAATAACCCAGCCTCATAGAAGATGAATTTCAATTGTTGGACACGAAGAATATTCACGGTCTCTCCACAGAAAGCAGTGCTCTGGCATCAAGCCTGAAGAAGATGAATTGAAACATGGGTACTTTTCTTGAACTATATGGAAATAAGGCAGATGCAAATCAACACTAACGGATATACGGTGAAACATTGGACAAAGCTAGACAAGCCTTATTAACACGAGCATGGTACGATCACGATGATTGTGTTTGACGCGAAATTAGGATTCATACAAAAATCGAAATAATGGGTGCTTTTTTTAGAGGTGTACAACTTTAAATTGCAATAAAACAACGATGGATAATTCGATTGACAAGAATTTTTTTTTATTCAAAAGATTATCTTGTGTCATTTTGAATATGATTTCTGGCATATGACCGCCACGGCTGGCTCGAATGTAGTCCAATCTGGACGTCCAATTTTCGATGACTTTTTCCAACATTTGTGGTTGTATATCGGCAATAACAAGGTGAATATTGTCTTCTAAATGGTTATGCGTTTGTCGCTTATCCGCATAGACCAATGACTTCACATAGCCCCACAGAAAGTAGTCTAGCGGTGTTAAATCACAAGATCTTGGAGGCCAATTCACAGGTCGAAAATGTGAAATTAGGCGGTCACCAAACGTGTCTTTCGATTGTAGGACGATTGTAGTAATCGATTGTGGCACGAGCTATGTGACATGTTGCGCTATCTTGATGAAACCACAGCTCCTCGACATCATCGTTGTTCAATTCAGGAATGAAAAATTAGTAATCATGGCTCTATACCGATGACTATTGACTGTAACGTTCTGTCCATCATCGTTTTAGAAGAAGTACGGACCAGTGATTCCACCAGCCCATAAAGCGCACCAAACAGTCAGTTTTTCTGGATGTAATGGTGTTTTGACATACACTTGAGGATTATCTTCACTCCAAATGCGGCAGTTTTTTTTTGTTGACGTAGCAATTCAACCAGAAGTGCGCTTCATCGCTAAACAAAATTAGTGCGCGATACGTATTCCGCACAGAACCATTATTTTCGAAATAAAATTGCACTATTTGCAAGCGTTGTTCAGGCGTGAGTCTATTCGTGATGAATTGCCAAACCAAACTGAGAATAAATCATTTCTCAGCTGTTAAATCGGTCGCCATCTTCAACAGTAATGCCAACTTAAAGTTCTATACCTCTAAAAAAAAACACCCTTTATATGAGAAAGTAAAATTCTTGTAATATATCATTCAAGAACGTAAATGTGATAACAAATATTTAAAATAATTCTGAGCCAAAAAAATGGGATCACTATATCTAGTAATGCTTAAAAGATACAAACGTGAATATTGAAAAAACAATTATAATTTCAGCAACTGGGTGATTATCCCATAGACAGCACATGCTCTTATTTCCTACATATGAAACTGAAATTTCACAATTGTAACGGAAACTAGACTGTGGAGCATATGGAATACTTCACGATAAAAAACTTTTTGAGATGGTTGACGTTTCCACCTAGCGCTTTAGTTTTAAGTGTCCGAATGCAACAGCAATTCGATTTTTTATGTACCTACCAAGAAATAAATATCATTATATAAACCTACAAACGGCTGTTAGTTTTGCTTGAATTTTCCTTAAGTACTCAAGTAAAACTTTCTGAAGAAAATTAGTATTCTCCTTATGGAAGTACCGAAAATGAAATAGGTCGCATCATTAACCACCTTACACAACGGGACTGGAAGTTCTGCAGGCTAACTTGTAATTGCAAGAAGAAACTTATTCACAGTTATCACCGGCGTTTCCATCGTAGGAAAACGAGTTTCTACAAACTTGCTAATGGAAAGGAAATTCGCAGCAAGCGTACATACCGACAAAGCCGAAATTTTGCACGATGATAAATCATTTAGACGTGGTTACCCTGACCGGGAATGTGTCAACTGCAAGTCTTGCATTTGGAGAATAAAGAGCACTCGTTACACTAGAAATAGTCGTTGACAAGGTGAGAGTTAAGCAATACTCAAAATCTTCCATTGAAATATTATTCATTTTTTTATATTTCTTGAATAAAAGAGCAACAGATTTTCAAATCAAAACTGCAAGAAACCTGTTACACAACGTACGAAATGTTGTGCATATATCATATTTAATTCTATATAAATTGAAGTATCGTGTGTAGTTAACAAATTCCGTAAAATGAATAAAAACATGAACGTACAAATCTCATCATCCAAAAAATAATTTTTACTTTTTTAAATACCAGGTTATATGATTTGATTATATCTCATTATTGAATGTAGATACGGATCTGTAGACTAAAAAGTTATTTCGTTATCATCATTCTACTTCTTAAAAAAAAATTTAAGTCAATTAGTTTTATAGTTGATTATTTTCTTAGAACTCCGAAAAGCAATAAGCTAATAAGCTCATGGCTGCTCTCGATGGATGTAGATATTTCATAAATAAATCTGTTCTCACTTCGAATAAGTGGGAAATCATATTTAGAGCAGGTTTTCGAACCATGAACAAGAAATAAAGAAAGAACAAACAAGAACATGATCAAACAAGAACGAAAATAAATAAGAACAAGATTTTTCCTTACTAAATTTATGTAGGACTAGCGGACCCGACAGACGTTGTCCTGCCATAACATTCCAAGCTATTAGGATAAACGAATTAATGCGTATACAAAAATTCACTCAAGTCGATCCAGCAGTTGAGTTGCAGTATATTAATAATAAATTGAAATTGAAACACTATCAACTCTACAAATGCTTCGGGTGGTTAGTCCCTTATGATGAATAATACCTAAATTTCTGATTCAATTTTTGAATTGACGTAAAATCAATATGCATTATTTCTAATTGTACCCTCTTGATTTCAATTTATTTCAAAATTGAATCAGAACTTCCTCAATTTCTGAAATAATTTTGAAATTTCAGAAAGCATAATTTCTACTTGAAATCAGTAATTTCAAAATAGAAATTATGCATTTTGAAATTTCGTCAATTTCTAAATTGATTTAGAAATTAAGTTATTACTCTTAATAATGGAATAACCGCCCGGAGCATACTCGTAAGTAGAGTTGATAAATTTCACTCAGTGAAACTCAATCCAAATGTTTTAATTCATTATTTTATTATATAATATATTATATCGTTAGGTAGCTCTTCGCACATTTGATTGACTGCCACGACCTAAGTCAGGTCGTCTACTCCTCGTCATCGTAAATTGTAATTGATCAAAGTGAGAAAGTTCTGGCGCACTTAGAGTTAAATTGTCACTACCATAAAAGGTCAACAAAAAAAGAGCACATCACTTGAAATGTCAGGATCACCGAAATAAAGAAAGTTCTCGCGCTCGTAACGGTAATCGCCACTCACTAAGATAGAATGACGCACTCTTTGTATGAGGTATCGATCGACATAGACTGTATGTCATAGAGGAGGATCGATATATTAGTTGGATGTCAAATGTCAAACATTATGGTGGCTTTCAGAAATTCAATTTGTGACAAACCTTAGGATTTATCAATCTACATGAAAATAATCTGATAGATAGTTAACAACCGTAGTTAGCTAAAATTTAGTTCATTTTAATCATTCCCACCACGAATGAATATGTAGTAAGAAAGATAAAAAAATTCTAATTGGTTATTCATTTTGAACTATTCTTTCAATTTGATTTCTGAACGATGGGGGACACATATTTAATTCCGAGCATTTTCATTATTTCACCTTCCAAATCCTCTATGGACTTCAACAAATAATTCAAGACCAAAATTAGCGAAATTGATCTAGCCGCTCTAGAGTTTTAGCGAGACATACGAACAGCAATTCATTTTTATATTATATCTTCATTTGAAACTACTTATTCTATCAATTTGATTTCTGAACGACGAGGAACACATCAAAGGAAAAACAAAATTGTTTTTTCTATTTAATTCCAAACATGCTCATATTTATTCACCTTTCAAACCTTCTGTGGACTTTCACAAATAATTTGAAACCAAAATTAGCCAAATCGATCCAGCCGTTCTCGACTTAGCGAAATTGCTGTTCGTTAGCGAGACTAACGAACAGCAATATATATATATATATATATATATATATATATATATATATATATATATATATATATAGAGATGAAAAAATCCCCAATGAACGGAATGTATTAAAGTATTATAAACACAAAGGTAATTACTGAAGTTCGAGTAGTATATAGCTTTCATATTTCTCAAGTCGTCGATAATGATAATTAATTTTACTATTACTCACTGATTTACCATTGAACTTTGTAGCGTTAACATCGATTCCTTTTATAACCTATTGTTAACTTTGCGAACATCAAACAATTCTCGGATTACTTTAAAAAGTGCCTTAAAGCATGCTAGGGTCTTTCACAATGCATACGTGACGCAATTCCCGAGTGTTCTCACCAAAGCCCTAAAGAACCCTAAAGGCGGGACTTGTTTGGGAAACAAGACGAATTAATTGCGCCATTGAAACGTGTATGTTTACTTCTTTCCATCAAAGCCTTTCAGAATATAAAGGAGGTTCAGAATTTTCTAAATATATACTCGTAAGATATTCCATTGTTCACCGGTCCATTATATTCACGCTTGGAAAATATTGGAAATTCGATCTCTATATAACGGCATAAAATAGATATTCTTCTGAAAATAAATAAACATATTTGAATAAACACCCACCGTGGTATTAGCGAAATTTCAAATTCAGAGTGAATTTTTCGTTCGTGAGGTTTATAATAAATGAATATTCACTTGTGAACGAATTCACTACGTTATATTTCCCAATGATTTTTCTTTCCTTTTTATACAGTATCTCCTGTTTTCAAACTGCAACAAATATTGTACTTTTCGAAAATCCTCTGTAGTGAAAACACAAAACTGCCTTTTTTTCATTTGAGACGAGCTCATTCTGGACATGAACGAAAGTTCAAAATTGCAGTAACTGCCATATTCATCCTTTTTTTTCAATTCTATGCATAGTAAATATCTTAATCTCTATCACTGAGAAAAAATATGCAAAAACCCCAACACAATTTGAGTTTATAATGCCAATAGTGTCTACTTTATTACTTGGTGGTCCATTCGGAAATATATTTTAAAGTTAAAAACACTCAGTTTTTATAGAAATTCTAAGTCTTCTCAACCGTAGCAAGACCCCGGGTATCTTGTTTTGCGGTAGCCAGTCGGTGGAGGTCTATCCTATTTCTTTTGTGTCTTCGTAGCAGTACGATCACCTTCGAGGACTCTGTCAATATCTAGGATGTTGCCTCAAAAGAAAGGTGAAGGCTGTAGTTATGAGAACTCTCTACTTTTAGTTTTTCCTATCTGTACCAGCGGATGGATCGTTTGGAAAATTTTTCGCATGGAATTTTTTCTCATTCAAAAAAAGTTTTGATATTAATGTGCAGGATGGACTTTCCAGAATCCTGCCGAGGAATTCTCATATCCAACAGAAAACAAACAGTGATTAATATGTATATTACTCTTTTTTCTGTCTTGCGAAAGAGTTTTTTGCCAAATCTTAGTGAAAATGACACTCGAAAGTACACATACATTCCTCTTTCCTGTTCATGGTACCACTAGGCTTCAAAGTGAGCCAATTATTATCACTTATTATTATCACTTTTATCTTGCCACTCTTAAGTTCATGCATCTATTGAATTTAATACCCAAGCATTTAAAAGTAAGTGAAGATGTCATGTTATTTATAAAGCACATTTACAGTTTCTGCGAACATTAATAAATGATTGCGTTTTGAAGAAAATTAGTTATTTCATTTTGACTTGTCTCTAGAATGTGCAATATTCATATGTTATATGAAAAACTGATTAATAACTATTATTATCACTTTTATCTTGTTTCTGAGAGTATAAATACTAATTATGTACATAGTACGAATGATTCGTGAATCTTGAAGCTAGCCTCACTTAATCTCACTAATGTTGTCATGCGTAGGAATCTACAACACTAGGGAGAGTTTATTCGTCTTTTCTTCGATAGAGGGAGCTCACGTGAATTTTCACAAATTGTTGTTCCCCTCATTCGGATCTAGGACCTGTGGGCGTTTTGAAAGTCATATAATGATGAAACAATTGTATTCTATCATCATTCAAAATCGTTGATTTTTCGAAGCGCACTTAATAGTCACTCTTGAAAGTGATAGGTTCGTTTTCATATATATATATATGAGTCTATTATATTTATATGTCTGAGAGATAAACGAGGTACGGTGCAGTATGGAATATTATAAAACAATAAGGAATTCTAAATTTTTGTTGTTTGAAAAAACCACAGAGAGAATTTTGAAGAACTCAATATATTGTCAATCCATCATCTCAAATGAAGAGATATTGATTGAACATTAACTGAAAAAGTTCATGTTTTCAACTTGATGTCAACAATAATGCATACAAGTTTAATTTCATAAGTGGTACTTAAATTTTATAGTTGTTTTGAGTTTCCAGGAAACCTCAACTGCACATCCGAATTAATTAAATACATAAACTTGATTTATATCGTCTACTGAACTTTAAAATTAAACCAAATAGATTGCATTACTCCTCGAACTTCAGTAAGGGACCTGCTTTTTCATTAATCATAAACATTCCCGTTTTCACAGCTTTGGAAATTGGCTAATTAAAAGGGACTGATATTGCCGAAGTTATGTTTTCGGATGATTTCATTCATTGTTCGGATAACTGCGGTTCGAATGTTATTTAGAGGTAGTAGAATCATGAGCTTGTTCAACTGCGCTCAAAACTCAACGCATTTACAAAATGAAGGTAGATAATAACATTCATTAAATAATACAAGTTGTATATCACCTGAAGAAAAGCATCATTCTGAATCAAGATGTTTAATGTATCTATTTCTCTTATGAATTTCTAAGGAAAAAACAGAAAATATCTGAGTGTCGAATTAGCTTTGTCGAAATGAAACAAGGAAGAATAGACATCAGAATATGACATCTCATACACGAATATTTACCATGGACACACAGAAAAGTTATCTTTTTACACATAGTGAACCAATAAACAATTGTGGTCATTGTTGGATTCAGTCTGATAAAACCGTTAGTGTAATATATTAAATAAAAACACTTGGTTTGGTTTCACAAAGTGTATAATAATTACTTGACAATTGTTTCGGAGTTTCAAAAGTTAAACTGAACAACATTTTCGACCAACATTCTTATATGCCTATACATCGTTACTGCCAATAAAGGCTGATATCGATGTCTCCGAAATAGAGGGACACGTCATTATACAGGTAGAAGTATTAAATCTAAATCTAAGAATTACCTAATAACAAAGAAGGTCTTAAATTGAGAAATTGAGGAAAGTATTGATGGTGATGAACTGAAGGTAAGTTGATTATTTAATGTTGGTTTTTTTAAAATAATTTATTTCAGCATTTTTAAGTATCATTTAACTGAGTTTAGAATATATTTGGCAACCTAGAAATTCATAACTCCTGCCTTTCTTATAGTTTATGGTTTTTTTTTGGCACTATCACATGCATTTATTATTTCTAAATTGGAAGTCCTACTGGAATAACTGATGGTCGCTTCCAAGAAAAAACATATCAGGTTATTTTTTCTTACAGGAAATAGACTGATTAATAACTCTTTTTCCGAGATTGAAAACGATGATTCAATCGTAGATAAAAACCAAGCATATCACAAAATATCCCAGTAGATGAATATAATTTCTCAAAATTTATGGCTTCGATTCCTTCAAAAAGTTATATGAAAACGTATAGAAGAAATAGTGAGATTATGAAAGGATTATGAAAGACCATGTTCAGAAGGGATACACTGAATGAATTCAGTTGTTGCCAAAATGTTATAGTTGATTTCATAACAAATGGTTCAGGTATACTTGTTTTCATTATTGTATGGAAACAAACTCAAACTAAAATATTACAACATATTATCATAAATTTACTGAATTATAAATTATTTTGTCCAATTCTCTTGGACCATTTTTTTTGGTTTAGTGAAATATTCCTATTTCATATAAATAGTTCAAGAAATGAAAATATCATCAACTAGAAGTGATGCTTCTTTCATGTTAATCACTTTATTGTGAAACACTGCTGTAAATTGTTAACGTCTTATAAAGGGTGTTTTTTTAGAAGTATAGAACTTTGAAAGGCAATAAAACAACGATGGATCATTCGATTGACAAGAGTTTTTTTTTAATCGAAAGATAATCTTGTGGCATTACATTTTAAATATTACTTCTGGCTTATGACCCTCACGGCTGCCTCGAATGTAGTCCAATCTGGGACGTCCAATTTTCGATAACTTTTTCCAACATTTGTGGCCGTATATCGGCAATAACACGGCGAATATTGTCTTCCAAATGGTCAAGCGTTTGTGGCTTATTCGCATAGACCAATGACTTTACATAGCCCCACAGAAAGTAGTCTAGCGGTGTTGAATCACAAGATCTTGGCGGTCAATTCACAGGTCCAAAACGTGAAATTAGGCGGTCACCAAACGTGTCTTTCAATAAATCGATTGTGGCACGAGCTGTGTGACATGTTGCGCCGACTTGTTGAAACCTCAGCTCATGGACATCAGGGTTGTTCAATTCAGGAATGAAAAAGTTAGTAATCATGGCTCTATACCGATCGCCATTGACTGTAACGTTCTGGCCATCATCGTTTTTGAAGAAGTACGGACCAATGATTCCACCAGCCCGTAAAGCGCACCAAACAGTCAGTTTTTCTGGATGTAACGGTGTTTTGACATACACTTGAGGATTACTTACTTAAGATAAACGTCGGTGAGATGACACGTACGCGAAGTTCGCCCTGCTTAACTTGTTCTAATAAAATCGATAAATATGACGATACTATTAAGTGTAATAAATGTGATAACATTTTTCATATTAAGTGTGCTAATGTCACAATGAAAATTTTCAATGATCTCAGGGAAGGAAATATTTTGAATACGTGGATCTGTGATAAGTGCACGACGAGTGGAAAGGCTTGTACTGGGATGGTTCTGGCTGGAACTCAGGTGTCTGATCTTGGAGTTTACCATGAGAACTCACTACAATTGAAACTTGAAATGAACAAATTATTAAATGAAGCCGTAATAAAAATAACCGCATCCTTCGATTCGAGGTTATCTGACCTGTGCAAGTTAGTGATGAGTCAGAGTGAAGAAATAACGAAGCTAACGAAAGAAATCCAAACACTCAGATGTGGAAAGGACGATAACGAGCGACCAGCTGTTTGGAATTCCCACATGATTTCCCAAACAAATACGAATGTGAAATTGTCTACGGAAGAAGAGTCTTCGATTGATCCCTCTTCCATATCTAAAACAGATCAAGATGGCGTCACTCTGGCAGGCGATAATTGGGCGAGTGAGGGTGCATCAAGTGTGAATATGATTGATGTTTGTCACATATACACGTTTCAAGGCTTGATCCTTCTACCTCAACTGCTGATATTCTGAGGTTCGTAAAGGATAAAATACCAGAAGTTACCTGTGAGAAGCATGTTTCGAAGCATCCGGAGCTCTATTCTTCTTTCAAACTTATAATGCCAAATGAATATTTCTCTCGAGCAATGGATCCCGACCTATGGCCAGAGGGAGTCACAGTAAATCGGTTTTTTATGAGGCGTCCGCCCCAGCAGAAGACAATGTGACTAACTTAGTCACCTTTAATAAATGTAAGTCCAATTCAAGAAGCTTTTTACTCATGCATCTGAATATTCAAGGTGTAAATAATAAACTAAATCAATTGGAATGTTTTCTCGAGAAATCGGGTAAACCAGACTTTCTATGCATCACGGAAAGCTGGATGGATTCCACTAAGTGTGACAATTTTAATCTGGATGACTGGACACTGGCTTCATTTTATGGACGTACCCACAGAAATCGTGGAGGTGTTGTAGTTTTGTGCAGAAACAATATTAAATTTATAAACCTGACTGACATTATTTCCTTATCAAAAGAAGTTGATTGTGAGGTGGCTGGTATCCACATATGTGACGAAAACCTCACCATAGTTTCTATTTATCATTCACCAAGTGGTTCCTTTGATAGCTTTTTGCTTATATTGGAAGAGATTCTGAACTCTATCGATTCAAGTGTAAATTTGATTGTGTGTGGTGACTTTAATGTACATTTTAATATTCATGATCAAGAGGAATCATATCACAAAATTAAGGATAAGTCAAAAATTATCTGTGACTTGTTTCGCTCTTTCGGTCTGCATAGAACTATATTTCATGCTACTCGAGGTGATAACTGCCTCGATAATATTTTTACTAATTTTCAGGCTGGTGAGGCTGAGACCAGAGTGATTGGTTGTGATTTCTCGGATCATAAGGCTCAGACATTTCGTGTGGCTCTTTCGCATGTAGCCGACAAGGTCATTCCAACTAAATGCAGGCCTTTAACTGAACAAGGTTACAGTGCTATGCATGGAATGTTGCAGATTTTGGACTGGGGATGCGTTGTTCGTCAAGATAGTGATATCAACAATAATTTTAGGATTTTCCAGCAGAACTTCGTAGACTGCTTCCTGATGGCTTTTCCGGAGAGGGTCATACGAGGTCGCCAAGGCGATGGTGGGATAAAATGGTTTACGAGGGAATTGGACACAATGAGAAAAAAATTGACACTCGTGAATGAGTTGTATATATTATACAGGTATGATAATTTGAAATCATTAAGAAATAGGTTGCGGCTGGAATATAGATTGGCTCTCCGTCGAGCAAGAGTGGAAGCAAATGATAAAATAATTAAAAGTTCTACTAACGTCAGTAAAACAGCATGGAATCTCATTAACAAAAAAAGAAGATTCGAAAAATTAACAGATGAACTCAAAATTAGTCCTAATGAGTTCAATGATCACTTTGCTTCCATTCCTCATGCCCTGGTCGGATCACTCCCCAGGTGTTCTGGTGCTGATGGTTTGTTTTCGAGGCATGTGCCTTCATCTCTGAGTTTCGAGTTCGACAAGGTGAGTCAGGTGAGAGTCAGGGAGGTAGTCAGCTCTTTGCGAAATAGTAAATCTAAAGACTTCTATGGCCTCTGTGTTCCTTTGTTGAAAAGAAATGTCAATAGTATTATATATCCTCTAACAACTTTGATTAATCAATGCCTCGAGTCAGGAGTATTTCCAGACTGTCTAAAAGTTTCCAAAACCATTCCTCTATATAAAAAAGGCGATCCGGGGAATGTAGGCAACTACAGACCAATTTCTCTTCTTCCCGTTTTCTCCAAGGTACTTGAGAAAATCATGTGTCACCAAGTGATTGAGTTTTTTGAGTTGAACAACCTGTTCTCAAAATCTCAGTTTGGTTTCAGAAGAGGACGGAGCACTACAAAGGCTATCATAGAATTTATTAATCGCACGAATGAGTGCTTTGAAGATGGCCTGCATTCGTTATCGGTTTTGCTTGATTTGTCGAGGGCTTTTGATTGTGTATCCCATGAAATTTTATTGAATAAACTCGATAGGTATGGCTTTACTAAGTCAGCGATTTCTCTTTTGTCATCCTATCTGTCGAATAGGTTTCAGGTAGTCTGCTCTGGAAGTGAGCAGTCAGATAAAAGACAGATAACAATAGGAGTTCCTCAGGGTTCAATTCTTGGCCCCATACTTTTTCTCATATATATTAATGATTTTCCCGATTACGTGCCTCTGGCTGAAACGGTGCTGTATGCTGATGATACCTGCTTGTCTGTTAGGGGAAGGAGGCTTGATTATGTTGAGGAGATGTCGCGAAGCGCCCAGGCAAGAGCGCAAGTGTGGTTCACTGAAAACCGCTTGTGTATGAATGGGGATAAAACTAAAGAGATAGTTTTCAGCCTAAGGTCCAACGAAAGAGACAGTGTTTCGTTTTTGGGTCTCTACGTGGACTCAGCGTTAACCTGGTCTGTACATGTAGAGCGTTTGATATCTAAATTGTGTGCAAACATATTTGTCCTCCGTAATTTATCCACATCTGTTTCGGCAGATGTATTAAGGATCGCTTATTTCGCACTTTTCGAATCCCATTTGAGATATGGCTTGTTAGCTTGGGGTCATTGCTCTGGGAGAGGTTGTGTTTTTCGGTTGCAGCGTAGAGTCATTCGAGTGATGGCGGGAATTGGTTATCGGGATTCCTGTAGAGAAGCCTTCAGACAACTTCGGATTCTTACATTTCCGGGATTGTTTGTTTATGTATGCCTGTGTTATGCACGGGAAAGCGCACAATCCGCAGTGACAAATGAAAGCTATCATATACATGATACACGATATAAGAGAAACTTTCGATTGAACTTTTATCGACTGAGTAAATCACTTAATGGACCGAACTACTGGTCCTGGAAATTTTTTAATCATCTTCCTCCGCAGGTGCGTTCAATGCCTGTGATCAAATTTAAAGTGTTTATTAAGAAATTCATCATTGAAAATGTTTTATATGATCTGAACGATTTTTTTAAGTGTTCGTGTTGATGATGCGTTGTGAACTTGTAAATGTTTTGATCGATATTTGATAGTATGTTTTTAGATTGACCTGTGTAAAACTGTCCTGCATATACGACATTGATGTATATTTTTAGTATATGTATGTAATTTTCAGTATCTACACCAATAAACATTATTATTATTATTATTATTATTATTATCTTCACTCCAAATGCGGCAGTTTTGTTTGTTGACGTAGCCATTCAACCAGAAGTGCGTTTCATCGCTAAACAAAATTCAAGACGTAGTGCGCGATACGTATTCCGCACAGAACCATTATTTTCGAAATGAAATTGCACTATTTGCAAGCGTAGTTCAGGCGTGAGTCTATCCATGATGAATTGCCAAACCAAACTGAGAATAAATCACTTCTCAGCTGTTAAATCGGTCGCCATCTTCAACAGTAATGCCAACTTAGAGTTCTTTACCTCTAAAAAAAACACCTGTTATGTCCAACTCCAGACATGAAAAACCTTAATAGAAACTAATGTTTCCGAAACCCGAAAAATATTTTTCAACACTACTGCGAGGCACGTATGTGGGCTTCATTATACTTCATCTCTTATATTTGGTTAATTTACCAGAGAAGTAAATAAGTAGTTTTCAAGGCTTTTCTTCATCTCCTAAAATAATATACACATCTATATATATATATATATATATATATATATATATATATATATATATATATATATATATATATATATATATATATGTTTTGTAATCAACTGAAGGGGGTAGATAAAGTCAGCCCGTAACTCTCTGACCAGTGAAAAAAAGCATGAGCAAATCTCCATTTGAAGTTAAGTTAAAGATACGCTCAGAATGTTGTAGGTTTCACGTGAATTAAGCATGAAGTAACACAAATAAACAGAGGATTCAAATTTTGTTGATTACAGTCATGAATTTGTCGCAGTGGGAATAGATCAATTCTAGCGTAACAATCTATTTTCTTGATAACATCTCATTATATCGAAATATTCATTGATTCACATTGTCTGATGAAAGATAAGAATGAAGTAAACATTGAAACTAATCAATAACAAGCGTTGTTGAGCATCCAAGCTTTTCTCTTGATATATTCAATCCTGGGGAGTAAAATAGGCTTACGCTGAGGACATTGAAGAGGAAAGTTGGAGATTTCCTAATGAATATATAATTACCGGGAACACAATACAGGTACAAAATTGCTTCAATTTTTTTCTGACTGGAAATCTACCTTAACGTTCCAATTCATATTTTGTAGCTCCTTGAATAACTTTCTCCACTTTAAATTCTGAACGCTGTCACTTTTCTTGTTCGTTTCATTTGATATTCCGTTAACGAAAACAATATTTCCAATGGTTCTTGTACTTTTCTTCAATACGCAAACGAATCTCTAAAGTCTAGAGATGGAAATGAAGGCCCTCCAATAAAAAATCTGGGTTTGAATGCTGGTGGTATATAAACGGTTTTGTGTGTTTCAGACTTCAGTAGTTGAAATATAATTGATGTTGCGAAGTTTAGTATTTACGAACACAAAATACTCAAAATAAAAAAAAATTCATCAAACATAGCTCAGTATTTTAATTAGTGATAAAATAACTATATATTTTTCGTGCCAATAAGCATTATTATTATTTTTATCATTATAATTCATTTGTTCAAGACTTTTACCATCAATAATTGTCATGAAATCGTCTTGAAATGTCGAAGAAGATCAACTGCTTTAAAATATAAACATTAACCACATCTATAATAAAGCACTTATAACGGACGCTATAATGAAAGACATTAACAATAGAGACTATGCTGATGATAATGAAAGAAATATGTACAATCTTGAAAAAGAAATACGTTAATTTTTTTTCAATACAAAATATGTCAGACATAATAAGAATATAATAATAATAAAATTTCTTGAGAAACATTCCTTACATTGTAAAATTGCATTCATTCAATTGATGCAATAATTACAACTAAGAAGAACGCTCACAAAAGGACTGAACTCAGTTTTGAGTCTGATCTTCCATTCAGCCCTCGAACAAAAATATTGGTTCAAACAAAAGTATTGGTTCAATTTATATTCACAATAATATACAAATATATTTGAAAAGGAAAGAAATGATGTCATTAGTCAATTAGGCGATCATTTCGTGTTCCGTTGATGACCTCAGATATTTATCGAATCAACTATCTGTCATTATATTAAACGTAATAAAAATTTTTTTCAGGAAGTATGTGTATATATTACTTATTTTTTTGCATCAGTATTTTATTAATTGGTACTATGCACTTATGTATTTGTGTTTTGTGATTCGTGCATGGTTCTTATATAATATTTGGCTTCGTATTTTATGATCTCCACTTCATACAAATTAACAATTCTGCATTTGATAAAAAAGTAGTACTTTGAAACGCGTCATGCGTATTTTAATTAAATTACTAGTTGACCTGGCAAACTTTGTACGCCCATTTATTTTATCTGAATATTTTTCTAAAATACCGAAGGACATGTTCTACTATCTGTGCTTCACTATCTTGTTTTTAATATTTATCCCGTGTAAAGCCAGGGACTCACTCACTTTCGAAGGGAGTGCAATACTTCCTGTTATTTCAAATCATTGGAATTATCAAAAAAATCATGAATTTAACACGTTTGATATATTGCTAGTCATTAACCTGTTCGTTCTATAGTTGAATGTTCCTAATTGGGTATCAACTGGTCCCATATATCTTATCATTAATTATATGAGATATTTGCTGGATATAAGTCAAAAAATGTTCAGAATTTAGTACATTTCCGAAAACCAATATATAGATCTGGTGGCTGTGCCAATAGAGTCTATTTGAATTGACTCTTTGCGCATTATTTTGCCGCGTCATTAGTAGTATTTTCTCATCAAGAATTATTAAATTTTGCCTCGCAATATTGACAAACAACGTTATTGGTCCAATGCCAACGATTTGCTGTGAACTGTAATATATTTCAACGCTATAATTGAATGCAGGTCGATAGGAGTTGAACGCAAGCTTTTCATATTGTTAATTTCGATTCCATCGATTCCGTTCAACTTCATTCCGAGCTTCGGGTTGCTCGTCAGTTTGACTTGCTCTTGTATATCTTTCTGCATTGCGAGTTCTGCGACTTAAGTTTGTACATCTGATAGCTATCATTTTTAGAATCTAAATTTCAACTGTTAACTAAAGAAAACTATGTATTTTTCTTTACAATGAAATATACCACGTGCTATGTTAGTAACGTGTATGTTAGTCTATTTAAATTTACCAAAATTTTATATTAGATGAAAGCTTCAAAATAAGTCGTGATAGTTCTGAAATAACAAAATGTGTGATAAGATATTCCATTTTTTTACATTTTTTTTTGAGAGTTGATAATTTTTTTCTACTTATATTATCAATTAAGTATCATTGAATTTTTTAATTTTACACGCAATTTTTTGAATTTTTTCCTGACCAACAAACACAAAAAAAAATATTGAAATCAGTCCAGCCGTTGACTCTATATTTTAGTTAGAAAAAGTTTGTATGGAAAAAAAGGGCTGTTTTTCCGGCAATTATTCGAATTTTTCTCGCCTTAAAAACCATCCTTGGACTTCAACGAACATTTAAAAAAAAAAGAATTGGCAAAATTGATCCAGGTGTTGTTGAGTTATATACCAACACATTTTGCGATTCATTTTTATATTATAGATGAGAAAATTCTAAATATTGTTACAATATGGATATTAATTTTCTCCAAGTATCGTCCTCATCAATCATCTTTATATCATCAACATCAACTAAAACTAGCGAAATATTCATACCCAAGTAGGGATATTCGCTCTAATTTGGAAAACCTTCGGATAGATACATTTCATCAAAAGATCCAAAAAATTATATTGATCAAATAAGTATTCACGGATTGAAGATCACTAAGAATTCACTTTCGCAATGAATTCCACTGATATGGTGAGAAATTTGTTTTCAGTTGTCAAAGTGTTCGTGTTTGCATAGAAAATGAGATTGCCGAACTCTAGTTATTTGCGTATATGTTTTTCAGGACGTTGTAATTTTTGTGCTCAGAGTATAATAAATTGAGAGTGAACAACCCTTACATTAGCAAATATCGCTGCGACCTACTCACTGTATTTATTTGAGTACCGAACTTCGAAAAATAAGGACTACGTCCTCAATACTGACTTGTTTTCTAGAGCTCTTAGCTTAAAATGCACAAATAACGTTCTAATTTGATGAAAACCTTAAATCACTAATAATAATAATTCAAAATTAAAGAGTTTTCTTCTTAAAATCTGCAATAAGAACAGGTACATAAAAACTTTTTCTTGTCGGTGTAGTACAGAGCACCTGACTAAATTCCACGAAATGTATATTACACCCTCAGGATACTATGCTGTTCGAATTAATTGGGACAAAGGATAAAAACAAGGTTTTCGTAAAATCTCACCTTTTAATGAAGTGAATACATACAAAATAGCGTAAATTCTTCATATTAATATGAATTATGTCCTTCTTTTGCAGAAATAACTTCTTGAACTCGTCTAGGCATCGATTTCATTAGAGTAGCGCAGATTTTCTTCAATTCGCCATCACGAAACCACACCTGAATGGCACTTATAATCATATTTTCTTTTGTAGTGCAATCCATTTTTGCCAGCCGTTTCTTTAAAATATTCCATAAATTCTCAATGGGATTGAAATCAGGTGAATTCCCCTACCAATCGAGTACTTTTATTTCATTCTCACGCATAAAGGCCTGCACTTGTTTGGAATTGTGACAGGGGCCAGGTAGATCCAGTGACATTGGTTGTGAAAAAACCCCAAAACATTTGTTTCGGATGATATTTTACTGTTTGCTGGATGTGATCAGGCCGAAAGTTTCCCCATCACTTCGTCTAACAACACTTGATTTGTACCCTTGAACAAACAAATATGTCTCATCACTAAAAGCCACCTTCTTCCAGTCTTCTACAGTCCACGCACGGTACTTTTTGGCCCATGCCAAACGTTTATTCATCATTTTCTGGGTGAGCAGTTGCTTTCTTCTTGGTCTTCTTGCCTTACGGCCAACCTCCAGCTGTCGTTTTCGCACAATTGAGGTGCTCACCTCCACACCAAAAACCATTGAATTCCTTCGAAGATCAGTGCTTGTCTTTCTCGAATTAATTTTGCTATTTCTTATCGACAATTTGTCTGTTCTTGGAGTAGTTTTGCGTTTGCGGCCACAGTTTCCTTTTCTTTTTGGAGACGATGAGCCACTTTCTTCAAATTTTATTAAAATTCTCGAAACGCTAGACTTTCTCACACCAACAGCTTCAGCTATATCTCTTACAGTCATTGATGTGAGTTCATTAAGCGCGATAATTTTGGAACGCTTCCTCGGAGTGATATCCATCTTCGGACAAGACAATACAGCACGTATCAAAATTGAAACCACCAACTATCGCACCAGTAGGCTCACAAATGAATTGCTGGTGAGGTAAAACCGGTCAGAATGGTTAAGGTAAATAATGAGGGTTAAGGTAGAACTCTCACATCACCTCATGTAGTAAACAAGCAGGTTGTTTGGGTCACCTTGTTACTCACATACTTACTACAGTAACTTGAACGAAGAAAAAATTGTTGGTCCCAATTAATTCGAACAGTATAGTATCTCATTATCGTTGTATAAAACTCTGGGATCTACGTTTATTAAATTGGCCCGAAAAATATCTGGATTTTATTAAAAAATTTTGTGGAATGAATCCAACTATTTTGAATTACGGAATACAAAACAATGTTTTTTTTCACCAAGTGTTGGCAAGATGTCACTTGCCATTATGAGCAACTATTATGTGAAATGAATGAAATAAACTTCAAATGTAAACTTTGTGTTGTTGATTCCGCATCTTGCTTTCATTCTTCTTAAGGTGTTCTGTTGGTTATCTAAGTTTATGCTGTTTATGATGTTGATTATTATATTATAAGTTCTGTTGATCGGTTGATGTTGAAACAGTCCTAACATTGTTCTAAGTATCACAACTATACAATCAAGACAGTCAATTCAACTAAGAAGAATTCTCACAAAAGGACTGAATTCAGTTTCAAGTCTGACCTTCCATTCATTCCTCAAATAAAAATATTGCCACAATTTTATGTCGATTTCATGATAGTATACAACGACATTCGAAAAAGAAATAAAGTTTCGAAATCTTAATGCTTCAAGACAATTTCACATTGTGGAGGTAATGATAGTAACAAAAATGAAAAATCATAATATGAAAAAGTTGATTCAAACATTACTGAATACATTCGCATCATCAAAGTACTCTACCATACTATAATATCCCTTTGTTAACAGTCTTTTTTAAACAAATATGCATTTAGTAATTTCAGATTCGATGGTTAATGTGAATAAGTAGCACATTAGTGTCTCTTGTTCAATATTGAAGATTACTAATCAATTCACCGAACTTTCTTCAAAATATAGTAAATATTACTTACTACATTACTCATATATTCATTTACTACTATAATATACCATACTCTACTATACTATATCGTAACAGCTATTCACTTTGTTTTGAATCCGAACATAACTGTCTTCGCTTTTTCGTTAATTTATTCATGGTTTTTCATTAAGGTAATGACGATCTGCAAACGTAAGGACAATGAACTGACTACTATTCCGTTAAATTATAGACGGTGAAGAGCGAAAGTTCATTTCAACTTTCTCCTATCGTGAAAAAAAAAACAAACATATGCTCCCCCATTCCCAGAGCAGCGGTCTTATAAATTTATCAGGACCATTTTAAGCGGGCTGCCTGTGACATCAGGCATATTATGAGTGCCTTCGGGAACCGCAGAATTCACCGTGCATCATATATAATATCTGCGTCGGGAATCGCGGACCCTTTGCCACGCAAACAAAAGTTTGCGCTTTAATATTCATATGCCATTTGCTCAAGTGGCGCGTGAACAACCTACGCCCCGTCCATCTTTCTTGCGAAGAACAATGGGGTCGAGGCCATAATTACTGCCCTACTTGACACGATATCGCGGAGAGACTCGATGCAGATGCTCGACGAAGTGAATTTGATGGTAATAGATCACCATATCTAGTTAACCTAGAGAATGTTTGGAAAACAAAATTGCGTTATGTTTTGATAACAAGTACAACAGAAATATTTCTTGTGATATTTTTGATAATAGTATTAAATTCATATAATTTTTAGTTAGCCCTAACCTTCAAAACTATTAGTTTCTGAGTTGAAGCATTTGGAGTGAGGCAATTTCGTAAGAGAAAATGGATAGGAAAGATTTTTGTTTTTTCCATAAAGTACTGCTTTTTGTCGAAAAACGTACTATTGAAGCCAAGACGTGGCTTGATAAACCTTATTCGATTTTACACCAGGAAAATCAACCTTTCAGAAATGGTTTGTCAATTTTAAACGAGGACAAACGAGCTCCAAGGATGAGGTACATCAAAAAAGTTCATAAAACAATTTCGGATAACTGAAAATAGAAGTGATTGTCATAGCTGAGACTCTGAAGATATCAAAAGAATGTGTTGGACATATTGCAAATTAATATATGGGTATTCGAAAGCTCTGTTCAAAGTAACAATCTAACAAAAAGGATGACAAATTGATGTTTCTGAACGGTGTTTGGAGCTGTTCAGTCGTAATATAACCGAATTTTTGCGTTGATATGTGACAATGGATGAAATATGGCTCCATCATTTCAAACCGGAGTCCAATCGACAGCCGAGTGGACTGCGCGTGATGAATCTACTCCATGGCATGGAAAGCCGCAAAAGTCGGTTTCGCATCAGTATTTTTGGATGCGCATGGTTCATCGACTATCTTTAAAAAACCCATAAACAGCGACTATTACATTATTGAAGCGTTTGAAGGACAACAATGGGCAAACGTAAAACGGCTTCATTCAAAGAAGAATAAAGTGCTTTTTCATCGAGACAATACCGTGCCACAATTCAATGAAAACGATGGCAAAATTGTGTTGAATGTGCTTGAAATGGCATCCACATTCACCGTATCCTCTAGACCTGGCTCCAGCCATCTTTTTCGGCCGTTAGATCGCAAGAGAATAGTCGCTGGACAGAAATTTTGCGCCGATGAAAAGGTAATCGCCGAAACTGAAGTCTATTTTGAGGCTAAAGACAAATGGTATTATAAAAATGGTATCGAAAAATTATATGACCGCTATAATTGCTGTATTGACCAGAAGGCAATACAACGATATATTGAAAAATAAAATCGAATTTTATCGAAATAAAGAATTTTCTATGCTAGCCCTGAATTTCATTTTTCAGCCCAACACTTTCAAAATTTGGGATTATTTATTAGGTTACGCTAGCAGAACAATAATCCGAATAGTAATTTTGCAATTATAATGAAAGACAATGATCTCATTTCTTCTTACCTATACAAATTCACATTGTTAACTTCTAATGAATTTCACTAACCTTGTATTTCATCTATAGCAGTAGTTCCCAACAAAATTTTCTCGAGGACCTCCTCATCTGGCCGCTTTTGTAACAAGGACTCCCATCAATTCCGAATCCTAAAATTAAAAAGTGACGCTGTGAGCACCCCCTTGATGTTGATAGATAAGTTATACATTGCTGCTAATGTAAAACAAATAATACCTTGTCTTGTCAATCGTATTTGTATATTGTATCAAGTACCTGAAAAAGCCAAATTAAGAGTCTTTTTCTACGTTTCTTATTGTTGGTACTCAGAAAAACATTGACATGTTCATTGTTGAAAAACTATTGACCTTAAATCTCTCGCAGTTTCGCCATCATTGTTGTTATTGAATTTTTGATTATAGCCCAAAATTCTTGTATCCAAATCTAAGTATTTAGTATCTGTCTCTTGCTAGTTTTGCGCTAGAGTTAGCTAGCATCAGTTGGCTCTAGGCAGAGGCTAGACGCAAAAGCTAGCAGTTTCTAAAACTCTGCTCATGCATAAAGCGGTCAAACAAAAATCTATTATCATATGAAATATATTTTTCATTCTAATAGCATCTTACGACACCTCTGGCATAGGTCGTGAACGCCTGGGGGTCATTAAGTGAAGTAATAGCACTTTCTACTTTCTGTCTCTATGGTATTATCATAATATTATTAACAACGCAATATAATCAAAAATATATATAAAACTTCGAAGGAAATAACCTCAAATCTTCAATGGCTCACAAAATATACTTTATTGGCAATCGTATCTTGTAGTTGGTAGTTGGTAAGTCAGATATCCAAATAATATCTGTTCATCATGTCAATATTTCTATTTCACGGAATAGGATTCGGTTTATTCATCTGACGTATTCGAATGAAATCGAGCAATCATTATCAAGTGAATGAGAAGTAAGTTGACTTCAATTTGTTTATTCTTTTTTTTGCACAGATACCCTATCATTTATGGGCATTCATTCACTGCAGAGGAAGTTCTTGAAATTGCTCTCATTTCGAGAGGATGGTGTATATCCACCTAGGGGTTGTTATCACGCTTGTTTGCTGTCGAGGTTTGACACTAGGAGCCTCCACACCAGGAGGAGTTTAAATGCATTGAAATTTTTATTCAATGTGCTCAATGATAATCTCGCCTGTCCTGAGCTTCTGGGTAATCTTGATTTCTTCGTTTGCAGAGGTGTGCTGGAATAAGCCAGATATGTTACTCAAAAACCCACCGAACTAATCTTTTCTCGCAATCGCCGCTTAGCTTTGCATGTTCTACTGCAAACCAGGTATCAAGCTGCTGTGATTTGCGCTGGAACTCACTCGTTACAATCATCAATGTGTATTTAAATCTTAACCAGTGAAGTATCTTGATTTCTACCGGTTTCAGTTTCTGAGTGATTTGTTTTCTTGATTATTATTATAATTGAACATTTAGATATTGACATTATAGATTTAGATTATTATATTTGATAATGTTTTTTATTACCTATTACAATTATGTTTAATATTGTATATCTATGTTGTTATTGATATTTTTATTGACCATATTTATTGATTATGTATTTGGCTGTAATTGGGTAGTTACCTGTTGAAAATATATGCTTATTATTATTATTATATGCTTATTATTATTCATACTGAGAAATGAAAAACTTAATTCTCACTATATTCATGAATACATTTTTAAATGTTTTGATATCCTTCATGATTTGCTTCATTATATTTCTTCATACTCGTAGACCTTCTACTATTGAGGTTATTTACCTGTTCACTAAGCTATTTTCAAATTGTAAATTAATCAATCTCTAACAAATGCATGTATTCAACCATAACCATCATGTTTTTGGACCAGGTTCATGATAGAGTTATCACAATTGTAACTTGAGTTCCTCAATGTATTGCAGTTAGCATTTTCATATTCAGACTACAGAAATCTGAATTGATCCTGAAGCCAGCCAAACTCAAAAGTTTTAACGGCTCGTTGTACCAAATATGTCCGTTCGCCAGCTACTTCGAAAATGCTTACGAACTAATATTGATGTAGGGAATTACAGTTCATATTTTCTTTGCTTCTGTTTCATTTGTACTTATAGCTGGCAGCATAGTTTCATTTCTCAGCTTCGACTTCTCAACTCAAATGCATTCTGAGCTTGAAGTAGTTGCTACCGGCTACTCTGAAGTTAAACTATTTCATTCTGGATAAGTTAGCCTTTCAGAAAACGTCCGAAACATGTAAGCCTACAATTGGCACTACGATTCAGAAGTAAATACCTATTTGTCCGTACCTAAAATTGTAATTCGCCTGGAATTTTCCACTTTTCTGTCGTTGTTTTAATCTACTTTTTTAGAGTAGAATTTACTTTTTGAGGTTTTATCCGCGTTTATCTTCTCAACGGTTCGATGTCGAGCTATGGAGACTGCCGAGAAAATTCAAAATTGATTCCGCCTGTTTCAATCGATAATCCTTTAAAATTTTCTCACTTTTGAAGTTGGTATATATATTTTTTCAACTGGAGAAGTAAAATTATAGCGATAAGTTAGCGTTCATAAATTGTCCAAATTCGAATTGGCATTCCTACCGATATTTTTTCCTATCAATATACCAAATTTCTAAATTATATTGTCAATTCGAGAATAAAATACCTTGGGGATGTACCTGATCTTATATAGAGCACATAAAAATAATAGGTTTATTTTCAATACGATTCCTTTTCGTTCCATCCCATAGTTTTTTGTCAATTTTATCCGAGAGACTTTCGGTGATAGGAATATTTATGAACTAATATACAACACGGAAAATATATAAAGAGGCGTCAGCTTTATTCATATTTCCAGAATGCGTTGCTATAAATTTTCGATATGTACCTCGCAGAAAATGGAATGGTGGAAACTCAGTATGAAAACTTCATTCAGGGACTCAATTTACTACTAAACAGGAAAATAAAAGGAAATTGGAAAGTTATACTAGATCACCGCGAAATGCATTGAAGGTAAAAAAATCGTTTGTGTGGAGGACTCCCGAAATACTCTCCTCGAATTGAATCACTCGTCGAAACAACCCAATAAGATGTTCATTAAATTGTTGAACAAATTACGAAGTTATCACGAATATTAGTAATAATAATAATAAATAAGTTCTTTATTCTCAACAGGTATAACACCCAATTACAGAAAATAATAACAATGTTGCATATATAACTGAATAATTGAAATGAAAAAGATATAATAAAAAGCTCAATCTAAATCAATTCATTTTAGTCAATTTTCTTTGCTCACATAACTCCTGATAATAAATTCTATGGAGTCAAAGTGAATGCCACAATTATTGGCAACTCTATTGAATATAGACTCCATAAACCAGTATTAGGGAGTTGATCTTGGAGGAGTCTTTAGGTGGAATAAATCTGTATTACGAGAATTTTGCCTAGGAACATGAAATTTCATAGCGGACAAGAGAGGAGGACAATCAATACTACTCTGCAGTGATTTGTACAAACATTTGAGTGATGAATATTCTCTCCTGCTCTGCAATGAGATCAAACTAAATCGACTCAATAATTCGTTATGATAGACTCCTCTCTGTGGATAAACTTTATCCTCCCTCCAAACTAAGAATTTCAAGAACCTTCTCGGAATAGCCTCAAGATGGCAAGTGTAAATAGTATACCAGATCATGCTGCCATGCTACAACTTTGTACGGATTAAGGCATTAAATAGGCCTTCAAATGTTGAGGTATTATTGAAACATTTGCCATTGCGTATTAGCAATTTCGTTAAAGCTGATAGTAGAAATCAACCAAGAATAGACCCAGATGATCGGTTAATGTTTCTTTGTCACAATAGGTTGGTACTGAAAAAACTTAATATTTATTAGTTTTTCCAAATAACATGATAATAAAGGATAACATGCAAATTACGTACCCATAGTTTCCTCAGACATTTCAGGTATATCACTGTCATCATTCAGTGCGGTTGTTCCAGGAGGCACATCTGGTGCAGCTTTTGTTTCTTGATCAATATTGGTTTTCAACCGTTTGATATAGGCTGTTCGTAACATGGTAGGGTCTGACAGTCTTTTCTTGCGATCAAGCTGACATTCAAACTTGGATGGCATAGCCCCTTTAACCATGATTGTAGCTTTGCTGAAACCCATTTGATATTCTGTATAGTTTGCCATATCTTTTTTCATCTGTAATAACAATTTTATCATCGTTAATGGACCTCTGGCTAAAATATAACTCACATACAATAAAGTATGTGATACTTTATTGTATTACAGTATGAAAATACAAAGATCGGAATAAAATCCAGTTGATTCCGTTCAAGATCAACAATAAAATACGTACGTAATTAATAACCTCAGAATACAGTAGAGCGTATAGAGAAGACTATAACGAATATGTAAAAAAAAAATCATCTCGTTATTTATGTATGAAATATAAGGTAGGAATTATTTAGTTACGTTAAAGTGATCTTCACACATGAAAGCGTGAGATTTTACAGCTATATCTTTCGGGTTTCTACGAGAGAGAATGAACCACTTTTTCCGAATTTCAGTGTTTGTCGGAAGGTTCACAAACATTTTCTCCTGGGTTTTAATAGATGTGTTAGTACAATGTGGCACTATGCACCATTTATAAGACATTTTATCGCAGTAAAAATATGAAATCGTCAACAATCACTAAATTTAATAGTCGAAAATCGTATTACAATGTGACGGTTACTGTGTTTATTGCATAGTGACGTCACCACATTAAGTAACCTGTATAGCAATGTTTTGGCTGGTTTCTTATTCATTCAAACTTTCTCTGTCATTTCCATAAAAATTAGAAAAATTTAAAGAGAATTAATCGAATGAGAAATATGCATCAGCTATAACGAATAATTTGAGATATTTTTGTGGAAACAGTCAATAATTTTTCTTCGGTGTAACATGAGGAGTTTATATTTCAAAACTGCTAGTTCAGCTTTCAAATTTTCAATTATTTTTGTACATCAAATACCTAAAACACTCAATCATCAAAACTAATACAAGGCATAATAATTCTCCAGCATTGTCTTCGAAATTCAGAAGAAAATGGATAAATTATGATTCCTCATTGAAAGTCAGACGGCTTGGAAAATCCACTATTTATCTCAAAGGGCGAAATCTTCATGAATGGAGATTAAAATCATGGCTGACAACCAAAGTTCTTCCGTCTTTTCAACCCGCGGATCTCTGCTTCAGAGGGACGTAATCGCCCTGTCAAATCGAAGACGCTACTTTACTTATAACTCGACTTCCAGTTCGTTAGACTTAATAAACTCTGGCTTATTAACTAAAGTAAGTCTATTTTGGTTTTCCTTGTGGCTCTTCCAACCCTCACTTAGTAGATGTTAGAAAGTTCCTATTTACAAATGACCAGTTTAATTCCTCAAGATAGAAATAAAATCGAATTTCTATCCGAATAATCTAGAACTTGAGGGAAATTTTCCAGAACATCTGGCTTACCAGAGTTTTCACAAGTTTTCTCATGATGAAGAAGGTTAGAATCATATGCTAAGCCAGTAAATTCTTTCATCAGTATACTTTCGAGTAATTTTAAAAGAATTATTTTTAAATAATTCATAGATTTTCAATAATTTTACTTCGGAAAGATGAAATCGATGACATTAGAAGTTATTTTTCCAAATTTCTGAAATTATACCTATACAAATGTTTGAAAGTGTATGCTTATGTTTCAAAAGGTATAGTTTGAAAAGGCTGCAAATTGTATGTTAACATCAATTCAAAATGAAATTTTTATATTGCATGGTCTGCTATTGCTAAGAATATCAATATTTCACGAATTATTCAAAAGAATATCATAGCAGATCAGGCTATGTGAAATATGTACTATGTGTACTTCAAGTATAAAAGTAAGCGGATATTGAAATCGATGCGTATCTTTGTTGGAAACGCAATGCAAGTTACTGATACGAAAGGCAACGATCTCAAATGTCAAAAACACACTTATTAATCAGAATACTCTCTAACAATTATCCCTCAAAGGATAATGTAGACATCAAATTGTATATGTTTCACATAGCCAACTATTTATAATATTCTTCTGAATAATTCGTACAAAGTATCGAAAAGAGTTTAAGTATACTTTTACTAATAAATATTCACATGTGCGATGATATGAGCACAATAACTTTTCCATAAACATAAAATGAAGGAATTCCTTTTCCTTTGATATATATATATATATATATATATATATATATATATATATATATATATATATAGAAATTGGAGGTAATGAGAAAATTAACAATTTTGTTCAATAAAATTGATTGATATTACATTGAAAAATATTTTCGAGTTGAATTATAGGTTTCACAGAATTATATTCTGTGAAAATACTTCTCTATTTTCACAGAATTATATAACTTAACTGCTTGACAATTTTTTTAATCTTTTAATCTTTTGACAATCCTTTTAATCTTCTCTGAGGATTCGGTTTTAGTGACGAATATTGGGATTATGTTTCCTCTTATGTTTCGTTTCAATACTCCCTTCACCTTTTCTGTTCCATTGTTTCAATCTTCGTCTTTTGTTGATCCTTTCATACTCAATTTCTATGCTTCGTTTCACTTCTTCATTCCCGTCCTGTTCCATTTCTTCTATAAACTTCTTGGATTGTCTGTTTATTTTGTCTTTAATTCTCGCAATTTGCAACTCGTTCAGCATTTTCTCATTTGGGGGATTCGAATTGCTGGTTATCCCGTTGATCGTTCCTTGTAGTCCGTGCTCCTTCGGGTTATCTGCCGTGTGCCATATTTCTCCTTCGACCTTCACGATTTTTGCCTCAACATCTAGTTTTCTCCGTTCTCTATTGTATATGAAACAGCATTTAGTTGTTTCGTTATATTTGAGTTTTCTTCAATTTGCCTATTGTTATTTAGGTTTTCCTGATATGTCTCGTACTGCTATTTTTATACTTTCTAGGCCCTTCTCGATTCTTCTTCTTTTTCGTCGAATAGAACTGTCACTGTTTTCTCAAGGTCCATTCTTGATCTTAGTCTCCTGTAATATTCTTTTATATTTATTCAATCTTTCTGTAGTGACTTTTGCATCTCTCGCCGAATCCGGCTTTTAGATCGCAGTGTCTTCACAAACTGAGATATTTTGAAATCTTTCCTCTTTGATTTGTCCGCCGTTGAGATATTTAACAGCAGGAGCCAAGACCTGATTCTTGAAATATCCCTGGTGCTCCTCTTCTCTTTCCTGCTCTGCAGGCAACAGTCAGGTCTACGACTCTAACTCTCTTTGTCCTCTCAATCAAAATTGGTGTCGTGAAATGAAGCTTCACTCTTCTGCATACTTTTTATTATTTTTTTTCCGTTTGTATATTGTTTGATCTATAACTGCTTTATTCATATCTGGATATTTCAGCCTTGTTTCATCTTAATTGTTTCTGATTTATTCCATACTCTCGGGCAATGCTTCAAACTCAATCATTCAATAGTCCAGATTTGCTATCGCCTTCATTATTTCGGTAGGTTCTTTAGTGCTCGATTGGTTATTCCGTATTTTAAAAAGTTTAAGGCAAGGTCCAAAAATGCGCTGAAAAAAATTACTGAAGTTATAAAAAATAAAGTAAAAAAAGGAGGGGTTCGGGTTTTTTTTCAATATCTCAGGAAATATTCAAATTTGCAAAAACGTTTCAAAAAGTTGAAGAAATTTGCTAAAAAAAGTTCAGAATTCCAATACTGCAGCTCTTATATTTATGAGCTTCGAAAATAGGGTCGAATGCGGGAACTCGGCCTTCCGCGCACGTTACGTTACTCTGACACGACGAAAAAAATTATTTAAATATATTGAATATTGATATTAAGGAAGAATAAAATTCATGGAGTGTTGAGATACATAAATAAACAATAATCAGCGTCAAAAAAATTTTGTCTCAATTTTAACATAACCCATTATAACAACATTATATAACAACAATATTAAACTAATACCCTAGAATGTTTTTTACTTAGTAAAGTCATCGTTAGATAGTATAAAAAATAGATTACCGTTGTTACAATAATGAAACAATTTTGATTTTCCTCTTTTTTATTAACAAATAAAAGTTATAAAATAAAAAATAGTGAATAAGAAAATTTTTTTTCTTTTGTTAATAACAATTATTTAAACAATAACAGTAAAACAGAATATATTTTAAGTAGCTTTTAACGATGAGGCTTCAAAATTATGAAGATTTAAAAAAAATTTCTTATCCACTATTTTTTATTTTGTAATTTTCAATTATCAATAAAAAAGTGGAAAATAAAAATTTTTCATTATTGTCATCTCTTTTTATACTATTAAGAATGTCTTTACTAAGTAACAAAAATTCAAGGGTATTAGTTTAATAAATATCTGGGCTCTAATATTAACTGTCAGCTCGGAAAGAATACTCCATGAAAAAAAAAATCTCCATGAATTTTATTTTTCCTTAATATTATTATTTGATATATGTATTTAAATAATTTTATTCGTTGTTGTGTCAGAGTGACGCAACGTGCGCGGAACCAGAGTTTCTGCTTTTGGCTTTATTTTCGTGGCTCTGTAAAAAGTATAAATATTGAAACTACAGTTTCGGGATTTGCAGCTTTTTTTTAGGAAATGTCTTCATCTTTTTGAAACTTTTTTGCAATTTTGAAAATTTTTAATATTTCCTGAGATATTGAAAAAAATCGAACCCCTACGTTTTTTCTCACTTTATTGTTTATAACGTTTGTAATTTTTTTCAGCGCATTTTCGGACCTTTCCTTAAACTTTCTTAACAATACGAATTGAATGAAACCATTCTCGTAATTTTCGGATTATTGAAAAATTTCACAAAAAAGGTACAGGTGAACAAGACTAGTTGTTGACTACTAATTTTGCATTTCTAATTTTGGATTTGAATTTTTCTTCTTACATATCTGCCTTTTTGTTTCTTTCTGGCGAAAAAGACATAGTAAGTGTCTTATAGTATCTTATTAGTGGCACATTCCTATCCTTCGATCTTCTTACAAGTGCTTTGTCCATCTGCTCTAGCAAAGACTATTTATCCGTTGTACATAAGTACTTCCTTTCCTTTTATTTTGGTGTCCCTTCCTTCACGTCTTTCATTATTTGGTTTCCTCTTGTCTTCAGGATACCTTGTTTTCTTGTATTATTTCTAGTACATCAGCTTATCACTCAGTATTATCTAATTCCGAGTTTTTTTTTGCTGTGGAGTTGATTTTTTGAGTTTTCTTCGGACATTCTATACTGTTTTTCAGTATAGAATGTTTGGTCAGGTTTTTTATCTTATGTTGGTTATATTTCGTAATTTCTCTTCATAATCTTCAGCAGGGCTATATTCAATATATCGGTGAGTCTTGAGTTTGTGCTGCGGAGGCTTTATCGTTATTTTCTATAATTTTTGCTAGATTCATCGTAATGTAAATTGTTGTTCTGCAATTTCAGTACGTGTTCTTCCAGCAACGTGCCCTGCTGCTTTCTTGAGGACCTTTCTTCGTAAAAGTTCCCCAAAATTGTTTCGTTTTTATTATACGTGTATACATGTGAATGCAAGCAATTTAATATGTTTTTTTCAATTCCTTATATTTCGTATTGAGTTTTTGTTGTAATTTCAGCATTTTCAGTTCTGTTTTACTCTGAACTTCGATCACGATTTCGCTTCTTCTTCCTTCAGTACTTTTCGTTATGTAGAATGTGTAGTTTCTTAGTTTGTAGTTTTTCGTCATCTTCATTTGTTTCCGAGAGAATCGTGACATCGATTTTGTGTTCTTAGTAAAAAGGTTGTCTGATTTTACTTATCTTGCTGATACTCTTATTATTGCTTTTCTTGTCCATAAGCAACCACCTTCTGAAGATTTCCGTCAGCTTCTTTTGCTCGTTCAGAATTCTAGTTTATATTCCTTTATCACATTAATTTTGCAGAATGTTAACATCACTCTTTCAAATGACTGTGGCATAGTCACTTGGAAGTTCTTTTAACTTTCGAGGATATTTATTGGAAGGAACGTTTTTGAAGGTTTGCCTCACGAGAAATATCGCGCCATATTTTCAAAGACTTCTCCGGGAATTGAACCCGTTATCTTGGGCATACAAATCATGTTGCATACAACTCGGCATACGTCTGGTTTTGGCTAAAAATTTTTATAATGAAGATGAACTTGAAGTAGCAGAGTCGATAATTTATTGATAGGTAGTGACCAATGTGTTTGATATCTTCTGTAAAAATTAGAGAGAAAGAAATTTTCCATCGAAATTCTATTGAGAATTCTACCGATAATGGTTTGAATAAAATTGATTTCTGAAAAAATAGTGAAAGTTTCATCGAATCTGACAAAAAAAACGCCGACCAGAATGGTGGAAATAAATTTTAGTGATTAAAAAAATTCGTTACAGTTTTGGTTAATGTTCCAATGAAACTCGAGTAACTTCAGTGCTTGAATTTATTAAGACTTAATTGGGGCAATTTTATATACCATCCTCATTCTCATTGCAAAGAAGTTTTTTATTCTGAAAATCAGCAAAATATTTAACCCGAAAAATAATGTTTTTCAATTTGTTGGAACAATTTGTCCCTAATATTAGATTATATTATTTCATAATTATTGTGATATGAATTTGCACCACCGAAACATTTCTGTTTGTATCCTATGCAACATTTTCATTAATAGGTCTCGGAAACAACTCACTTGTTTCGGAGTACTTGCCGAAAAACCATAAAGAAATTATTTTCCACAATTATGATTTGATTTGGGTTATAAATTTCGTCTTAATTTCGCTTATACTAATGAACTTTTCTGCAATATTCACAATCAAATTTCGATACCATGAAAGATGAATCAATCTCAGAAGCAGAAAAAATATTTGTGTAAAATGTTTAGGGTAATTCTGAGAGCACGTATTGTCGAAAAGACGTAAGTACGCAACCCATCAAGGACGAAACAATTGTCTGCAATTATTCATAATATGCTATAATAAGGACAATTTTGCTACCTCATGTCTACCAGTAGGTACTCACTTCGAAATTAATAGAAAAGTTCATCATGAGAAATGGCATTCACGATGAGTGTAATATGCTGCATGAAAACTTATATTTGGATAAGCAATAATTCCTGAAGAAAACGTGTAGCTGATTGTATTTGTGAGAACTTTTTCGCTTATCTATTGTATGGGTGAAATCGTAAAAATGTAACGAAATTTTCAAAAGGAAACAACATTATCAAAAAAAGTATCTCGATTTGTGCATAATCCATATAAATATGAAAAATTAATTGAAGAATGTATTTATTATCTGAGAAAACCTAAGTAATAGAACAAGCTTTATAAAGAAATCACTAAAAATATATGGAATGCTCGGTAATAAATATATTTTTACAGAGAATAAATAGAATGAATGTATGTATTCCTGAGATCAAAAGGAGCCAAAATAGACTATTTTGTCTCCTGAGACCGAGATGAATCAAAATGAATCATCAAATTTATAAAACATCACTAAAAATATATTCGATAAATTCGAATATAAAGAAAACTTCAATAATTATATTTGTGAGACCAAGAGATCCAAAATAATGAATTCGAAAAAATGATGAATTACTGCCTCTTTGTTTCACGCAACGAACAGATATTGTTGAAGTAAGATGCTAATAAAACATCCAGCCGATACAGTTCACATCTTCCTGGAATTTAACATGTTGCCAAATGCCGCGTCTTATATCGAATAAAACGGTCGTCATAAAGTCGGTGAACTGAAAGGAAATATATATATATATATATATATATATATATATATATATATATATATATATATATATATATATATATATATATATATATATATATATATATACAATAGAAACGGCATTTGAATGAAAAGACCTCAGAGTGAACTGTATTAAAACACAAATCCGATAACGGAAGAAATCAAAAAAAGGCGAGCAAAGTTCTATGCACATGTCTACAGAATAAAACAGTCGAGAATACCGAAGAAACTAGTCGATATTATTATGAATAGTAAATGCGGAACAGAGTGGCTAAAAAGGTCCAAAAGGATCTACAACAGATCAATACAAAAACCCTCGAAGATCGCACTGAATGTCGATATAAAATCGCACATATGAAGTTTGAGCAAAATTGTCAACCTGGAGTAAAATGGACAGATGAACGGAAGAAAGAGCATTCATAAAGGATGGAGCGTTTTTATGAGGCAAACAAGATGAAGCCATAGTTCTAATAATTACGAATTCAAGTTCAGTCGCTCATCTCATGGAGAACAATCATTTCAAAAATTTGAATTGTCGACAAACAATTCAATTCTGTAAAACTGAGCCAAATGTTCTCTATTGATATATTTAACCATATTTCACCAAGAGATATATTTCACCAAGAATATTCAGCCGAATTAAAATTGTTTTTTCTTCTATAATATGGACGATATTTCTCATAAATTTGCAACTAAATAATTTCTGAGATATCCATCCGTCTTTCACAATTATCTAATAATGAATGGCAAAATGAATTAATAGTAGATAATATCTGAAAAGATTATCCCACCAGAAATATCCAAATGAAACCCCTGCTACCTTTATTCGCAATTTGATTAGACATCCGAAAAGATATCTGCTTAAAAAATGGTTAAAGAGGGAAGGAAATGAAATTGTCAGTCTCGTAAAAGTTCAAAACAATTTTGATGAAAAACTCCGGCTATATTCAAGAAAGGGAATCTTCCTAAAATTTAATATAATTAACCTGTGGACATTCAGGCAGAGAAATATTCAAAGTTGAGAAATATGTTTCCTGAGTTTTCCTTAAAAATCGAGTTTCTGAAAGCAGGATTGGACTCGGCCATTCTAAATCAAATTAGGTCACTTTCAATTATTTCATAATTGAATGAATGATAGGTCAAAAGCATTTTCTTATAATGTCCCATGTCATGACAACGTCACGACTATTCCACACCCTTCATAAAAGCTCAATGTTCTTAAAATAACACTTCTTTAAACATTTTGAAGCGAAAATATGCTCCAATAATTCATAGCCTTCTTCTCTTTATTGATACGGAACTCCTGAATTTTGAATATGATGATTATTAAAAGTATAAACTAAAAGAATAATGAC
Source organism: Henosepilachna vigintioctopunctata (assembly GCA_030704895.1). NCBI lineage: Eukaryota > Metazoa > Arthropoda > Insecta > Coleoptera > Coccinellidae > Henosepilachna > Henosepilachna vigintioctopunctata. The sequence goes on along the minus strand of JARQZJ010000121.1, from coordinate 19,825,161 downwards.
AATCATTATTTTCACTGACCGTTTGGGAAGAATGATATAGATTTGATTTATTTGTTGATGCTTCGATTTTTACAAAATCCAAGCAGTAGGTAATTGAATCACGAGCATAATCGTATAACATGCATTACCTAGTTTCAACACAATTTATTTCATTTAGAATGAAAAGCTGTTCAAAATTCATGAATTAATCAGTGTGCCCAAAAAATGTATGTCCAAAATATCCATTTATTATAAACATTCTATTTAGAGAAGAATCACTCAACATTCAAATATCACATAGATTTCAAATAATCAATAAAAAATCAATAAAAACCTATTGGTTATTAATATTACTTCGCTGAAGATATTAACATTTTTTTCTCAATAGCACAAAAATTTCTATATAAATAGGGTGATTTTTCAGCGTAGTTTTTTTTAATCGAATAAAACACTCAATTTGCATCATATATTCAAAATTTTTATAGAAATTGGTAACTGGGCCTTTGCCATTTACATTTTAAAGATAACTTCATGTAAATGTTGTCCGCGGCTCCGTATCAAATGGTCCATTCGGAAGGTCCACTTTTGCGACACTTTTTCGAGCATTTCGGCCTGTATCCCACGAATTACGCGTGTTATGTTATCCTGTAAGCATAAGATCATAGCGGCCAATTCACAGAGCCATTTCGAGAGATAATCTGCTCACCAAATTCATCCTTCAACATGTGTGGCATTGTACACCGTCTTGATGAAACCACATGTCAACCAAGTTCAACTCGGCCAACTGGGGCAAAAAAAGTTGCCTATCATGGCTCGATATCGTTCGCCGTTGACGGTAATGTTTCTTCCACGTTCGTCTTTGAAGAAAAATGGACCGATGATGGCACCAGCCCATAAACCACACCAAACTGTCGTTTTTTCAGGATGCATCCGTAATTCTTGTATGGCATGTGACTGTTTTGTTTATTTTCAAATCCCTTAATCCAGAAATGAGCTTCATCGCTGAACACAATTTTTCGTCATAACAAACGATACACATTTTTCACAGAGCACGAATTTCGATAATAAATTTCAACAATTTGCAATCGTTGCTCGTTTGTAAGTATTTCCATGATGGAATGGCAGAGTATACTGACAATTTTTCACTTTGACAGATGACGTTTGGATGCCATTACCAACCAGTGCCGCTAACCTTAACTCTTAAAAAATCACCCGTTATATAATAAATGAATTAATTGAATGGTTAACTAAATTTCTACATTCGCCAAATTCAATTTATTATAATACTTCGAAGGCATTTACTTACTGACATAACATAACATTGACATTAACTTTGATTTGAATGTTTAAATAGCCTAGTACAATACTGGCTCCAATAACCATAACGAATTTCCTGGCACTGAAAAGCAAAAGCCAGAAGTATGGATTTAACTTCTGATTTTGAATGAAAGACGCCAGGAAAAATTTCATCAATTTACATAATTCCTCGCTTTGTGCAAAACCTCCTGAAGTGATATTATTTAATTTGCATAGGACGAAAAAATGAGGGAGTTACATGAAGTTGAAATGTGCTCCATATTTTCGACTTTTCCACTGAAAAACCACGAACTATCACGTTGAATTATCTGAAAATGTTAAATATCAGCACAAAAAGTTTTGATTTGCCTGAGAGAGCGCATTCGAAATACCGCTACTCTTCCTTCGAAAATAAATTTAGATTAGATGTCTTAAACAGAGCTTCAGCTTGGTATTACCATGCAAATTGTAACAGACTACAATAAAATACAACACAAATAGTTTCATAAATAGTTTGGAATGCCTCCATTTCACCCACACACACACACACACACACCACATACGTATACCTATAAACCGAGACGTGTAAACTAAGAAGTGAATAACAATACTTGATAATATTTAAATTCCATTTATTTGAAAATAATTAATTTTGAAACTAACTTCACAGTAATTGTAAGAATATTTTTCAGTACCTTGTAGCATAGAAAGTTAATACGAGGTCAGTTCAAAACAAAGGCGAATTTTGAATTTTCGCGGGCTCTGCATTCGGATATCAATTTTTTTTTCATACGTTCCTCGTATGTTGACATTATTAGCCGTTTTGAATTAGTAATGTTTTCGACAACAGAAAAGATTATTTATTTTTGTGTCTTAGTGAAGAAAATGGTATTGGAAAATTTTTGACTCACTATCAGGAAAGTTGCAGAAGATGTTGGCATATCAATTGACTCATGCGATGCAATTTCTAGGATGTTTTAAGCATGAAACGTTTGGCAGCGAAGTTTGTTCCGAAATTGCTAAATTTTGAGCAAAAGCAATATCAATGAGCAGTTGTTTAATGACGTCAACGACGATCCAGATTTGCTCAAAAAGGTCATAACTGGTGACGAAACTTGCGTATATGGTTATGACGTTGCAACCAAGGCCCAATCATCCCAATGGAAACGACCAGAAGAGTCAAGAACGAAAAAGGCACACCAAGTTCGATCAAATGTGAAGGTTTTAGGGGAAAGGCGTACAAAATGGCATAGGCGAGTAAAATGGCACATCTACTTTTCTCCGGAACCATAGACATACTAGTTCTCCCAATGTCCTCTAAAGGACCGTTTAGTGACAAGTCACGACCTGTGGCGGCGCCAGTCGCGTCCGATGGGCCGTGAGGTGCGAACAGGTGTTTGTTTCATTTTTGCAGTCACGAGTTTCACTCAAAGGGATTTTGTTTCTCGTTAAAAGTAAGTATTTTTACGTTAATTTGTTTGTTTTTAGAGTTAATTCGTTGTAATTTTACTAAATAGCTTAGAAAATGTTTTGAAATCTCAAAATTCTACTTCCATTTTCAGTTATTGTTTTCTAATGTTTAAGGTTATGACGTGGACAAAATGGCATAGACCTTGTTCGGGTAAAATAGCATACTATGTCATTTAACCCACCTTCGTTTCTTTTTCCAGATTATAGAACATCATAACTATTCTAGAAAAACAGACCGACAAGCTTGGGATAAAACCTCCATGGAAAAGGCTATTGGAGTGAGTACTTGGTTAAAGAGCCACCCAGGCAGAGTTTGTACTCACTTTCAAATAGGTGCATTACTCAACAAAGCTTATGGCAAAGCAGAAACGGTCCAAACTTCAGTCAATGGGTTTCAAAAAACAGGTCTCTGGCCTGTTGATCCAAACGTATTTCCAGACTATTTGTTTGAGCCTTCTGAGACGACAAACATACCCATGCGACAATATCGGATAGAGCCTGAAGAAGATTCAACGGAAGCAAAAAACATAGCAGGTCCGTCTCAGGTAGCAGAAAGTAGCTCGACATCAATGATAATTGCAAGCACATCAGCCGCGGACAACCCACGTCCACTCTCGGCAGCCCAATCTAAAAACATAGTCACAGCGATACCTACGACACCCACATCATCTAAAATGATACTCTAGGACTCAAAATGTTTCAATTGTAAAAGATGGGCTACTGGATCATGTGCAGATGTTCCGAAAAAGACAAAGCGTTTTATATGTGAACTCTGCATGTAATCCACTGTATTTCGTTACAAATTTGGTATGCCATTTTGTCCTCAACATGTGTGTCATTTTACCCGACTAAGGCGGACAAAACGGTTTTTGTTGAAGTTTTCAGAAATGCTTAATAATGCTATGATTTTTGTATTCAGTTGATTGATCTCTATTATTCTAACTAGGTTATTAGCTAAATAATACATAGTTATTTAAATTGTTCAATATTATTAATAAATAAAGATTTGACAACTGATTTCATAACTAGTATGTCATTTTGTACGCCTTTTCCCTACTCATTGCTCAAATGATCGGATTTGTGGAAAAACAAATCATAGATTTTTCATCACTACAACGCACCAGCTCACACATCAATGTTTTTTAGTCATTCTTAGCCAAAAACAACACCGTTATCATGCCTCAACCATCGTATACACCAGATTAGGTCTCTTGCAACTTTTTCCTATTCCCAAAAGTGAAGAGACCAATGAAGTGTTTTGCCACATTTGATGTCGGAATCGAAGAACGAGCTGAAAGCCATAACGAAACTCGCATTTCAGAAGTGGTTCGAGGATTGGAAGAACCGCTGGCATAAGTGCATTAAATCTAAGGGAGATTACTTTGAAGGGGACAAAATGGATATTGATGAATAAATGAATATTTTCTGATAAAATTCAGAAATGACCTTTCCTTTTGAACAAACCTCGTACTCCACAATTTTAAGTTGGGGCATAGCATTAAGGGGCACTTATACCACCCCCTTTAACCATCAAACGATGTAAGTGAAGCACACTATTGTGCAAAAATGTTTTTCTCAAGCGTTGGGAACAGTTGTTTTCTACGAGCAAAGTTAATACAAAAAAAGTAAACTAATTATAAAATGTGTTTTTCACTATTTATTTTCATAAAATAATTAAATTCTGCACCTTACATTTCATGCAAATTCCAGTTATTAATAAACGTACAGTTACTGGCACTACTCAAATCATTTTCTGATACCATTTGGATTCATGGCAGCACTGAGAGCTGTAGTTGGTGGTGATCTTTCTCCAGTGTTGAAGCAGTCATGTATACAGGAATATAATCATATATCCCACAAATACTTGGGGTTGTTCCAAATATATACTTGTAGTGGTTTTTATATAATAGAAGCGAATGTATCAAGCAATTATTGCCTTTGGAAGTAATTACAGTGGTATGTACTAATTTTGACTCTGCAAGAAAATTCTTTCTCTACTAGAAAGAGAACGTTCTCTAATGTGGAGAACGAAATTTCAACAACAAAAGTATTCAATAGAGAAAATACGATTTTGTGTATGCTCATTTAAAATATATTGTTCTACTATCAGACATAGTAGTATCATACTTTTTCCGTTTAAAAATTTGTGGCGATAAAAGTTACATCACTTTTCCCAGATATCCAATTTTTTTGTGAAACTGTTGAATACAAAAGCCATGCTACGTTCCAGTGAGGACAAACCTCTTTATTGAACGGGTTCGATTAAAAATTATTGCAATGCCCATACAATGAGCTATACGAAATTTTCAATTCATCATCGACAACAGAATAAAATATAAATCATCAATTATTTGTACAGAGATATTGAAATTTACAGTGCACGTATGTGATAAAACTCGAAATCAATGATGCATCGAACAGTCCACTAAATCAAATAAAAATTAAATCATTAATTAAATTTGACAAAAAATACTTATATTTCGTTTTGATATACACTATGAATAATTCAAATTCAGTTATTTATTAATTAGTTTATGTTTTGGAACAATTTCGATTTAGATAAAACTATGTGTTTGAACTATTGTGAGAGATTCGCTCTCTACAAAATGAGGAGCATTATAATATTACAATATGAAAAGTTATATGACAGTTTTGGAAAGTAGATCTTCTGTCTTCATGCCAGGATATAGATTTTTTATCGCTGAAAAAATGTTACGTCACTGTTAATATTTTGAAGAGATTTCAAGGTAAAAATATATAATGTGTATGAAAATGCAACGATCTTTATGTTAATATTACAGACTAATTTTATACTGTTACTTAACTCCTTTTTTATTGCGTAGAACTTCAAACTGGTATGAAAGTTTTAAGAGATTCATTAGTGATAGTTTTTATTTATTAAAAGTTCATTAGTGAATTAGTGAAATTTTGATTTTGCAAGTCACCACAAATAATCTTGGGCTGCAGCAGTATTTGTTTTTGATAATTATTCCCGGTGATGAATAAAAATGCTGGTAACGTGATTATATATAAGTGAAATGGTCATTATATTATTCCCTATTCACTCATAGTACTGTTCTACAAAGAGAGTAATCCATCAATCTGTATTTGAATTCAAGTGGTTTAAAACCAGTTAGAGATGTCAAACTAAGCGGAAAATTGAAACGTGTAGGTGTCTCATTTATGTGTGGTATGTGGACTATGGTTAGCCTCCACTTAAACCTATAAACAGATCATTTAGATGAAAGATCTCAGTGACGAGTTGTTTCATATTTGATATTCTAGATTTATCGCTCTGTTGAAGCAACTTCTGAACCTTGATAAATATGCTCAAAGAGTAATAATACCTTTTAATGAATACTAATATAATATATTTCAATAAATGTACCTTTAATTTATATCAATTTACATGACATAATATGTGGCACATACATGATATAGTATAGAGTATAATAGTCAATATAAGTATAAATAGTAGCCTTTGAACCCGACTAGTCCCCGTCATGCCCAATGAAAGAAAATGGAAACTTTAGAGGTGTAGGTGCACAGGACAATGTTAAGGATATCCTTGGAGGCAAAATGAGAAACGAAGTAGGTAGTGCAACTCAGAGTACGCAAAAAAACATAAATATTGCAATCAATCGAGACAAGACAAGAGTTGTTCATTCAGATTGAAACAGGTTGACAACGCCCAATTCGGTTTAGGTCATAGTCTTATAACATAAGTTCTGTAAGCCTAGACCATCCTTTACATCATTCAATCTGAGATAAAGTAGGAAAAAATGCTAAAGGAAAATGGAACATTTCAAGGAAGCTATGATAAAAACATATACCTCAAAACCAGAATTAACACAGATTAAGTAAGAATTGCATTTGATATAATTTAGGTTGACTTTTTTTTTCTAAAGAAAAGGAATTATTTTCTTCTATTCTAAAAGGTTCATAACCACACAAATTTGGTTGACTGTAGCATTAACAAATGCCAAAATAAAACTAGAAGACAAATGTACGAATAGTTCTTCTCTTTCACATGATTCAATATAAGAATGTAACAATTTGGATTTTTTTCATGGGAGTTCAATGACATATTGTTCATTTTCTGATGAAATGTTTGAATAGCTACTACGTCCTTCATCAGTAGGTTTTCAATTTCTTGCTCGTGTTCTGAATTCAAACATCTATGTTTTGATGTAAAAAATCAAAAGACGCGGAAAGAATAAACAATACACAAAAAAAGATAAAGCAAACTCTGTAAAAAACACTCCATTTCGTTTAATTTCTATAATCCTAAAAATCATAATTACTATTTTCATTCTTATAATGTCAAACTTCATAAAATGTAGCCTAAAAAATAGTTCACAATTCCTCAACAAAATCTGTTCAAAATTTTCTGGTGGGGGCTGATGTCCGGTATGGTATGAGTCGATTGTCTGAGTTTCATATTACAAATGTAAACTTCAGGATGAAATTGAGTTAAAACTGGAATTCGCGATTCGTCCCTTGTCGTTGCGAGATACATTATCACATCTCACTATAAGCCTTCGGGATCAAGCATTCCGGAGGTAAAACATCTCCGTGTCCAAACCTCCAAGGGGACCGTCTCCAGAGTGCTCAACACGCAAATTCGTAGAAACTCTCAAATGCGAACATCAAAGCCCAAACAAAGTTTCTATTCAAAGGTTGTTCACACAAGAAATTTTATTGTATCTATGCTTGATAATTTTTCAATATAGCATATTTTGAGTGTAAAAGAGGAAAAATTATTTATTGTTAACACGTTGTTGCTACAGATTGTACTATTGTCTCATGTGATAATTGTCACTATTGAAAAACTTGAAGTTTTTTCAGTTACTTTAGTACTTGAGTAGAAGTTATTCATTTCCATATTTTGAAATAACTCCAACAAGAAATGAATTATTCCAGTTTTACAGTTTGTCTTTATTGAGATTAACGAATTTTAGTTGACGAAGAGAATTGAGGGAAAAAAATATGTATATATAGAATATATACGTTCGTGATTTTAATTTTTTTATGTTCAAGTTCGTATATCTAAAACTTGATCTACGCTGTTCAAACGAGAACAAACAAACTCGAAACACGTGTAAACTGCTGATTAAAAGTGCAGGGATACACCGTGAATTTCTTTTTCTGTTTTGAAATTATTCCTGTGTTAACCTTTTATATTATTATAACGATTGTTCCCGATGAGGAAAGCGATTGAGCTTGAATTCGCAATTCTTAGGACTTGTGCTTCATCTCTTTTGCCTCCCAAAAATGCTTCATCCTCTCTGAAAGCTCTTTCTTCCGTTCATCTCTCCATTTTATTCCAGGTTGGCGGTTTGATTTTTGCTAAAACTTCACATGTAGGTAGGATTTTATGGCGTCGTTTTCTGATTTCTTTCGTTAGGTATCGTATTTGTCTTTTGATAAAGTTCATTCTGAGGTATTTTCTTATATATATATATATATATATATATATATATATATATATATATATATATATATATATATATATATATATATATATATTTTTTTCAGAAAGAAAATATATATATATATATATATATATATATATATATATATATATATATATATATATATATATATATATATATATATATGATATCTATATCAACAATAACATTGTATACTTTTGATAACGGGTTAACCACCCAAAACATATGTAGTTTTCAACATATTTAGTGAAACTTAAGCGAAGTGTGTTAATTTTTAATTTATCGTTTTCAATATATGATGTCATATTACTCTCAGCTTGCTACCTGGGTCCGTATCTTATCAAAGGAAATGTAAACGTTTTTCTGGTGAAATCCAGCCAAGACTGAATTAAACCATTATATTTTTAAAAAATATTCTATCAATAGTTGATGAAATATTTCAAGAAACACAATATAATATAGAAATTGTATCATCGATATTTTTATTTAAAAAATGTTTTCAAGTTACATTTTTTTTTCATCCTTGACTTAGATACAGCATCATAAAAAAGTATATAAAAGTTAGGTACTTAGTAAGATAAAATTTTAATACATTCAACTTTATCATCAAATTGTATTATAATGTGAATGTTGGTTAACATATGTAAATCATTCACTCAATGTATCTTACTCAATGTTAACTACTAATACAAGTATAGTAGTTAGTGGTAGTGGTCAAACCATATCAATGATATATATACTAAAAGTTCATGAAAATTCAATTCTAAATAAATAAGAAAATTCTTATAAGTTTCATTGTCGTCATATATTATGAATGATGGACTACAATCTAACAAAAGATATATTAAGTATACATGATAAGTAAACAGGATTATATTGTGCATTAAAAGGCAAATTGAAAATTTTTAAATTACATATTTTGAACATAGTAAAACGGAAAATTATTGCACGTTCTAGACACAAACTGATGAAATTTTTTACTATATTTTATGATCATATTGAGTGAAAATTTATCATTGATACATATTATATATAACTTAATATCTCAGTTCAAAAAAGGCGTGAAAAATAATTTAATTTAGCTTTGGCATAGCAAATTCAGTCATTCATGAATTGATAATCCAAATTCTAGAATAAATTAAGAAATCCCTCTTGATCCTTTTTAATTTTCAGTCAAAATTGGGATAATATTTTCTGAACAATTCAAAACATAATAATTTAATATAACTTCACAATTATTTTTATGATTAAAGAATTTTTTTTATAATAATAATAAAAGTATTCACAACAATAAACTAATTTTTCTACTAAGATGAAAAACCAAAGTACAATTGAAAAATCAAAATTTTCCAATTAAAAAATAAAAAAAAGAAACAAGAGTATCATAACATATACACATGTTAGAGTCGCTATTAAATAAAAAACACAGATTTATTTGTTTTTGCCTGTTTGATAATGTCTAATACTGGAAACTTTTTAACTTTACAAGAATTTGTATTATATTTTACTGATTTATTTACGGTTTGCCTCAAGAGTCATTTAAAAACTTTATTTTGACCTAAGCTAAATTTTTCTATTTTGGTCAATACAGTTTTTTTTCAACAGAAGGTAACTATAGTAACTGTAATATTGACGCAACTATTGTAACAAATTTTACATTTTCTCAAAATTTGTTTTTCATGGATTTAAAACTTATATATTTTTATTATTTGAAGAAAATATAGCTATGAAATTCTAGGAATTAACAAATTTTGAAGAATATTTCTTGTATTATTATGGATTTGAAATGGATGATGTTAATTGAATGAAATCAATTAACATGATTATGAACAAAATTTTTTCATATCTCTTCTATAATTTACAGATTTGGGTGTTTTCAATATGTACCATAATATCCATAAATCCATAATTTATCTTCTTTATCAAATTCTAAAAATTTTTGTTATTTTCATAATGGAAATTAGTATTGGTACTATGATTTATTCTCATATCTGTTTATAACAAAATTCAACCTCAAAATAACATTTGAAAAACGCCAGAAATCTTATGGTAAAATTTAAACACATATAAAATGTAATATAAACGCCTGTACAGCTAGAAAGTATCAAGTATATATATATATATATATATATATATATATATATATATATATATATATATATATATATTTATATATATATATATATATATATTTGCAAGGTGGGAGCTATCGCAACTGCTCAAATCTCATCCTCAAATGTACGTCAAGTTGATTATTTCAACTTAACCGTATCACATAATCTTTAATTCAATAATTTCTAACACTATTCAAATATTAGAACCTAAATCAGATTATTGATACAATTATAAAGATGTCATATCAAAATGAAAGAAGAATGAACAATTCCAAAAGCTCTCATCATATGAAAGTATGTATGTAACGAATGAATTGCTAAGAAATGAATCTTAAATCTTCAACCAACTTAAATTTATTTATTTATTAATATATATATATATTTACTATTTATAGTCACTGAAGTTTGACAGAACTTGTTTCAAAAATTTCATCGTCAATTAATTTAAGTCCTTACAGCACATCACAATACAGGAAGATAACAATTATGATTTATTAACTAATAATTTTCAGAGTAAATTATTTTTCAAATTTTCTTTCTTCAACAACAAATCAACTATCTGCTTTTCACAAGGTGAAATAATGACATGCAAGTTTTCAGCATTCTTCTGCATATTTTTTATCACTTTTGAAATGAAGTGTTTTTTTCTTTTAGCCATATTCTGTTTTATTTTATTCAGGTCCAATCTAATCACATTAACACTAACTTCCTTACAGTCTTTCTTGATACACTTTTTCCTTTTATTCAATGACAACTTTTCAACACCGTTGAAAACTTTGGTATCCCTTTTTACTGTTAAATTTCTGTTAATATACTGTTCACATCTCCGTATTCTATAATGCTTGAATTTTTCCGACACTATGTGATTATCTCTAACAGCCATTTTAATTCCCATATCTGATGACAATGGAACATTCACAGCCTGTGAAAATTTGATAAAACCAGTATTAGAAACATGTTGTGGAAGTTTAGGAATATATGAACCATTTACCTTTAGACCTAAGTATTTCATATAATCAGACTTAGAAGTTCTTTCCTGAGTAGCAAGGATATCCTTCAAGAGTACAATTGGACCTTTATTCCCTATCGCTGGTTTCTTTGCATTAGTTCTATTTTGTATGGAGTCAATTCTTTTTTTTACCTCATTGGTGTCCAAAATTTTAATTTTTTTTAAGGGAACTGAGTATTTTTTACGTCGTTTCGTTGTTGCATTTTTTCTGCTTTTTGAAGTTTTTCGAATTTTCTCTAAATTAGATGCTCTAATTATGTTTCCTTTACAACTATTACTTAATGCAGACCTGGTTTTTAAGGTCACTTTCAACTCTAGAAATGTCAATCCCATCAATTGAAGCAGCACTTTATTCAGTACACAATTATTCATCTTTTGAAGCTCAGTTATAGAAATAGTTTGGTGCAGTAAACGTTCACAAACATTAGCTTTTTCTTCGTTGAACATTACCATAAAAGATAAACGCGTTGAACACTTTAACAGCAAATACAATTAGTATGATCCAATGATATCAAATCCATTAGAAAAATAATGTATTTTAAATCATTTACACATAAATATCATTTTCAACTAGAAGTAGCACTAGATAACTACAAAACACGCTTCTGTATCTGTACTGTACAGCATTTTATATAAAGCATTTAGAACACAAACTTACAAACCGTAGACATTTCATCACTGCGAGCCATCTAGCGATCAATATCCGAATCGGAGCAAGCGCGTACAAAATTTTGTACACCGTGTTGAATTTATCATGGACTAATACGAATACAGAATATATCCTAAATAGGTATGTCCTGTGGGAGCAACGGGCGCTATAGAATAGAAGATTTATCGACCTACATTAATTTCTTCCCCACTTTTCAAATCGTAATTCCTCTCCACAAACTCCCGCCACAGTCACATCAAAAATTCGTCCATTTGAAAACATCTAAAATTAACACACGAACACAGCGCCACACTTGGCTAACTAACTGAACTTACCCAAATAACTAACTACTGAACTAGCTAACTAACTAACTTACTGAACTAACACAAAGGTGAAGACTTAAGATTTCATGTTCCAATACTACCTAATGAATTGGCCTTCCTAGAGTTCCTAGAAACAATATAACTGTCCCATATTCAAAAATATGAAATTAATATTCCATTAGTTTCCAATTTACTTTCTGGTATATTCAGAAACATTTTGCTATGACCAATGTTTCATGAAATTCCAATTTTGTTTCTTGCTTTTTCTTTTTTTTTAAGAAGAAAACATTTCTATTATCAGAATAAATATTTCATTAATAAAGAATAATTCTTCACAATCGAAGATTCACAAGTCGTATTCAGAAGATGGCAGTGTTAAAAAAGGTACTAAATCATGTTTTTATTTTCCTGAAAAGACATCAATATGGTTAGGATAATATAGGTTCTTCAACTAATTTTATAATGGCAATACTCCTGATATAATTTATTTACAATGAACAAATATTAACACTTGTTTGAATAACCACCCTTTTGATCTCAATGTCTTTCAACTGTCACTTTATACAAACATTCACAATTCACATTAACATTATACATTAATGTTAATACATTGTACCACAGAACATACCCTTTCTTAATAGAAATGCAAACTCGGTGCATTGGACATGGAAATAAATATGGCCGATTTGACGTTCAGAGTCGGCGGAAGTAATTATCGAGCGGGAGATTCAAATTCATGTCACAGTATGTACACAGAAACGAGTCTATTATTCTATGAATATTCAGGTATTTTTTGCGCGGGAATTTCAAAACCACTACTTAAAATATGGATTGATATTCAACATTAATGTACCCACCCAAAATTAAAAAGAGTTTCATATTAAAAAGATTTTTATTATTATAAACTGATTTTAATCATGTAAACAGTAACACCTCACAAGTAATTGGAATTTTAAAAAATCTACAATACATAAATTGGTTTATTTACAAAGTTCTTCCTATTCTGTTCTGCCTATTAGGCAGAAAATAATGAACTGAACATTATTCCTGGAACAATGTGAATAAATAAATATAAACCAGATCAATATTAGAACAAATAACAAAAATTTCTTAAATATAAAAAAATAACAAAATATATATTTTTTAAGTTGCTAAATTTGAACGAGAAAGGAACATAATATTCTAACATAAATACAAATAATCTAGATCAATATTAGAACTTAACAAAATAGCAAAAAAATCTTTGGTATACAAAAAGAACAAAATATACATTTTCTTAGGTTCTGAATTAAAATGAACATAATATATATTCTTCTTTCCTCATTTTCTGGATGTTGAGAGGTAGACTGCCTCTTCTCTTATAATACTATTCACAGTTACCCATGTATATAATTCCAGCAGTCTACCTCTTGGACCTGAGGAAAAGCAAAAAACAGCAGTATTAAATCTAGTTTTTGATAAATGTTTTAAGATTAAAAGATTATCAGAACAGTTGAGAATTAGGCATGGAAAATTGTAATATTTTTTTTATTTCAGTTCATATTTCTACAGTTATGTTATATGGTAAAAAAAACTCTACTTAATGGGGATTTTCTTTAAAAACATGTGAAAGGGTGTAAAGAGTCCTTACACTTGATCAACAAGTTTTCTAAATGGTTGATTGTAAATGACCTAAATGAATAACTTCAACATAAAATATCAAGTCAAGGGTGTAAAGAGCCCCTATAAATTCCAATATAAATTTTAAAACAGGTTCAATACGAACTAGTAAACATTATCACAGACTTAATCACAACTTAATCATTCAGTCATAGTAATTAAAAGTCTGAATAAAACTCAATATATAATTCTATAATTGGTAGGTTGTAAAGGACCTCAAAAAAATTATATATATATATATATATATATATATATATATATATATATATATATATATATATATATATATATATATATATATATATATATATATATATATATATATATATATATATATATATATATATATATATATATATATATATATATATATATATATATATATATATATATATATATATATATATATATATATATATATATATATATATATATATATATATATATATAAAATCAATGCATTTCTACATATTTTTGTGCTACTACTTTCAAACTTCCGTCAGAAGCAAATTATAGAACATAAAGGAAGAGCTTCTACATAAAGGCCGTGAAACGAAAAAGGTAAACAACCCTCGGAATATTCAGAAATCTTTTGTTGATAGAGATGAAGGAAAAGCTTTAAAAATTCATTGGCAACTATCAGCTTTAAGAGGTGACATTCATTTTTTATCTGTCCATAAAAACTGTTTTGCCGGTGAGCTATGAATATTCTTCATCGTTGACTTAATGGAATTTTTACTGTATACCGTTCTGCGTTTATACCGGCGATAGTAAAATCCTTCATAATCTGAGATCAGAAATGGTTTGATGCGCTAGCAGCTATTCCCGTAAAAGAGCAGCAGTTAAAAGAAAATTACTGAAACGAAACATATTGTATAACTTACTTTGATAATGAAAATTGTTAGTGTTTATCTTAAATTGTATCTCTTTTGTAAATTCACATTGAATAAGACATAGAACAACATATTTTCATTTAAATTTACAGTTACTTCTTGAATATTTCTTGAAATAATTTTATTGAATATTAACTGATCACTTGTTATATTATTCTGTCTGTCTGAATTATATTGTTTTTTGACAATTGTTTCGGGGTGGCCTATTTGCAAAGGACAACTAAAAAAGGAACTTTTACTTTCGAAAATGGGTGTTTTTCGATGTTTTATCATGAAACGACTCTCAAAAAAAATTATAATTATGTGATTATTTCTGTGACTAAACTAGACCGAGTGTTTTTTATTCATTAGTATCATTCAATTGGACACTCAAGCCACAAACTTAGAAAGTTTGATAATCATTTATATTCGTGTTGAATTATATAAATAATTATATTATTTTTTCGAAAATATGAATGAGCATAATATTTTCTACAAAATTTAAGTTTCTAGAATTGTTTTCAGGTGCCTACTGCGTTCACTTTCTGAATTTTTCCTTGAATAACGAAAAATTCAAATAATGTGAAATACTTTTTTTAAATTCAATTTATGGGACATGTCTCTTGAATTCTATAAAAAGTTTTAGAAATAGTACTCAGTTTATTTGCTAATTTATCTTACTTTCTAAAATCTTATATTATTATGTCCTGAATTACAAATATTCAAGTGCTGGTACTTGATATTTCTCATAAAATTAAATTAGACTGCAATTTATAGATAATTCTAGACCAAAATTGATGAGTTCATTGTTAATTCTTGAAATGAGTTCCAAAACAATAACAATTCCTAAGCCACAACAAGGAAAGGTGTTGCACTAAGAAGTATACATATGGATTATCAACACAGATTTCAGATTTTCAGTTTGAACTCAATGACATATTCAACTAGTAGTTGGAAAGCCTTTATAGTACCAAGGGAAAAAAGAAATTCCGAATTGAATGGATGATTGAATTTCGAGAGATAGCTCATTTTGCTCAATTTCAAAAGAAGGAAGCAGAATATAATTTATGAATCACAATTCACCACAGTTGTTGCATCATAGACTTTGCAGAATTTCATAAATACTGCTGCACAACACATAACCTCTTAGACGAATAATGGTTCTAGTATTCACTGTATTGAAGTCACTAACTTAAGAATCAATTCTATAAGAAAACTAGTCCTGGGAGAATGAAACTTATGAATTAACAATCATTTAATTTGAACCATATATAGTTTAACAAAAGTTTTTCCATATTTACAGTTCTGGGCAGCATACGTTCCTTGCGATTCTCAACATAAAGATGCAGTCCAATTGACGTTGGAGCAAATTGACGTAATCAGGAGGTTTACAGAGTTGTATCATCCCAGATTGACGCTTTGTACGTCATCTGAAGGTGAGTATATAACAAAATTTCTATTAAGATGTTAGTCGTGCAAACATCTGAAAACGCGTTCATTATGTTCAATATACCCCAACATTTTTGAAGTAAAATTTTATGAATCAATTTTAACCAATCTATTTGAAGATGAAATTTAAAGTTGAGAGTTAGCTAGTAAAAAGTTAAGTAACGGGTGTTTTTTTAGAGGTATAGAACTTTGAGTTGGCATTACTGTCGAAGATGGCGACCGATTTAACAGCTGAGAAGTGATTTATTTTCAGTTTGGTTTGACAATTCATCATGAATAGACTCATTCCTGAACAACGCCCAATGAATGGGCCCAAAACGAGATTTCCGTTGTTCCAGATTTTCATAAGCGAATTTTGTCTAGCGATGAAGCGCACTTCTGGTTGAATGGCTACGTCAACAAACAAAACTGCCGCATTTGGAGTGAAGATAATCTTCAAGTGTATGTCGAAACACCGTTACATCCAGAAAAACTGACTGTTTGGTGCGCTTTATGGTCTGGTGGAATCATTGGTCCGTACTTCTTCAAAAACAATGATGGCCAGAACTTTACAGTCAATGGTGATCGGTATAGAGTCATGAACACTAACTTTTTCATTCCTAAATTGAACAACCATGATGTCCAGCAGCTGTAGTTTCAACAAGACGGTGCAACATGTCATACAGCTCGTGCCACAATGGATTTATTGAAAGACACTTTTGGTGACCTCCTAATTTCACGTTTTGGACCTGTGAATTGGCCTCCAAGGTATTGTGATTTAACACCGCTAGACTACTTTCTGTTTGGCTATGTAAAGCCATTGGTCTATGCAGATAAGCCACAAACGCTCGACCATTTGGAAGACAATATTCGCCGTGTTATTGTCGATATACGGCCACAAATGTTGGAAAGAGTCATCGAAAATTTGACGTTCAGATTGGACTACATCCGAGCCAGCCGTGGCGGTCATATGCCAGAAATCATATTTAAAATGCAATGCCACAAGATTATCTTTCGAATAAAAAAAATTCTTGTCAATCGATCCATCGCTGTTTTATTGCAATTTAAATTTCTATACCTCTAAAAAAACCATCCTTTATAAATAAACTTATTGTTAAATTACAAAGCGTATATTGCAATTAAAAACGAGTGAATCATACTAACGGTAAAATGAACGAACCCATCTGGCTTGGAATCTAATCATGCCGTATCTTGGACATCAGTAATCTGATGTCTTCTTGCTCTGGTATTCACCAGATCAAGCTCGAGAATAAAATTTTTAGTAAAAGAAATGTGTTGATACATTTTTACTGCTTTCACCCAGTAATGGAATTAGTTGGCTACTATTATTCCTAGCTTGTATTGAATAGCATCGGCATCCACTTGGTGCAAACCCATTGTATTAAAATATGATCTAATTCAAACACTTAAATTTGAGTTACATTTTATTATTTAACAGCCTGACGCGTTACGTCGGGTCACCGACTTCTTTAGGCGCTGACAGAATTTGATTT
Organism: Henosepilachna vigintioctopunctata; assembly: GCA_030704895.1. Lineage (NCBI taxonomy): Eukaryota > Metazoa > Arthropoda > Insecta > Coleoptera > Coccinellidae > Henosepilachna > Henosepilachna vigintioctopunctata. The sequence continues at coordinate 19,807,392 of JARQZJ010000121.1, read as the reverse complement.
AACAACAAATTTGGGTGTGACAAAATTGACAAATTTCTTGTTAAATTATATTATGCTATGGTCTGAAGAAACGGTAACCCGAGAAAATGCGTCACGTTATTATACAATGAAAATGTAAATCAAATTGAAGTGCTTGAATTATCTTATATTTTATTTCTAGCTTGGTTATTCAAAAACATGTCACCTCATTAATATGAGTAGACACTGAAATAGAAGAATTACTATTAATAAAGTCGTAAATACTGACGAAATAGAAATAATTTCCAATATTCTCGACTAAAGTTTATGGTAAATGACACTGAGGTTTCGCTTATCTCTTGGCGAGACATAAAAACAGTAAATTAAAATTAACACACTTGGCTTAAGTTTCACTAAATATATTAGAAACTCTACATATGTTTCGGGTGGTTAACCCATTATCAAGAGTATACAATGTTACTCACATTGTATACATTAAACATTGTATACTCTTGATAATCGGTTAACCACCCGAAACATATGTAGAGTTTTTTAATATATTCAGCGAAACTTAAGCCAAGTGTGTTAATTTTAATTTATTGTTTTTAAGTTTATAATTTTAACTCATATATATATATATATATATATATATATATATATATATATATATATATATATATATATATATATATATATATATATATATATATATATATATATATATATATATATATATATATATATATATATATATATATATATATATATATATATATATATATAGTTTTCTAATAACACTCAAACCTAATTCAAGTAATTGTCAATTATTTTTATTTATGATAATGCATTCGATCACGGATTTACTTTCAAAATTTTCAATCGCGGATTTAGTTTAATCCGTATTTGAGAAATAAAATTCGAAAATTCTCTTGCGAAATTTAGAGACAAAAATCTCTTTCGAAATTAAAACTGAGGGACGGATTGAATTAATAGCAGGTAACCAACTTAACATAATTAATTTATTTTAACTAAACAGAACGATGAAATCGTTACCACGGATAAGTGTACAATGTCGAAAATAATTAACAAAATGATAATTTGGAAAAAGATAAATCTTAAATAGGAATGCCATATGGCTTTCCACTTATTCGCTTCACAACTATTTTTTTCCACAAAGCTTCACAACGCTTTTTTGTCTATGATTTGAATAATTTAATAATGATAATTGTTAGGTAATGTACATTGATTACAAGACCATGGCCGCTCGGAACCGTCCTAAACTGTAGGTCCACTGAATTTCAAAAAATGTTTGAAATTTTTTTTTGGTATGAAATCTGATGCACCTGCATATGAATATGCAAGCAATGTTCAATTATGCTACGTTATACAACAAAAAATAGAATATATACAAATGCAAAATGAGTCTTCGACAGAACATAATGTTTCACAAAGAGATTAGCAAAACAATATCCATGACTTTTATCGAATAATGAAGCATTCAACATATCTTTTGGCATTATATACATATGTCATTTTCCTATTTGCTATAACTAGGTTGATGAATCAACATTGTCAAGGGAGATTATACTTTTTTAAACGTCAATCGTTGTAAACTTTTCATGATTGCAATGAAGTGCAGTAAACTTTCAAGGCCTTCTACATATACGTATGTAACCTGAAGAGTTAACAAGGAAAACAAGATAAAGCTTGTACGCCTAACGGTGAAAATTGGCCTTCGGGGATGTTGTTTGTAGAAAACAATTCTCTCGAGTTTCACTCGAGCGCCGGTTATCAAAACGTCATACGCATTTGGAACTTCTTTATTCGTTGTAAGTTGTAAAAGCGCCTCGAAGCGGATCATAATTTAATTCTCCTATTAGCTACCATTATTTACGAAACTCCGTTAATTCTGAAAGGATTTTCCTGAATTGTAAATTTTTTCTCGACTCCGCGGAAAATTTTACTTCTAAATGCGGTATGCAGATCAGAACATCCGTTTCCGATTTTTAATTTGGCGGTCTTTGTTTTAACCATGACCTCCTAGATTTAATGAAGGAATATTTCAAATGCGTCCACCGCATTGATGAATTATTGTAATAGCTCTGCCGTTTGCATCTGAATTGATTATAGCTCAAGTTAAAACGAATGCCAAGTTTTCTCAAAAAATATGTTTACATGTCGTGAATGGCGGATATACATATTATTATTCTCCCCAATAATAAACCCCTCTCGGTCAAGACCGGTGAAAACCAAGACTAAGGAAACAGAGAAACAAAGTAAATACAAGTGAAGGAAAAAAACAGGTAGAAAAGATTATATATTTTAAACATTACAAAATATTTTCAGATACACTATTAATGAAAGATGGAGAAATAACTGTGTGCGCTTCTGCCAAATTTCTTGGGATATATAATTGTACATCTCTCAGTAAGCGCCTACATTCGGTGATATATACGTTGAATGTACTAAGAGATAATTTAGCTGAGCCTGTACTGAAGCTGATCTATTCATCAAATTTTGTATCCCAAATTACTTATGGCATTATTTTCTGGGGCAACAGAGGTTTCTCCAATAAAATTTTTGTGGACCAGAAGTGGGCTATCAGAACAATTTTTCATCTAAAGAGTAGAAGAAGCTGTCGTGGTATTTTCAGAAAGCATAGTTATATGACATTAATTGAACTTTACATATATAAGTGGTTAATGTTCGTTCAACAGAATCGAGAATTGTTCATGAAATACGAAATACATAGCAACACTAGGAAGATGGATTGTTATTTTTTGGCTAAATGTCGTCTTGCATTAGGTAACTCAAAACCAGGTTGAATTTATGTGCCTTAAGCTCTACAATAGATTGCCTAGAGGCTATTGTACTTTATCAGAAGATAAACATTTCAAGAACAGGATACGAAAGTTTATGATCGAATTTGAACCTTATACTGTTGATGAATTCTATGAGTACTGCTCTTCAGTAGTATAGATTTCTTAAATTGTTTCTGTTGACATATTTTTATTTTATTGTATTTCAATAATTGTGAAAGAATAAATTTTCATTATTATTATCATTATTTATTGAGGTTAACAATATTTACACAGATTACAGAACAAAGTCCAAGTTTCTAACGTACTTGGAAATTTATCAATAAATTCCTGGTCGCCTGTCTTCGGATGTGCTGTTTCTTGTAGGTCTTCAGTCTTCTTAGGCTGGAAATCTCTTCACGCTGTCACTGTTGCCACTGTTGCATTGTTTCTGTAAACAGGAAGAACTGCCAAAAGTTTCAAGAGCATATAAATAAGGGAAGAAAGTCCTATTAAAATTTGCGGGAGGATCCAATAGCACTACGGCCTCTTCTTTCTTGCCGCGAGAAGAAGTCGTAGACGACGTTAAATATAGGGGGAGGTCTCCGCCACCTGCCCCCCTTAAATACACACTTGTATCGTGTACTTTATAGCAACTAAAAAAATTTCTGCTGATATTTAAATTTCTTCTAGATATCACTACATCTCATAAACAACATCAATTATGTTCGTTAATTGGTGTAGAAGGAGGACATTCTTTGGCTGGAAGTTTAGCGGTCCTGAGGACACTATATCATGTAGGAGTTCGATATTTAACATTAACATCCACATGCAACACACCTTGGTAAGTAATTTAAATTATTTTCTCCGGAAAAATGAAAAATCTAATTGAATATTTATAATTGATAACAAGCAAAACTGATTAATTTCAAAAAATTTCATGGAATTAATTTCTCTTAAAATAATAAATGTACATAAGGCATATAACAATATTTACTACCCACATCTTTCAGCATAAATAAAATTTATTGATAATTCACGTATCTGTTTTCGTGTTAATTCCATAAATATATTGAAAATGTAGCATAGTCATAATTTTAAAAGTTTTAATTATATAGGGAGTATCATTAGAAAATAGATCGCAAATAGTTACATTACTTAACTACTTTCCTTAATAAATACGTAATAACTTTATCTGGATTCAGACTTTGCTCTATCTTTTTCAATTTAATGATTTTATTTTCGATTGAATATGCAATATAGCATTGCAATGGTATAATTGTTATCTTATATTTTATTATACAAAAATTATTGAAATTTATCGCAAAAACCAACCGTGGGGTATTTAAACATCAGAAGCGATTTCAGAATAATATTGTGGAAATATCAACTTAGTTTGCTCATTTTTCCAATATATTGTTGAAACACAGCAATTCTTCCGTCGATATAGTTATCTGTAGGATCAGATGTATATGGTAGCTTGTCCTATACTTATAGTTCATATAATGATGGCTAGTGTGAAAACCTCGTTTTTCCATTTTTTTTTCAGGAACGATATGATATCAATCAGCTGTTAAAAAAATTATCCTAGCAGTGCTGCTAGCTAGAGATAAAAACAGGAAACAAGTAAATGAGCTGTATGTCCCATAACATCGCATGTTCCATAAATAAATTTCCAACAACAAGAAAAATAAAACTCTGTTCTCGATTTATTCTAATAAGTTGTAATCAAAAACATCATCAAGCAAGGCGTAGATTCGTCGAATGGGCCCAAAATAAGATTGCCGTTGTTCCCGATTTTCATAAGCGAATTTTGTTTAGCGATGAAGCGCACTTCTGATTGAATGGCTACGTCAATAAACAAAACAAAACAAAACAAAACAAAAGATAATCCTCAAGTGTATGTCAAAACAGCTTTACATCCAGAAAAACTGACCGTTTGGTGCGCTTTATGGGCTGGTGGAATCATTGGTCCGTACTTCTTTAAAAACGATGGTGACCAGAACGTTACAGTCAATGGTGATCGGTATAGAGCCATGATTACTAACTTTTTCATTCCTGAATTGAACAACGATGATGTCCAAGAGCTGTGGTTTCAACAAGACGGCGCAACATGTCACACAGCTCCACACATGTGAATTGGCTTCCAAGATCTTGTGATTTAACACCTCTAGACTACTTTCTGTGAAGCTATGTAAAGTCATTGGTCCATGCGGATAAGCCACAATGCTTGACCATGAATAAAAAAAAATTCTTGTCAATCGAATGATCCATCGTTGTTTTATTGCAATTTAAAGTCAGTTTTCAATTTCAGTCATGTTTTTTTATTACTATTGAATACTTAATCTAAGCATACTTGCCATTACAATTTGTCACCGTGCAATGGCAAATATGCAATCTGGTCATTGAGCATTTTGTTTTCACCTAAATAACTACTATCTAACTAGTATACTCATCATTGCTCCTTATTTTCTAGTCCTGTGTTAGAGTTACACTAAAATTCAACATGTAAAACGGGCTTTGTTTCCGCAATCACTTTCACTCAACTAACTTAAACGGTTTTGAGTCTGCTATTAATGTTCGTGTTGTCTAACAAATAAATCTGTTCGATGTTAAAATGTTGATGCAGCCTTTTTTCAAGTTACATACTAGGTAATAGTTTGCTCAACAGTTTCTTTCTCCAGGTCCCTATGTAAATCACTATTAACAGCATACCAAGGGACGTCGGTAATATTTCAGAGTACCTACATTTTTTTAAAATTGTTGCGATTCGTGTGTTTGATACACCCCCATCATTGTATTTCTTAGGGTCACACAGGCTTGAGAATTTACTTAGAAAGTGAAAGCTTGTTCTCTATTGATAATTGGGACGTGCGCCCTATCAGCCAATATAGTTTTCTGTACATAGAATAGAATATAACATTATTCAACAATAGAATACAGTTCTGTATTATATTGTTGAATTTTCTTCATCAAGCCTGGACTAGTTAGAACTAATGAATTAATAAATAATTGTTAGTTTCTCATCTTTTTCCGCATTTTTGTATTTTTTTGTACTTTTAATTCTCGACATAATTCTTAAACTATATTTCCGTGATGTGATTTTCTTCAGTTATTTTGTTTTTTTAATTCTGTGGATCTACAGTTTAATATCGGTTCCGATTGGCCAATGAGCTTGTAATGAGTGTACATTGCCCAACAATGTGTACTCATGCCTTCACCATGATAATAATAATAATAATAGAAATTTATTTTGGCACATGAAAAACACTGCTATTATGAGTAAGCGTTAGTAGAGTGTCACCAAACACATGTTTGCCCAAAGTATCTGTTTCTCCAGAAACGGCTCTCTCGAGATAATAGAAAGGGGAATACTTCTCACGTCAAATATTATGTAATGACATAAACACACGCTCAAACTGGTCACTCAAGAAGACTAGACACTCGACGGCATTTTCAATTTCGCATAACCCCAAATTGAATAACAATAACTTAATAATTCCTAGCAGCGGACGACTGTAGAATATCCGATTTCAGTGATTAATCCAGAAATTGGTTTTATCAAATTTGAAGGAGACGCCTCCTAATCCTCGATTCTACCGGTGTTGCGACCACTATCTGTTATCCCTTTGAGATTTCGACCTCCAGCAAAAACTAATTTATTTCGGGGACAAGACCACTGTATAACGCTCTTATAACGGAGTAAAAACGTAGTCACAAAACTTAATATTCATTACTGCGGGATAATTTCATTTGTTTCCACCTCAGACTGATTAGAACGGTCGCCAAATTTGAATATCCCGAATTTCTTCAAGGGTGAACATTGTACTCTAGACTAATACCCCTTTACGCTTCGCTAACCATAGTAGAGTACGTAGAAAATTATCTCACACTGTATTGAGTCTCAGGAACTGACTAGAGTGTATTGGAAAATATTGAAATTTGATATGATTTGCGTATTGAAAAATAATCTAATGGGTGATTTTTTAACGTAGTTTTTTAAATCTAATAAAACACTCAATTTGCAACATATATTCAAAATTTTCATTGAAATTGATAGCTTGGTCTTGGCCATTTACATTCTAAAGGTAACTTCATGTAAATGTTGTCTGCGGCTCCGTATCAAATGGTTGATTCGGAAGGTCCAATTTTAGCGTAACGTCTTCGAGCATTTCGGCCTGTATCCCAGGAATTACGCGTGGTATGTTATCCTGTAAGGCTTCAACCTTGCTCGGCTTGTCAACATACACTAACTACTTTACATAACCCCACAAGAAATAATCCAGAGGCGTCAAATCACATGATCTTGGCGGCCAATTCACAGGGCCATTTCGAGAGATAAGCTGCTCACCAAATTCATCCTTCAACTTGTCCATTATTTCACGAGATGTGTGGCATATGGCACCGTCTTGATGAAACCACCTGTTAACCAAGTTCAACTCGGCCAACTGGGGCAAAAAATGTTGCCTATCATGGCGCGATATCGTGCGCCGTTGACGGTAACGTTTCTTCCACTATCGTCTTTGAAGAAAAATGAACCGATGATGCCACCAGCGCATAAACCACACCAAACTGTCGTTTTTTCGGGATGCATCAGTAATTCTTGTATGGTATGTGGCTGAACACAATTTTTCGATAAAACTGCGGATTTTCATTAAGCTGTTCCAAGGTCCATTCACCAAAAATTTGACGTTGTAGTAGGTCATTCGGCTTCAATTCTTGCAGAAGGTGAATTTTATAGACTTTCAAACCCAAATCAACATGCAAAATTTTCCATGTGGTTGAGTAACACATGCCCAATTGCTGAGAACGGCGACGAATTGACATTTCACGATCCTCATTAACAATGTACGCTTACGGCTGCAATATTCTCTTCAGTACGCACTGTACGCATGCGAGACAATGGTTTAATGTCCATCAAAGTAAACTTGGTGAGAAATTTGGTGATAACAGCACGAATTGTTGATTCACCATGTCGATTATGACGACCATAATATGTTCGTAACAAACGATACACATTTTTCACAGAGCGAAATGTCAGTTCGCGAAGATGACCTGGTGCATTATCCAAAATTAGATCTGCTTTATAGTCTAAATTCTTAATAAGTTTCACCTTCCGAAACAAACAGTGGCGGATTTACAAATTTGCCGCTAGTAGGCCATTCAATTTTTGCCGCCCCTACTGACTTTTGAAATTCAATACGTTAGTTTAATACCGTTATTAGTATGATTGTGAACTCAAAGATATTTCTGTCAGTTACTAGATTATTTTTGCAACCCGTTATGTACTGAAGAGGTTAATGTTGACTTAACAAGTTTATTCGACAGGCAAAACAAAAAACCCCCGACTTTAAAGCGTAAAACCTCTGTAACTTTTAAACGGCTCAATCGATTTTCATCAAACATGTCTAAGAACACTCGCCCGTAAAACACCTGTTATACAAAAAAAACTAAATTGAAATCGGTTCATTCGTTCGGGTACTATGATGCCACAGACAGACAGACAGACAGACAAACAAGAAATGAAAAAAAAATCTAATTCTACTCAGTTACTCATCTTAAGCCATCCTAGCTAATTTTCTTTCGAATATCTTTAATGTACAGACTATTATAGGTTTACGATTTTATTATAGTAAGTATAGATTGTGTACACGTATAATTATAAAAAAAATCTGTAAAAAAAAAATTTGCTAAATTTGCCGCCCCTCTAAATCTGCCGCCGTAGGCACCGGCCTACTTGGCCTATTGGTAAATCCACCACTGGAAACAAAACAATTCAGGAACTAGTCACAAAAATAGAAATTAGATTCGCGAATGAAGAAATCTTTAACCGCGAATATAGGAATTGGGTCGCATTTTTTTAATCCGCGAATAGCGGAAACGCGAATAAATGAAGCGCGAATAAGGAGCTCTTACTGTAACCGCAGTCAAAAATTGTTAGGTGTATCAAACTAAAATAATTTAAATTGTTTAAAGTTCAATTTTTTTGAGTGGTGGAAATGTTTGTCGAATTTATTGGGTTTACATTTTCAGTTTTACTTTCATTAACTTCATATTATTTGTGTTTTCAATTTGGGCAATTTTAGGTTTTTTATTAGTCTGTCCGATTGCTGATGGACATTATGTATAATGCCTGGACAATTCAATTATTTGAATGATAATTATAGGTAAATTGTCATCTATTATAGGTCATTTTTTTTTGCCTAGTCATTATGTATATCGACCAACTCATCTCTTGGTCCAAAACATAAAGAAGGGGTTCAATGTTTGATGAAGCTTCTAGAAATAAGCCTAGTCGGTTGAATTAGTTTTTCAAGTTTGTCGAGTTTCGGAAATTTGCAACACATTTTATGCAATAATATCACCGTAGCATATAACGCTCATATTGATTATTCTGTGAACAGTTGTTTCCTTTGTGGAAAAATGAATTGGAAACAAACAAAACCATGTTAGTGGAAAATTTATAACGACAAAATGAACACGTTTCATTCGAATAAATAAATCAATGAATACCCATATAGAAATTTGAAAATTTGTTTTGGCCGCTTTTTTCTATACTGACTGTTTCATTAATAATGGAAAATAACAAAAGTTGTGTTCCACGGTTCAAAATATGAAGGTACAACATAAAGTGTAGATATATCTGGTCAAAGTTACTTTTTAAAATATTTAATTTTGAAATTTCTAAGAATAACGTTTGTTTTTAATGTCAGAGGCTCATTAGACGGTCAGTTTACTGATGCTGGGGGATTCGATTCCAAGCGAGTTCTTGTGCCGTTCGGAATTGGCGTTAAAAGGCACAGAGTGCTTGTGACGGGAAACTAGTATTCATTTGAATGCTTTGAAATAAAAAATAAATTAAAAAATACAGATGAAAACTTCATTTGGATAATAAATTGAATATAAACTTAAATTCAAACACTTGAACTTATAATTTACACTTTATTGACTACATAGCATGACGCGTTTCGTCGTTACAAACGACTTCTTCAGATGCTTACAGAATAATAACAACATTTTGAAAAACACAGGTATAAATATCAGGAAATTTGGGATTCTATGACTTTGGTTTTACCTAAGATATTCCATTCTGACATATAATTTCTATTACCTGAAAAGGTTTAACAAGGGTGAATTGTTTAATTCAATCTGTTCATTGAGCAAATTTCCAGAATGTTTTCTGGAAAATGTTTTCTGTTAATAAATGGTTAGTATAATTCGAATTACTTTTATTATGCGCGAAGCTATATTTATGTTTCTGTATTCTAGTACCGAAATTTCTACTAGGTAAAAATTTCGGTAAATTTTATCTTAGGTAAAACCTAAGTATTAGAATCCCAAATTCCCTGATATTTATACCTGTGTTTTTCAAAATGTTTTTTGAAGTGAAAACTTCTTTAGCGGCGCTGTGTATTTTTTTGGAATGGGTAAAAATTTCTAAACTCGCGTCAGGACACGTGACCTGATCGGGAATTCGTAAGACGGATGGAGAGAGGGCATGCGGCGCAAGGCGCTTGCGCAAATGTTCGTGTGTATCTTTCATTCAATTGTCAAAATTTACGTGCGCATGTAAATGATCTAGCAATTGACGCTCTTGTTAAAAAGATGAAAGTGTTAATTTTATCAGAAACTCATATGGGTAACGATGAAATAATTGACTTTCCGAATTTCAACTTTGTTGCGAGTTTCAGAAGAAATAATCGTCCAGCGGGAGGAGTAGCTTTTTATCAAAATATGAACACAGTTCATTATTGTACAAATTATATGGATGTGCATATGAAATACAACAGCATGTTTAATTCTACTGTTTCTGATATCGGTGATATTTGTATAAGTCGTTGCCACTCTGGTGATAATCAGTTTATTATTATGGTTGCCGTTTACATCTCTCCAGATAAGTCATTGCGTGCTATACGAGACTTATTGTACGAAAATTTATTCATTTATTCTCATGACGCATCTGCATTGCTTCAAAAATAAATTGGAAGAAGCTTTGATGAATTGCCAATGATTTTGAGTGGAGATTTCAACATAAACTTTGCAGACTATAAAAATCAACTATTAATTGAATTTTTAAATAATGAATTTGGTTTAACTATGTCAAATGATCGCAATCTTAGCACAACGAAATACAAAACTACTATTGATGCGGTCTTTATTAGACACTTTAATAGGTTATAATCAAAACTGTTCGTTTCTTACTTCAGCTATCATAAACCTATCGTATCAGTTTTAGAGATTAGCGATGATGATTCTGGTAAAGATGATGATGAGAAAGTCGTTGAAATTATAGATGGAAGTTGATTTTCCTAAGAGATAAACTTTTTAATGTAAAATAATTGTAATAGTTCTGAAGTGTTAAATTTTTAATGTAATATAAATTGTCATGTTTGTGTACGATAGCGCAATAAATGAATATTGTATTCCACCTCATAAATAATAATACTTTCATACTGATAATGAAAGCAATTCGTACAAAATTATTCTCTAACCATTTCAAAATATCAAAAATGCACAACATTAATATTCAAGTTTTCACTTCTGCCGGCACTCCCGGAGTGCAACCCGTCGTTTTTTTTATTCTGTAAGCATCTGAAAAGTCGTTTGTAACGACGAAACGCGTCATGCTATGTAGTCAATAAAGTGTAAATCATAAGTTCAAGTGTTTGAATTTAAGTTTATATTCAATTATAATGGATTTACATCAAGTAAACGCCAAAACTATTAAATGCGTAATAAATGCAATCCAAGGACTCGAAAGCACGAGTCCTTGGATTGCATTAATTATAATATATATAATTAATTAGAATAAAATAATTGTGGATCTGCTTTCTACTCTCCACACTTTCACAACATTGTTTGAACTGCTATAAACGCTAACAATTCGACTTTGATAGAATTTCGCCCGATTAAAAGCTTAGAATATTCAACTTAGCATCAATGAAAAGCAGTGTTGAAGCACGCACGTAGCTTCCGTCATATTTCTACTTGAAATTTCAAACAAAGGAGACGACAATACTGAATAAAACATGGATTCCTAAATGGCCAACCCTAATGATCTAATGGAAAACCACCGCCGTTGTTAATTTTCTGATTTGAACCCGGTTTAGCCCCAACTAATCCATTTTAAATTTTCAGGGCCGACTGTTCCCATGCAGACATGCCAGGTAAAAAGCCCGAACACGGTGGTTTAACAGCTTTCGGAAAGGTAAGAAAGATGTACAAATTTATATGCATTTTTTTGGCCATTACACGTCAAAAGGAATGAATTTATGAGCAAGGTTATTAAGCCATTGGTAATTTTCCCGCAAAATTATTACGTCCGCCGCACGCAAACAGATGGTAATTTTGATGTTCATGATTTCCACCCCCAGTGCACTGTAATTTATTCGTTATTATGAAGATTTTTTGTCGGTGTTATTTCCACAAGAACAATATAAATATAATTATAATTAAATATTATAATTATAATTTTTTTCAAAATTGGTTTTATTGCCCGTTTGACATAGTTATATTAATAATATTTTTAGCAGTAACACGCTATTTTTAATGTAAGAAGCTTTATTTTTGTTGACGTTTCGTTGTATATCACAACTTTGTCAAAACTAATGAATCATTGAATTTTATAAATAACTATAGATATCAAAACGTCAAACTTATTTTTTTGAAAAATCAACTTGGCTCTTCTGCCTTTTTAGTATTCAAAGGAACATTTCTGACTTAGCATTCCCTTCGGAAGTTTATTAATCTTCTTCACCTTCTGAGAAAGAAGATGAAGAATGTTATAGTAGTGAATACTGTGACTCTTAATCGAAATATCGAAATATTTCAAATAAAACTCTCAGGGAGCTGTCTACACAAATGTTGTCAATGAGAATGAACGCATCACTTTCGAGAGTAAAGATTAAGAGTGTCTCGAAAAATTCATCGATCTTGTAGAATGATAATAGGATATAATTGTTTCATCATTATTATGAATCATCAGTCCATATTTAATCATCAATCAAGAAGATGACTTTCAAAACGCCCATAAGTCCTATATCAAATTGAAGCGAATTTTTCTCGCAAATTCTCACTAAACAGCCTGGTATTGCCCAATTAGTGATCCGCTTGGTGTTCTACTCTGTTTAGGAGTGCGTTAGAAAGTATTTTGTAAGCAACCGGGAGTAAGGAAATTCCCCTGAAATTATTGATATCCCTCTTTTCCTCCTTCTTGTGCAATGGATGTATACGCGAGCATTTCCAATCATCTGGTATCTTGTTCGTCCTCCAGATTTCTGATATTAAATGATGAAGTTTCTGCATCAGAATTCCCAATTTGCCGATTCTTTCCGATTGATTTGTGCAATGATTCTTTTCTTGTGGAGTTTCAGTTAGTCAGGATCCGACGTGAATATTTTATGTCAATTTTTTTATTTTTATTGGTTTGAAATACCGTTTTTATTTGAAAAAGATGGTGTTTCATATTCACCCTGCTTGAGACTTGGTGATCCCTATGTAGCTAGTTTGTGTGCAGGTTTTTGAAATTGGGTACACTTTGGGTATTATTTTGAATTCGAAGTTTCTACAGAACGCGATCAATCTTTCAGCATTCTTGTTGGTAGTTTGTGTTTGGTATTAGAACCCGTATTATCTCTGAATTTCCTTTCATTACTTCACGTGGTGTATTGATATTTTATTGGTTGGTTCTTTCAATGTCCCAAATGTTTCCCAAAAATCTTGTACGCTTTCCGGAACGGTTTTGTTGTGGAGATTAATGGGAACGTATACGTTGATCAGAGTGTAAGCTTTGTAAGCTGATTTAATAGGAAGCAACGAGACTCTCTCGTTGGGCGATGTGAAATTAATAACCGAGTCGAGTATGGAATTGTGTATCGCGAATCCGGTACCTAAAAGCGGTAGTCTTTCGAATTGCGGTGATTTTAGATTAAACTTTTTCATGGTGTTGGTGAGCTCCGTCAGTTTACCTGTTTTAGTGAGTGTATTAACGTTAATTGTACCAATGTAGTGTTTGTGTTTAGTTTTGAGGGTATGTAGAGTTTTGAGAAGGTCCGATTCTTCTCCGCATGGTGTCCCTGATCCCCCAGAATCCGATGATCAGGTGAAACCAGTCTTTCGATCGGTGCCTGGGGTAGTGATTCTTTGATCGTCTTCTCCATAATGCGTTCAAGTTGAACAAAGCTTCGTGGTGGTCTCAGTTGAGGCCACAGGGTATACGACTCGATTTTTGAGTTCGAGAAGATTGAAATACAGCCGACTCAACTAGAGGAACAGACTCTGATCATTGGCCGTCAGATACTGAACAGGCCAAATGGATTGTTTTGTTAGTTTTTGATCCGTCCTGTGTATCAGTGTCTCCTATATCTAGGAGACACTGACACAAATAAATATATATATATATATATATATATATATATATATATATATATATATATATATATATACTTTCCTAGAACTTTTGAAGTTTCAAATATTCGACAACGAAAACCTGAAGCAAATAATCTGTCTTCTATAACTAAAATTTTCCTTTGATGTTTTACCACCTCAATTTACAAATACTGGAGATATTTAATAGCGGGAGAGTTTTCTAATATAAAATTTATGAAACCATTAAATTGTTATGCCACGCACACAGAAACCAAAGCCGTAGGCTGAATTAATCCGGTTCACTTTATTTGATTAAAAAATCTTCTGCTTCCAGTTTTAATTCAGCCTCCTGCTCTCCTTGCCAGTTTGGAGACCGAAATAACTTTCTGAAAAGATTTCATATCTTATGCATTAACGGGCGGGAAGCAAATCGATTTGGTCCAGTAAAAACCAGAAAATTAACATTAATTGTGTTTGTGTTTTTTACATTTCGGGTATTGTTTATTTGAGAAAAGGGGCTCGACGAGATTTCATATCATGAATTCCTTAGTTTTGTTGAGTGTGTATTATTCACGCAGTTTCTGTCACTTCTCTTCAAATTTCCTTGAATAATCACCAAACCAATAATTACCAAAGGCCAGTATTGAATTTGAGCTTCCTTTTGAATAAATAAATAAATACATAGAAATATTTTCTTGTTTTCAATACCTTCAGTTCCTTTTAGAATTCAATATTAGTTATTAGCTTTGTTGCGGTAAGGATTCTGAACCTATTCAGAACTATTCGCATGCGCACTTTGAATTTTGGCGTTCGCGGATCAGCCAGTTCCGAACTTTTAGTTACAGTTCTGTGTTCGCGGATAAACTGGGACTGGTTCGGAATCGATTCGGAATTGGTTCTACCAGTTCGAAGGATCAATCTAGAACTGTAAGTTCGGGACTTGCGCATTCACGATAGTTTGGCAACTTTTCACTTTTGACTTTTTTTGACTTGCGCATTCACGATAGTTTGGCAACTTTTGACTATTTTTGACTTGCGCATTCACGATAGTTTTGGTATACGGCATATTATTCGATGAGAACAACCGTGATTTGAAAATTATCTAAACTAGTTCTAAAATCGTTCGCGGGTCGAAATAATTTCGAACCAGTTCATAACCGAGCATGCGTATTAAATCAATCCCGAATCAGTTATGAATTAGTTCTGAATCGGTTCAGAATCCTTACCGCGAACAAAGCTATTGTTTTTATGAAAATTTTTTTTGTTTCAAACAAAATTGAACAGAGTAACAAGATCATTTTCAAGGCCGCTAATGCTTTACGTGGGGCAAGGCATTACAAAACGCACTGAATATACTCGTATTTAAAGTTACTCATTATTGATTTCTTTCGAAAATACAGTGGGGAGATAACTGCTAGATTAGTGATATTTTACTGTAATGACGCTACAGTAATAAATACATCGACCCATAAAATAATATTGGTAAATCCTGTAAAAACAACCGAAATCAATGACTATTGGACAAGTACTTATAACATACCTCCTCCCCTATGAAATATTAGTGACATTACGCAAGCTCTAAATTAGGGAGACACATATAAATTAACCTGATTTATGTGCAAATAAGACAACCTAATTAATTTTATTTAAATTATTTTATTGAGGATCTTTTGATTCTACAATTACAAAAAAAATATTGAGATTGTAGATCTCTCTTAGCTTGAATCCAGATTTCTTCCTGCTTGATCAGGATGTCTATTTCCACTTTGCAGTTATTCAGATTGGATATAAAAGATAGAATCGAATTCCTAGAGAGCTATTCGTGGAACCTTAACTTGTAACTCCAGGTGTACTTACAAGCGCACTCAAAATGTATGAACAAATGAAATATAAGATATTATATTTAACAACCAAAAATGTTCTTATCAGCTTAATATTTGCTACGAGATCTCATTCAGAAAACGAAAATATCAGAATTAATGCATTTATAATCGGATATACTCCGTATTTTTTATTTATGCAGTATTTTTTTCTTCGATATTAATTCAAGTTATACTTTTTGAGCGTGGTGACCGATAAGAAAAAACATTTTCTTCTTTTATTGAATAAATGAGAAGTTAAAATATCGTTTGAAATATTTTCAATATCTTGCAATACATGTAGGTTATTCAGGAATTTTTACCATTGAAACTGTAGGTTTATGTTAACTGAAACAAGAATCATTAGTTTGATTTTGATATCCTCTAAATATCTGGAAAATACTTCGACAATGGTGGTCCCATATTTTGTTGTGGACTCTTGTGGATCATTATTCATTTTCAAAATTCAATTTTTCCGAAAGAAAAGTTGTCAACCGCTTTGATTTTTTATCAGCGAAATTGATGTTGAAATCGCCAGCCAAGATAAGTGGAAATTTATTACCATTTGTACCAAGTATTTTCGACCCTTCCTCAGTGTACTCCAGTAAAGTCGATGAACAGAATTCTCTACCTCGTCCAACACATCATGATTAGATGTAGGCCATTTCTAAGTTTGCATAAGCACGCACAGATATCTCCAACAAATAAGCGCCTAACATTAACATCGCTAACGTTTGCAATATTTATTTCAATATTCGGAGTCATAATATTAATACCATTATTATTATTTTGGAAAATATCTACCCCACCTTTTGGAACAGTATCTCGTTTGAATTGAACAATACAATTGAAATTAGGTATTTCAATCGGTGTTTATATATTTATAGATGTTTGTTATATGTTAAAGAAAATGAAGATAGGTTTATTAAATTGAATAGTAATCATGAGTATATAACAAGGAACACTCTCTCTATTGTCAGAGTATTAAAATTTTCAACCATTTACCATCGAATTTGAAAGTACTGAAAGCTCATTTGTTTAAGAGGAGAGTTAAATATCTGCTCTTAACAAAGGCTTACTATAGTGTGGCAGAGTACTTCGATGATTCGGATGTAGGCAATAATGTATGAATCAATTTTTTGTATCATATGTTTGTATATTTTTTTGACACAAATGTTCTTCACCATGTGAAATTGTCTCAAATGCTTAATATCTCTGAGGCAATTTTTTTTCTTTTCTTTTCAATCAAGTTGTATTATTGTAAATATGAATTTAACCAAGATTTTTGTTTGAACCAATATTTTTGCTCGAGGGCTGAATGGAAGATCAGACTCCAAACTGAATTTGGTCCTTTTGAGAGCATTTTCCTTAGTTGTAATTATTGTATCAATTGAAATGAATGTAATTTTACAATGTAAGGATTTATCATATTATTATTATTTTTATAATCGGATTATCATGCGCCATGCAAGTTTCGGTACATATACACGTTAAGCGAACGCTCGGCCGAACTACATGGTTGGCGGAGGGGGGGTGTTAGGTTTTAGTTTCGTTACGGAATTTCTTGATTCGGTCGCCGCGCTAGAAGTCCGCGATAAAAGTTATTCAATATGCAATAGCTTAATATTTATTTAATTATTGAACAGTATTTTAAAACGTTACATACATTGAAATTGATGGCGTCATTTAGAGGAATTTCATTTTCATGAAGCCGTCGTTGTTCAATATTCCCGACAATTTAGGATATTGCGATAATTGTCAATGAGATGATCATGAGAAGAAAGTTTGAAAAATTTTTTTCGAACTAAATTTCCCAAAAATTTGAACTGTTATAATTTTGAAAATTTCACCTTAAATCTTTGAGAAATTCGTTATATTTCAATATTACCATTTCAAATATCGTTTTTTTGTCTTCAAAACCAAAATTTTCGTGTGTGATTTACATTATTAAATGTTTGTGTACGTCATTACAAAATTATCATTGTCCATAGTATCATTGTTGAACTTTATCCAAACTTTGAAATAAATTGTATTCTTTCATGTTTTATTATAACAAAAGTATTTTTAGTTAGGAGTGTCACTCTCAATAAAATCAACACATATTACGAATTCACTATGTAAAAGTGGTAATTGTTACAGCTTGTTTCAGAAAGCTAGATTTAAGTTTTGTTGTTTTTCACTGATCTTCGTGCCTATAAACTTAACATAATATATCTACTAGTAGTATCTTAGTGTAACTATTTATTCAAAGTTAAAGTTTTTTCATAGTTACAGTAGTGTTCGTATTTTCAGACAATCATCAAAGAAATGAATCGTTTAGGTATGATAGTCGACCTATCTCACGTTTCCGTTGGGACTATGCGTGATGCCTTGGACGTTTCGAAAGCTCCTGTCATCTTCAGTCATTCGTCAGCGCATGCGCTCTGCAATTCTACGAGAAATGTTCCAGATGAAACACTTCGCAAGCTTGCACTTAACAGAGGTGTAGTTATGGTAAATTTTTACTCACAGTTTTTGACGTGCAGCGATACGTCAACTCTGGCTGATGCTGTCGGTGAGTTCAAAATTTTTTTACTATAACAACCAGTTAATAGTTTTCATTTTATTTTTATTTTATAACATCGAAAAAATGTATACATGTGTAACATAATTACTTCATAACTAAACTACATCAAACGTACTTACTTTATAATTAAACTGATGACTGAAAAATATGTTAAATAGGTTGCAATGTTTATTGCTAATTAATTTTCAGCGATTCTTTCGTTGCTTGAATTGTCACAACAAGTATTTAGATTTCTTCAATCAATATTTCAATTATTTTCTTAGTGCTTCGACTTGGTCATTCCTTAATATCAATTCTAAAAGTTTTTCAAAAATCAAAAAAGAGAAATCATTCAAATTCAGCATATTGGGTGTTTCAGTTAACTTACACAAATTAAAGGAATGATTAACTTTTTGAGTGAAAAATAATTGTACAGTTGTTCTCAGTATAAGTTGGACTTTGAATATATATTCGTAATTACATCTTTGAGAAAAACATTTGACGAATACATACACCA
Source organism: Henosepilachna vigintioctopunctata (assembly GCA_030704895.1). NCBI lineage: Eukaryota > Metazoa > Arthropoda > Insecta > Coleoptera > Coccinellidae > Henosepilachna > Henosepilachna vigintioctopunctata. The sequence continues at coordinate 19,788,348 of JARQZJ010000121.1, read as the reverse complement.
AAACTATTACCATTCATTCAATTATATTATTGAAATAATTATCGTTTGCATTTCTTCCCATTCATTCAATCAAACATCCAAAGATTGCCATAATTCGTCAAATTCGAATCTAGAGCAAAATTGTGATTTTTATCACAATATATCATTATAAGTTATCATTATAACTATTTAAATCCATATACCTCCCACAAACGTTCATGCCTTACTTGAGAATCGAACCCAAATCTACTTAAAGAGAGCCCTTCACTCTCACCACTATGCCATGGAGACAAAAAAAATAGTCCTCAACAAGTTTCTATTCCATCGCATTACCACAAGCTATGAAACTTCACCATAAGGAATTATAAGTTTTCTATCAAAATCACGAAAAATAATATTCGTTATTATTGTTGATTATAATTAATCACAAATTATTGACAACAATAGCGATTTTGTTTGAATAAAGTATTACGATATTGACAGTACAAGCAACCTTTAAGACATTTTTTATTTGTCAACATATTTGTCCATATCTTTGGCGATGTCATTGTTTGTCAAAATTATGTGTACTTATACATATTCTTATACATATACCTACTTAATTTATGAATAAACAATTGACCATCTGCTGTAAACAATATTTAGTAGATAGTAGTCGAAAACTTCATTATCACACATGAAAAGAGTCTATGGAAACCTAAATAATTCCAATCTTAGACAGAAGACTTTATTTTGTGGAGTCAAAATTATATTTCCATAAATTTCTATCTTGTTGAATAAAATAACAGAAAGATCATGAATAATATTAAATAGTCGTTAAATAGCTTCCAAGAAAACCTGATTTGTTTTGACATTCTTGCAACAGCAATTTTTGTAATCTTCAACACACTTAGACATCTTTATACCAAGGCAAGATCTGCATCGCTGAAGACGTTCAATCTGAGTATCAATGTGAGAATAAAAGAGATTAAAAGAACCCAAGAGAGAAAAGTCTAGTGAACGGTGACTGAGGAACCATTACGGTTTTTTTCCCACTAAAAATTAAAACAAATGGGTTTGAAGTTAAATATATGAATCAACGATTGTCCATCTCCTGTAACAATATTAAGTAGGTAGTAGTCTAAACCGTGTTAAAATAGAGCTCTTCAGTTTATATAAATAAATCGACATTCAAATTCTTTCCAATTCATTTTAGTTGAGTTGAATATGAATATAATTCTAAAAGAGGCCCGACACGCATGTTATGAAAGCAAACATTTCATTCGCAATATATAAAGTTAATGTTCAACTCCCATAAAACATTCGTCTATTCATCATCTCTTTCATTACATTTGGCAACAAAATGGACCCAGATATGTAATCGGAATATAATCAAATAGCTCTTTGGGTCCTGGAATTAATAATTTACCTCAGCAAATTGTAATCATCCAAAATGCATAAACAAAGGAGGCAATTAAATTCTGTTTACAATTTACGTTGTCGTATATAATGCAACTGGTTTCATTTCTATGGGAAATCAGAATATTATATTAATGCTATTGGCGAAAATTTCGTTCGTAGCAATGTAGCTAACGGGAAGCAAATGTTGAATAAGCTCTTTAAAGGCTTACATTAGTAGGATTACCAAATACTGTATTTAAACCTGAATATGAGATGCCTCACGTGCACCAGGATATGCAAATTTGGGGAGAAATTTCGGTGCAGTGAATTTATGCTCAAGTGATAATATTTTATCTCCTTATTTAAATGTCCCAAAGATTTATTTTCTGTGGCAGATAACGTCGAACGAAATAACAGTATATAAATGAAAATATGTGTTTAATTACCATTGTGCTTAGAACCCTTGGCTAAAAAAGTGGTCTGTATGACCCACAAGAGTCGATTTCGACTTGAAGAGGTCCATACAAGGACAAAAAATATAAAAGTTTACGATATCCCATATTACTCCTGGAACTATATGAAGGGTATTTTTTTAGAGGTATAGAACTTTAAATTGCAATAAAACAATGATGGATTATTCGATTAACAAGAATTTTTTTTTATTCGAAAGATAATCTTGTGGCATTACATTTCAAATATGATTTCTGGCATATGATCGCCACGGCTGGCTCGTGGCGAAAATTGGACGTCCAATCTGGACGTCCAATTTTCGATGACTTTTCCCAACATTTGTGGCCGTATACCGGCAATAACACGGCGAATATTGTCTTCCAAATGGTCAAGCGTTTGTGGCTTATCCTCATAAACCAATGATTTTACATAGTCCCACAGAAAGAAGTCTAGCGGTGTTAAATCACAAGATCTTGGAGGCCAATTCACAGTTCCAAAACGTGAAAGTAGGCGGTCACCAAACGTGTCTTTCAATAAATCGATTGTGGCACGAGCTGTGTTACTTGTTGCGCCGTCTTGTTGAAACCACAGCTCCTGGACATCGTGGTTGTTCAATTCAGGAATGAAAAAGTTAGTAATCATGGCTCTATACCGATCACCATTGACTGTAACGTTCTGGCCATCATCGTTTTTGAAGAAGTACGCACCAATGATTCCACCAGCCCATAAAGCGCACCAAACAGTAAGTTTTTCTTGATGTAACCGTGTTTTGACATACACTTGAGGATTATCTTCACTCCAAATGAGGCAGTTTTGTTTGTGAACGTAGCAACCAGAACTGCGCTTCATCGCTAAACAAAATTCGCTTATGAAAATCGGGAACAACGCAATCTCGTTTTAGGCCCATTCGACGAATCTACGTCTTGCTTGATGATCGTTTGGCTTCAATTCTTGAATTGCCAAACCAAACTGAGAGTAAATCACTTCTCAGCTGTTAAATCGGTCGCCATCTTCAACAGTAATGCCAACTTAAAGTTTGCCGCAGTATTTGTAAAGGTCTCCCAAAATTAACATAAGATTTGAATTTGAGACCCTTTTATCATTTTAAAAATTTTTTTCAATAAATGTTTCAATTCATAATGGAAAATGACGGATGTGCACTTATATTCACTGAAGAGCATATCCATTTCCCGGAAAACAATGGATTCGTTAGCACCATAAATGTGATACTACACAAAAATTTTTCATTTTTTTTCTTGGCGTTTATTTTGCACACCTTTCATATATAAGTAATTCTATTCATCAGAAATTTTAGGTTACTTTCTATCATAAATCTTTTACTCAAGAATTTCATCGCAAATTGATACAAGAGAACGAAGTCATGTGGAAAAATTGTTACCAAGAAAATTATGGGCATTATTCGTTACTATTAATTTAGTCCCATTATCGAAGGTTTGCTTTTGCATCATCATGGTCACCATACTCAACAACAGTAGTAATGATTCAGTTGTATTGAAAATTACAAGAAACATTCGTTTGGTCCAACTTCACAAACAAATTGTTCAATTATTTTTCAATCAACTGATGAGTCTCTCCACAAATTGAAAGCTTTTCATTATTTATTTTTTTTGACATCAACTGTCTTACAAGCAGGTCCTAGTTACAAAAGAGGAAAGACAATAACAGATACTAAAAACAAAATTGGAAGTAAAAAGTTTCCATTTTGTCCTTTCAAATTGAAAAGTTGAATTTTAAAAGAATTAATTTGTGGCATGAAATCACAACTGATAAAATGAAATGCAATTATAGGAATAAAAATAAACTTAAATGCTGACCAAACTTATACATACATATACACATAATTACACACATATATATACTATGTATATATATTAACACACATACAAGTATATGTGTGAATATATATGCATGTGAATCATGTACGTGAACACATGATTGTTCTAGCAGAGATTATTCAGATTTTTTGAGAAGCACGAAGCTCCACGGAAATAAATATCACTATATCTTCTAAAACATAATATAAAATTCGAAAAATGTATTATTACACATGAAAAGTGTCTATGGAAACCTAAATAATTCCACTCTTAGACATAAGACTCTCTTGTGAAGTAAAAATTATGTTTCTATAAATTTCTATCTTGTTGAATAAAATAACAGATAATATCATGGATAATATTAAACTGTCGTTAAATGGCTTCCAAGAAATAGTGATTTGTTTCAATTTTTTCACGACAGCGATTTTTATAATCCTCAAAACACTTAGACAACTTTATACCAAGGCAAGATGTGCATCTCCGCAGACTTTCGGTACGTCTTGTATCAATGTGAGAAAAAGACAGTAGACGAGCCCAAGAGAGAAAAGTCTAGTGAACAGTGACTGAGGAACGATTACGGTTTGTTTTCCACTAAAAATCAAAAAGAATGAGCATGAACATTACAGTGATTCGAAGTGAAGTGTATTCTTAAAAGAGAATAGGTTCCACTTTATTATCGGTAGGATTTTTCATCATAAGTCATTATACTGCATGTTCTTGCAATCGAAAAATGCAAAGAATAATCTATTCAAATTCCTCTAAACTGCGTATGCATTCTAGTCGCTTTCATTGAGATATTAAGCTTTGATTTCGCCATTACAACTATATATTCTTATTCGTCGCCATTTGAGATAAGTTCAAAAAAATATGAATCATCATTGACTTCAAATAGTATATCCTGACAATCCTCGTCAAACACTTCTTTGCTCAAAATTTCTAAACTAATTTCGCTTCAACAATGTTTGGTCAAATCGTCCTAGAAAAATTAATGGCACAAGCCAACTGATATGACGATATCCCCAGCGACTTTTCTGATATTGATTCGACGATAATTCATAACGATTTTCTATATTGCATCAACGTTTTCTTTGTTTGTTTACGTGCTGGCCGTTCATAACAAGCAGCATTATGAACTCAGACTTCCTTGAAGGCCTTAATTATGAATACCATAAATACCAACTTTTCAATCAGAATGAACTCGCCATATAATAAAATATTATCGAATAACTTATACTAGTTAATTTAATTTTTCACATTGAATTTGATACAAATTTTTCTGATGAATATAAAAAATGATCAAGTTTTCAACGAAAACACTTTAAACTTTCTTAACGTCTGAAACAAACTGAAAATTTGAAATATATCCACATATATAGGGAACACGTTGTATATATGTAAGAATATGATGGTACAGCAATATAACAAATAGTAATCGAATATCAAAATATAAAAAATGTAATTCTATAAATTCCAAAATATTCTCAGTTGATACACATAATGTTGAAAGAAGATATTTCGTAAAATACATAGAACATGCAGAAGGAGGAAGCAATTTATATACATAGATATTACATTTATTATAGCTAATTAAAAATAATCCCAATTAACTCCGAATGTAATAACACAGAAGTTTATGTGTATCCTTTGGTTGTTAAATACCTTTGTTCATTTCTTTTTTTTTCAGGAAGGTAAATATAATAAAAGAGTTGGCTGCCCTCAACCAAAAAAATTCTCAATAAAAACACAAAAAGTCATTGAATAGATCGAATGTTGATCTGTCTTTAATTTATTTCGAAATATTTCATCAAAATCGAGGTCTAGAATCAAATATAACGATTATGCTTTCAATAAAATTCAATTAGTTTGAAATAATTTTATGGCTAGATCTGTGTGAATATGAATTTTTTCAACTTCTTTTATTATTGTTTTAAATTCCAATTTTTGGAATCGTAAGCTTTGTACATTACATTCGATAATCTCAATTTTATAACATATGAAACCTTATTTTAACATTAACATACAAAAATCTCACACCTGGGATTCGACACCAGATGTCCCTAGAGAGGGTTCTTCACTCTTACCACTAAATAATCTAGACGATTTATGTAAAACTTTTATTATAAATATGATATTTTATAGAAATGTTTGACTTCTTTTTTATATTGAAATACGTACGTATTATTCCTTATTGTTAAAATTTGTTTTCAGCCCACATAAATCATATAAGAGAAGTAGCTGGTATAGACAATGTTGGACTTGGTGCTGGATACGATGGGATTAACTAGTGAGTGGACATTTATTTTTTAGACCCCGGAGCTTTTTTGTCCTATATACACATTGCAATATGCCTTTCATTCTTCTTTCCATTCGTCTGCAGTAGAGTTTTTACTTTCAATAAAAAGCTCAATACATTTCTAGTGTACTTATTTTATTATAAAAACGTTAGTTCTATTACTTTATTACATAAACACTTTTCGCTTTGACGATTATTGAAGCATACTGCAAATATATATACATATTTAATGTTTTTAGCAATAACAGGCTTATTTTAATGTTAAAAACTTTATTTTCGTTGACGTCTCGTTGTATATCACAACTTTGTCAAAACTAATGAATACCTAATTGAATTTTATGAATTACTATAGATATCAAAAGTCAAACTTATTCTAAAAAAATTAAATTGGTTTTTTTGTATTTTCACATATTCATTTTTAGTATCAGAGGTTAAGTCTTTATTAAAGGTTAATTGTTATATATATATATATATATATATATATATATATATATATATATATATATATATTCAATTAAAACAAAATTATTTGTTTTAGCGATCATATGACGTATCAGTTTGATAAAGGTTAAAATAATAACCGAAACGTAATTTGTAAATAAACTAACATCATTTTGTTTTAATCGAATCAAAAAACCCAAGATTCGAATTTTTACAATATATATATATATATATATATATATATATATATATATATATATATATATATATATATATATATATATATATATATATATATATATATATATATATATATATATATATGTGTATAATATGTATAATTAAGTAAAATAATTCATTATAGGTAAAGTTCTCATAGAGATACGGCTTTCTTGTAAAAGTCGTAAATCTCCACAGAATTCAATTTTTTTCATTTCAACCACTATTATATACAATTTGAATTGGGCTACGCCATTCTCTTAAGAGATATAACACACAAAATACGTGACAATTTCGGCTTCATCAGGTTACACTGATAACTTTTAATTTATTTTCAAAATTCCTCCCACGATGAACCCTCAAAAACAAATAAATAATCGAAATCTAGGCACTCCCCAAAATCCTTTGCATCAGTTCATTTTCAATATCCTTGAAAATGAAGTGAAATCTCGAAGTAACTATTTCATGTTTTATGCTTTTTAAGTACCTAAATACATACTATTTATGTTAAAATTTTCCTATTCGAGAGTTTGGTGCATACATCAATTCTATTAAACTCTTGACAATTGGTTAGTAACCCGAAAGATATGGAACAATGTTTGCGAAATTTTTTTGCGTCAAGTGCTTATTATCGGATACCTTATATTTAGTTTTATATTCTTTAATTTTTGAACATTGTGAATGATAGTCAAGTTAAGTGAAGTTGATTTATTATAATGACAAACGAACGATTCGATTTCTACTGCGTTTATTATCATAAAAATAATCGATTATTTGATTTACGATGGAATCAAACGAGTCATAAAACTTTTATTAAAAATACAGCATGATTGTTGAGACAAATTACTCCCCATAGAGCTAAAATATATATCATGTACAGGATGTATACGAAAAACTTATATGGGGATTTATAGTTATTTATTCCACTAACAAATTGAACGCTGTAGTCTATCATGAATTATGATATATCTCTACCAAATAATTATTCAAGCTTATCATATTTACAATTAATCATTCACGATGAAGCTATATCATAGGAGGTGTTTAGAGTTAATTATTGACCATTTGTCACAACCCAGATTGTTCTACCAGAACGGAGATGGGATAGGGAGAATTGATCCTTTGTGCAAAGGAATTGGGAGTGTTATTGATGGTGCATGAGGAAACGGCGGCTAGTTTTGGCAATACTGTACAACATCTGCGAACTAGCTTGCGGTTTTGGGTACTGAACAGGAAATTCGGCTAAGCTGTGCCCTCGATAAATAACGATTAATAATTTACTGTCAAATTTCGACAAATATGGTGTCAGGTTGGTAGGGAAATCCTGAAGACAGTGTAGACGTAATATGAATCGAAATATAAACGAACAGAGTCCGATTAATCAAGGTATTGACAGAAATAATTTAGATTCTATAATTGTATCAAATGATCATTCAATCGAACGATGTCGAAATCATATACCGACACTATGAATTTCAATTAAAGTTTTGATGATCTGTTTTTCTCAGTATCTACTTCGATTTTGTTAACTCTAGAACAGGGGTGTCCAAACTAGATGGGACCCAGGGCCAATAAAAAATACTAAATACATTGGTGGGCCGCAAAATATTTGTAAAAATAAAAAACAGTTTATAATGATTTGTTATTTTATTTAGTAGGTAGATAACCTACTGTTTTGTTAATTTGTCTTTTACAATTCTGTCAATATCAAAATTAATATTAGTAGTAGCTAGGCGCAGTGCATGCTTAAGTGAAGTATCTGTCAATGAAGACCTGTATTTAGACTTAATAAACTTCATTGTCGAATATGCACTTTCACAAAGGTAGGTACTGCCCATCATCGAGCCCATTTTTTGTCCGAAATTCGTCAGTTTCGGGAAACGTTCAGCGAGGAGTTTAAAAAAAATCAATGCCTGTTTCTGTTCTGCCCTTGTAAAAGGGGTCTGATTGCAGATCACACAGTTCCAGTTGATAATCAATGTTTACAGTCTCAACTGCGATTGTTAATGGTTGAGTGAAGAGTGCTATATCACTCTCAATTTGTTCAAAATCTGCGAAACGCCGCTCAAATTCGACGATTATTTCGTCCATGTATTTGAGGTGGTCCAAGAAATTACATTCTTCAAAATTTTTCATCTCTAAATAATGTTCTTTACAACTTGGAAAAAAAGGAAAATCATCTTGTTGTAGAGACGTCTTGAACAATTTAAGTTTATTTCTGAATCCATTCACATTTCCATACAGGTTGGCTATATTGTGGTTTCTACCTTGCAATTTTAATTTTAACTCATTCAAATGTTGCGTCATATCAGTTAAAAACGCAAGATCAGCCAGAAACTGAGGATCTCGCATTTTATCTTGTAGTTCAGAAGTGTCAGACGATATCTCATTTTTTAGAAATAAAGGTATTTCTTTTCGTAAGGCAAAAAAGCGTTGCAAGCACTGGCCAGCACTTCTGAATTCTGAATGCAATAGTAAATCTCCATAGTTTGCATCGATTTCACATAAGAAGTCTCTAAATTTTCTATGTGTCAATGATCTGTTTCCACCTCTAATCAAATTGGTTATCCTTATAACAACTTTCATAGCATTCATTTGACGCAACGATTTTCCACACAAGGCTTCTTGGTGTATGATACAATGGAACAACGGGCAATCAATGCCATTTTGTATTAGAAGTCCCGCAAATCCTGTCACTTTTCCGGTCATAGCTTTTGCCCCGTCGGTCACAATACAAGAACACTTACGAAATCCTCCATATTCTACAATAGTTTTGTTAACTGCTTCAAATATATCACTGCCTTCAGTTGTTCCATGAAATGGTATTAAATCCAGCATTTCTTCCGTGATTGTAAAATCTTTGGAAATGCAACGTATGAAGATTATTAATTGACTGACATCGGTCTGGTCGGTACTTTCATCCAAACATATTGAATAATATTCGCAATCTACAAAGTAATCACATAAACTTTTCGTAATATAATTACCCATGTCCTCTATTCGTCGCGCCACCGTTTGGTGAGATAATGCAACAGATTCAAACTTTTCCGCTAATTTCGGCTGCATAAAGCGTTTAGCCATTTCAACTGCGCATTTTTTTATTAAAGCTCCATCACTAAATGGTTTTTTAGCTCTGGCTAATTGTAATGAAATTTCATATGAAGCAGCCAAGCTTTGTTCATTTTCAGTACTTACTTTTGAAAACATACTTGTTTGCTGTATTAGTTTTTTTTGTACTCAGCCACCATAACTTTTCTTGCTTCACCGACATGTTTTTTATACTTTTCTTCATGTAAAGAAGTATAGTGTCGCTTAACATTATATTCTTTACTTACAGATAAAACTTGCATACAAATCAAACACTGAATTTTATTGTTATTGTTGGAAATAAAGTAGTCTAACTCCCATTTCTCATTGAATGAACGTTTTTCTTCACTTAACTTCCTCTTCTTTGTAGACATGATGAGGTTAAAAGTTTTTTATACGCAAACACAAAGCGAACAAACTTTAAAATAATGTTAAAGTCTTTAACCTGAGAGTAACCTTGCGTAATCAAGACTTTCGTCGCGTTGAATGACAAGTGACAAACAAATGCCCAATGAACGATGCGCGGTAGTAGGTACACGTATCTTGCGTTCGGGGAATTCCCCGAATTCTCGAGTGAATAGTGATGTGAGCAACGTAATCGAACATACCCAAAACATTCGATTTTGATGCGAGAAAAATAATTTGCTTGTTAATTTTGGAAACCGGACTTTTTTTGAAGTCAGTTAAAAAAGGTTCTACGGGCCGCAATCAAACAAGCCGCGGGCCGCATGCGGCCCGCGGGCCATGGTTTGGACAGCCCTGCTCTAGAAGATTGTTTGATATTTTCCATTCACATTACAATTATTCACACTACAATTCGTTATCAAAATATTCTTAGAAGTCATGGTTTTAAATATTTCTTTGTTAATTCATATTTATACACATAAAATAATAATCGAAAATATTTTTCGATCAGGTTTTTAAGCATACTTCCTTACTAGTTAAAAAATTAAATTACTAGTTAAAGAAACGAATATTCTTTCAAATCTATAACGATATAATTCAAATAACGATGACGCGGTGAGATTTACTCAGTGCCTTTCTGGTGGGAAATTTATTTCTTTAACTAATACTGCCAGTACCCAGTTCACTGCTACAGTACCCTAGAAAATTATGTGACATTAAAAGTTATAGCCATTTTATACTGTAAACACAGATGCTTTCGAGATTAAGAAATTCAACGCAGTACTTTGTATCACGTCTACAACAATAAAAATCCCGAGAATCAACAATATATATTTATTTGAGCGAAACGTCTATGAAAACCCATAAAATATGAAAAATTTTAAAAATGTGTGTCAACTGTGAAGCGTGAGAAAGATTATGTACACAATATTATATGGCAAAATAAATTCATACTGTTACAGTTCATTAACAATGTTCAAAATCGTTCCAATTAACTTGGGAACATCAATCCGTTATTCTCGATAGATTATTTCCATATTGTTGTTGAATACTTAAACCAAATTTCTAAAATTACGCTTTTATATGTGCCTATTTCTGAAGCAAATGCTGAACCAGTTATTTCCTTTAAACAGGGCAACAAATCAAAACTTTTAATCTTTGAAAATTATGTTTCTACAGTACAAATTAAAACTAATCAACACAAATCATTTTTTTATATAATTGTGAGTACCGTTGAGTATTAATGAAAAATTTTCAAATTTCCAAGCCAGTTATTGCTAAATCCGTATATATTTACATAAAAGGAGTATTCAATATAAAAAATATTCACAATGAAATAATTATTCTAAGAATTATATTCAATGCAGGCAAACTAAAATTAAGTAAAAGAAGAAACTTACGTTGAAAACCTACACATTTTTTTTTTTTTTTATATAACAGCCGTTTACATATGTTTCAAGGTTATTGCCTATCGTCAGAACGGCGTAGTTCAAGTTAAAGATGAAAGTACTTGAAGAGATATATAAAAAATTAATATATAAAACACGAAACACAGTTTCGTACACGTTTTATACACCCAAAACATTTGGGAAGAGTCAACACAACGTTGCAGACGACAATGAAATACCGTCCGGCTATTATGAGACTTTTATAACTTCTGGAACTACCCAGATAATCTTAACAATGAAATAATTATTCTAAGAATTATATTCAATGCAGGCAAACTAAAATTAAGTAAAAGAAGAAACTTACGTTGAAAACCTACACATTTTTTTTTTTTTTTTTTTTTATATAACAGCCGTTTACATATGTTTCAAGGTTATTGCCTATCGTCAGAACGGCGTAGTTCAAGTTAAAGATGAAAGTACTTGAAGAGATATATAAAAAATTAATATATAAAACACGAAACACAGTTTCGTACACGTTTTATACACCCAAAACATTTGGGAAGAGTCAACACAACGTTGCAGACGACAATGAAATACCGTCCGGCTATTATGAGACTTTTATAACTTCTGGAACTACCCAGATAATCTTAACAATGAAATAATTATTCTAAGAATTATATTCAATGCAGGCAAACTAAAATTAAGTAAAAGAAGAAACTTACGTTGAAAACCTACACATTTTTTTTTTTTTTTTTTTTTTTTATATATAACAGCCGTTTACATATGTTTCAAGGTTATTGCCTATCGTCAGAACGGCGTAGTTCAAGTTAAAGATGAAAGTACTTGAAGAGATATATAAAAAATTAATATATAAAACACGAAACACAGTTTCGTACACGTTTTATACACCCAAAACATTTGGGAAGAGTCAACACAACGTTGCAGACGACAATGAAATACCGTCCGGCTATTATGAGACTTTTATAACTTCTGGAACTACCCAGATAATCTTAACAATGAAATAATTATTCTAAGAATTATATTCAATGCAGGCAAACTAAAATTAAGTAAAAGAAGAAACTTACGTTGAAAACCTACACATTTTTTTTTTTTTTTTTTTTTTTTTATAACAGCCGTTTACATATGTTTCAAGGTTATTGCCTATCGTCAGAACGGCGTAGTTCAAGTTAAAGATGAAAGTACTTGAAGAGATATATAAAAAATTAATATATAAAACACGAAACACAGTTTCGTACACGTTTTATACACCCAAAACATTTGGGAAGAGTCAACACAACGTTGCAGACGACAATGAAATACCGTCCGGCTATTATGAGACTTTTATAACTTCTGGAACTACCCAGATAATCTTAACAATGAAATAATTATTCTAAGAATTATATTCAATGCAGGCAAACTAAAATTAAGTAAAAGAAGAAACTTACGTTGAAAACCTACACATTTTTTTTTTTTTTTTATATAACAGCCGTTTACATATGTTTCAAGGTTATTGCCTATCGTCAGAACGGCGTAGTTCAAGTTAAAGATGAAAGTACTTGAAGAGATATATAAAAAATTAATATATAAAACACGAAACACAGTTTCGTACACGTTTTATACACCCAAAACATTTGGGAAGAGTCAACACAACGTTGCAGACGACAATGAAATACCGTCCGGCTATTATGAGACTTTTATAACTTCTGGAACTACCCAGATAATCTTAACAATGAAATAATTATTCTAAGAATTATATTCAATGCAGGCAAACTAAAATTAAGTAAAAGAAGAAACTTACGTTGAAAACCTACACATTTTTTTTTTTATATAACAGCCGTTTACATATGTTTCAAGGTTATTGCCTATCGTCAGAACGGCGTAGTTCAAGTTAAAGATGAAAGTACTTGAAGAGATATATAAAAAATTAATATATAAAACACGAAACACAGTTTCGTACACGTTTTATACACCCAAAACATTTGGGAAGAGTCAACACAACGTTGCAGACGACAATGAAATACCGTCCGGCTATTATGAGACTTTTATAACTTCTGGAACTACCCAGATAATCTTAACAATGAAATAATTATTCTAAGAATTATATTCAATGCAGGCAAACTAAAATTAAGTAAAAGAAGAAACTTACGTTGAAAACCTACACATTTTTTTTTTTTATATAACAGCCGTTTACATATGTTTCAAGGTTATTGCCTATCGTCAGAACGGCGTAGTTCAAGTTAAAGATGAAAGTACTTGAAGAGATATATAAAAAATTAATATATAAAACACGAAACACAGTTTCGTACACGTTTTATACACCCAAAACATTTGGGAAGAGTCAACACAACGTTGCAGACGACAATGAAATACCGTCCGGCTATTATGAGACTTTTATAACTTCTGGAACTACCCAGATAATCTTAACAATGAAATAATTATTCTAAGAATTATATTCAATGCAGGCAAACTAAAATTAAGTAAAAGAAGAAACTTACGTTGAAAACCTACGACGATAGGCAATAACCTTGAAACATATGTAAACGGCTGTTATATAAAAAAAAAAAATGTGTAGGTTTTCAACGTAAGTTTCTTCTTTTACTTAATTTTAGTTTGCCTGCATTGAATATAATTCTTAGAATAATTATTTCATTGTTAAGATTATCTGGGTAGTTCCAGAAGTTATAAAAGTCTCATAATAGCCGGACGGTATTTCATTGTCGTCTGCAACGTTGTGTTGACTCTTCCCAAATGTTTTGGGTGTATAAAACGTGTACGAAACTGTGTTTCGTGTTTTATATATTAATTTTTTATATATCTCTTCAAGTACTTTCATCTTTAACTTGAACTACGCCGTTCTGACGATAGGCAATAACCTTGAAACATATGTAAACGGCTGTTATATAAAAAAAAAAAAAAATGTGTAGGTTTTCAACGTAAGTTTCTTCTTTTACTTAATTTTAGTTTGCCTGCATTGAATATAATTCTTAGAATAATTATTTCATTGTTAAGATTATCTGGGTAGTTCCAGAAGTTATAAAAGTCTCATAATAGCCGGACGGTATTTCATTGTCGTCTGCAACGTTGTGTTGACTCTTCCCAAATGTTTTGGGTGTATAAAACGTGTACGAAACTGTGTTTCGTGTTTTATATATTAATTTTTTATATATCTCTTCAAGTACTTTCATCTTTAACTTGAACTACGCCGTTCTGACGATAGGCAATAACCTTGAAACATATGTAAACGGCTGTTATATAAAAAAAAAAAATGTGTAGGTTTTCAACGTAAGTTTCTTCTTTTACTTAATTTTAGTTTGCCTGCATTGAATATAATTCTTAGAATAATTATTTCATTGTTAAGATTATCTGGGTAGTTCCAGAAGTTATAAAAGTCTCATAATAGCCGGACGGTATTTCATTGTCGTCTGCAACGTTGTGTTGACTCTTCCCAAATGTTTTGGGTGTATAAAACGTGTACGAAACTGTGTTTCGTGTTTTATATATTAATTTTTTATATATCTCTTCAAGTACTTTCATCTTTAACTTGAACTACGCCGTTCTGACGATAGGCAATAACCTTGAAACATATGTAAACGGCTGTTATATAAAAAAAAAAAAAAAAAATGTGTAGGTTTTCAACGTAAGTTTCTTCTTTTACTTAATTTTAGTTTGCCTGCATTGAATATAATTCTTAGAATAATTATTTCATTGTTAAGATTATCTGGGTAGTTCCAGAAGTTATAAAAGTCTCATAATAGCCGGACGGTATTTCATTGTCGTCTGCAACGTTGTGTTGACTCTTCCCAAATGTTTTGGGTGTATAAAACGTGTACGAAACTGTGTTTCGTGTTTTATATATTAATTTTTTATATATCTCTTCAAGTACTTTCATCTTTAACTTGAACTACGCCGTTCTGACGATAGGCAATAACCTTGAAACATATGTAAACGGCTGTTATATAAAAAAAAAAAAAAAAAATGTGTAGGTTTTCAACGTAAGTTTCTTCTTTTACTTAATTTTAGTTTGCCTGCATTGAATATAATTCTTAGAATAATTATTTCATTGTTAAGATTATCTGGGTAGTTCCAGAAGTTATAAAAGTCTCATAATAGCCGGACGGTATTTCATTGTCGTCTGCAACGTTGTGTTGACTCTTCCCAAATGTTTTGGGTGTATAAAACGTGTACGAAACTGTGTTTCGTGTTTTATATATTAATTTTTTATATATCTCTTCAAGTACTTTCATCTTTAACTTGAACTACGCCGTTCTGACGATAGGCAATAACCTTGAAACATATGTAAACGGCTGTTATATAAAAAAAAAAAAAAAAAAAAAATGTGTAGGTTTTCAACGTAAGTTTCTTCTTTTACTTAATTTTAGTTTGCCTGCATTGAATATAATTCTTAGAATAATTATTTCATTGTTAAGATTATCTGGGTAGTTCCAGAAGTTATAAAAGTCTCATAATAGCCGGACGGTATTTCATTGTCGTCTGCAACGTTGTGTTGACTCTTCCCAAATGTTTTGGGTGTATAAAACGTGTACGAAACTGTGTTTCGTGTTTTATATATTAATTTTTTATATATCTCTTCAAGTACTTTCATCTTTAACTTGAACTACGCCGTTCTGACGATAGGCAATAACCTTGAAACATATGTAAACGGCTGTTATATAAAAAAAAAAAATGTGTAGGTTTTCAACGTAAGTTTCTTCTTTTACTTAATTTTAGTTTGCCTGCATTGAATATAATTCTTAGAATAATTATTTCATTGTTAAGATTATCTGGGTAGTTCCAGAAGTTATAAAAGTCTCATAATAGCCGGACGGTATTTCATTGTCGTCTGCAACGTTGTGTTGACTCTTCCCAAATGTTTTGGGTGTATAAAACGTGTACGAAACTGTGTTTCGTGTTTTATATATTAATTTTTTATATATCTCTTCAAGTACTTTCATCTTTAACTTGAACTACGCCGTTCTGACGATAGGCAATAACCTTGAAACATATGTAAACGGCTGTTATATAAAAAAAAAAAATGTGTAGGTTTTCAACGTAAGTTTCTTCTTTTACTTAATAAAAAATATTAGCTAACTCGCCAAAAACTGTCGGATTGTTTCATATAAATATCCAAATTAGATTTTTAATTAGATTGTATCAAGCAAAATTGAAAAATCAATAACCTACCTACCAAAGATATAAGATATGTTTTTATTTTAAACTTATTTTCTTATATTAAATTGCAAATAGCTTTTAGTAGACCAAAAAAAAAAAATTCTGAAGATATTAAATTATTTCAACCTTTAACAGTGTACCTCAAGGACTTGAAGATGTTTCCACCTATCCAAACCTGTTTGCTGAATTAATAGGTACAGGAAAATGGAACGTAGAAGACTTAAAGAAATTAGCTGGACTAAACTTCCTTCGTGTGTTCAAAGAAGTGGAAAAAGTGAGAGATGAATTCAAAAAAGCTAACGTTCCGCCCTACGAGGAAGTTATGCTTCCTAGACCAAAGGACAACAATTGCACTTCTCAAGATCACTTTTGATTTATACGTTTTCTAATTGTGTTCATAGTGTATCTGTATAAAGTGTTGTCAAATTTGGAATGAGTCGTCTCAACAATTATTTGTGAAAATCAGTTATTTTCTTTTAATGATTTGACATTATAAACATCCGAAACAGTAACATTTTGTTTTGGAAATACAATACTGAAACTAGAATCAACTCAAGTAACTACGTTGAAAAGTAGGCACAAGCTTGAGACGAAGAGGGTACACAATTTCCCCCTTCTATAAACTAGAAAAAAATTAAATTTCGAAAGAAAACGTGACGTGGATATTTTTCAAATATTTTATTCAGTACTTCCTAGGAATCTAATTTTCCATATATTTTTCATGTACGTATAGAGTCTTAAAAGTCATCGCATCACATTTTTAACTTTTACTATTATCTGTAATTTTTTCAATTTTAATTTCAATTCAACTTTAAATAAAATTGTCAAAAATGAATGATGAAGTACACTGTCGTAATTTGGTGGTGGCAAAGGGTGACAGCCACCTCCCAAGAATCGACTAACCAACTATTTGGAAGTAAAAATATTAATAATTAACAAATAATCGCAAAATACAATTTTATAAGTGAGAAAATTGAACTTCACTTCATTAATTGCGCTTATTTTAAGGAAGATAAATAAAAAGTATATTGAAATCGTGTAAAATCATAAAATTTTAATTATAAATAATGAAGTACCCAGTTTGCTTAAAGTGAAATGGTGTTCATTAACTCTTTTGCTATTTGACAGGATTATTCATTGTATTTGGTCAATGAATTGTTCGTGTTCAAAGTTACTAGTGACTTCAATTCAAACCACAAGAATTCATAATGACACTGGGTAAAATCAAAAACTGTTTTTTATGATCTTCACTAGATATTCCTTTTCTAGATAAAAAAAAAGTACATATATGAATTAAATTGAAAAGAAGAAAGTACTACCTATTTTGTGTGTGAACTATACTTACTATTTTGATTATCACTTCCCAATTTGATTGTGATTAATTCAAGTATTTCATTGATATTAATCGTTTTAACATAACTAGAATAAAATATACTTCCCTTTGTTTGACAGAATTATATTGATTGCTTGACAATCCTTGATCATTGAATTGTCATACTTTAATATAATTCTGTGAAACTAAACTAAATGTTTTTTATTCAAGTCATATTTCACTTCAACTCGATATTCAAGAATATTCAATCAACTTTTTTGATTTATGCAAATAGCGATTGTTAAAAATAGTTTTACCGTTGAACGTGGCTGAAAACGATAAAAAAAACTCATGGTTTAAAAAAATTTTAATCCTTGAATTATGGAACCTCACAGTATTCCTTAGCACTATACCACCAGATTCTCTGTCGCTTATTTAAAAAACTTATGGCACAGATGAATGTCGAATAAATTTTTCCTCTCGTGAGGCAAATCTCCAGCTCCATGGAGTAAACAAGAAATGAGAGCATCTATGTCATTTACGGCTGAAGTGAAGGTCACATGATGAAGGTTATTCATGTTAGTGACATCATTTCGAGTTTGCCCTACATGAAATTTACGTTCGATTTTTGGATATTTCCTCATGATTTGCGAATTACACGATATCTCCCAGATATCGAATTATTTCTGGGTATTCTATTTATGTGTAAAACAGCCTATCTTTGTTGGTTGAAATATATCATGACTTCAGTTTTAATAAATTTTTACATACTGAGTAGGTAACACAAAAGCCTATTTTGATAAACTTAAGCTTCTTAACGACAAGTAGTTTCAATCTTATTGTGAGAATGATCAATGAGTTCATAATTTACTTAGATACTATAACGCTCGAACTGAAATTTTAAAAACTACAACTACCATTTACCAACAATAGAAGTAAAAAGTGATGAGTTCATTTTTTATATGTATGTGCATAGGTATATGTCTAGTAATTTCTTTTCCGGTTAGCTTTTTGAAGATATTTAATTTTTTGTAATAATTTCAGTAGTAGACGATGGATAACGGGAACGATATTCTCAAACATTTGTTACTAAACTTAACTGTTACATTTTGTTAATTCTCATACATTTGTTACAGAAACTTAAATGTTACATTTTGCGTCTCAGACGAAAAAGCCGAAAGAAATAAATTTCAAACAAGTGGATTCATATAAAATGTACCATCACTCAAGACACAGCTCAATATTTCATAATTATATTTTTTCGACCGAACGTTAATATGGAAATTTTTTGAGCAGTTACTTCTAGAAAGAATGAGATTATCAGTATAGAGCAGTAGTGTAACTTCAAAATATCTTTCAATATTGTTTTAAATAAATATTTCGTTAATGATTTGAATACATTTCGGTTCCGAAAGTACGAAAAATATATTACCTAGGTATTTGTTTTATGACTAAACAACTTTTATCCTTAAGGCAAATTGCCTTAAGGGGATAGGGATTAAAATTTCTACACACTTCATTCCGCTAAAAGTTTTGGAGTGAAAAATTAGGAGAATATAGAATTCTATATATTTTTATATTTACAGTGCCCAAGCGCTTATGAAATATAGAAACGTAAAATAAAATTTGAGTATCCGTGAATAAAACATTAACCACTTGTAAACCATTTCAAGTTAATTTTTTAGTACTTTTTTAAATAAGATGAGTCGTGTTATCAACGAGGCTGCAAATTAATTATAAAAAAGGGGTCGTCCTTCAGTTTTAAATTCCCATAAGCATCATATATAGACAATTCCAAATCAAGAATCACATAAGATGAAAATATATTTTCTAGAATTTCATTATGTAGGAACTGTGGTTCATCAAATGAAGATTAGAAGTGAATTCCACATAAACCAAAGACGACGAAGTAATTCAAGAATGTTTTGAAAAATCACATAAAAAAGAATACATTTTGGTGTATATAAATTGATTCAGAATAAAATAGCTAAAAATTTAAATCGCCGTTGTAACATTTGTAAAAATAATACTGTCATTATATATTAAATAATGCCTATTTGATAGAGAATTTTGTACTATTAAAATTTTATAACAAATATGTTTATTCTTAAATTATTTAACTTGCTCAACAGTAAGAGATAACTTATTAATGTACATAGAAACTTACTTCGAGTAAATATATTTAATTACGGAAAGAATTGTAAAAATGTATACCATTTAGGAATATTTCTATAATAATCAAAGTAAATTATTCGTACACTTGATGGTTCAGATTTCAGTCGACCGGAAAACAATTCGCTTCATAAGTAATATCTTAGACATAACAAATGATATTTTAACAAAATATATAGTAAGAAAAATTTATTTATGTTGAAATTAATGGTTTTGCTGCCACCTACTTTCAATTATTGTTAGAATGGGAAATCGAAAAAATTAAGTTTTGAAGTAGATTTAAAGGATAAGGAAATATTATGAATTAAATATTAAATTACATTCAAGTAAATAAAATTACATGTAAGTAGTCATTTGGATCGCTTGTTCAATTATTGGGAAGTCTATGGAAGATATGGAGTTCTCATAGAAAAATTGATTGATTGACTAAAACGGTAAAGGTAATATTAAACCTGCTTTCTATCTAATTAAAACAGATATAAGTAATACATTTTCTACGTGTTATTATCAATAAACGGTTATTGTGAAAATAACTAATTAGGCAAAATTGCATAAAACTGCTATGCATGACAAAGAGGAATTTTGAGAGATGACTGATTACACCTTTAAAAAATAATATATCTACAACTGCTAATCGTCAGTTGTAAGTCTTATACTTAAGTATATTTGTAATTCTTTTGATACCTTTTCTATTAGGTAATCATTGTAATTATGTTCTGCTAATTTGTATATTGAATTTTTTACATACTCATTGAGTAAATGTGAATTAATTAAACTGGACCAATTCCTATTTTTAGGTGATCATTGAATAATAATGTATATAATGTAAAATGGATGTAAATTATTATGCATAACATATCATAGGTAAAGTTAATAAGAAAAATAGAAAGCATGAAAAAAGTCTGAATGTATTTAGTTTCAATATGAATACTAGTTTAAACAGATTAATTAAAATTTATATTTCATTAAATACCAAATTTATTTACCAAATACTTTAGGGCCCCAACTTATACTTTATAGCCTCATTAATATGTGAATTTCTCCATAACTTCATTACTTCTATATTTAAATACTTAAGGACTCAGTTGTATTAATTGGTATAAATAGAGAATTTTTATAAAGCAAGTGTTTATTTTAAATGAATGGTTAGGTTAAGCATTATGCCTCACTAAAAAACTGATGTGCCTATCAATAGGTAATAATTGGCTCACACAAACATATATATATATATATATATATATATATATATATATATATATATATATATATATATATATATATATATATATATATATAAATATATATATATATATATATATATAACACTAGAACATTCATTTGAAAAATTGAAATTAATCAAGAGAATGTTATAGCAGAGCTAGATATGTGAACGTGTACGATGTGATGTCTCCATTATCCTTCAAGGGATGAATGTTAGAGAAATATTGAAATCTTGAAGGATAATGGAGACATCACATCGTACACGTTCACATATCTAGCTCTGCTATAACATTCTCTTGATTAATTTCAATTTTTCAAATGAATGTTCTAGTGTTCATTTTCTTAAATATTTCATTCAGTGCCATAAGCACAAAAAATTTCATTTCCTTATATATATATATATATATATATATATATATATATATATATATATATATATATATATAACTTTTTTGTGCATAACTGATAGGTTGATGAATTCCAAAAAGGAGTCACCTTGGTTGTTTTCTTAAATGAGACTTGGTATGGAAGTCTACGCAAATACTAAGTACCTATTATTTGTTCAAATCTTGTATAATATTTGAGATCATAATGTGTATGATCTCGATTATCCAATATGCAAAGAAGGTTGATAACAGCTGAAGTTTTTGTAACAAAAAAATTAAAACTACTATTTTTAACTTAAACAATGAAAAAACTTCTTTTAAACACAGTACACCACAAAACTGTATTCAGAGGCCTTCAATTACCACTAAATTGATTTAAATTGAAAAGTGTAACTACCATAAAAGTTAACTACCACCCAAATAACGACAAGTAAAAAAGCATCATTTATAACAACTCTATCTTCAAAACTGTTTAAATTCCTGAGCAAGAAATTGAAAAATAATTACTCCAATAAATAGATGAATCATTTATTATTTAACGAGGTTTTCACCCTTGCTACAGTGGATTTCCAATCATCCTTATGACCAGGTTTAACAAAACGCTTAAACTTAGCTTTCTTTGCTTGAATTCTCACTGATGGAGGTATTACATTTCTTTTCTGTAAACTCACAAACCTATCAACAAGTAAACTAGATTCTTTTTTAAGGCCTCTCAAAGTTCCAGTTAAATCTCCAGGCATGTTGAATTCTAAATCTGTTTCTTCAAACTTTCTGGCACCCAATCTTTTAGTTTGTTTGCTTTTTAATTCATTATATTTTTCTCTCTTTTGTTTATTTAATAAAATTTTCTGATCTACAAGATTTGCCTTTTCTTTCAAATCCTTTAGTTTATGCAAATCGGAAACCTTTTTCTTTTCAATCTTAGCTATTCTCCTCAACCTTGCAGCAATCAATTGTTCCTTTTGTTTTCTTCTTTGTTTTAATGTTTTCTTTTTATTTTCAGCAGGAGGATTGATACTTCTATACTCACCATCTGTTTCACTTGGTTTTTCATTTTTACTGCTTTCTCTATTTTCAAAAGATAAACCTTGAGACATTTCAGTGAGCCATGTTTTATCTCTAGTACCAGCAGATACTGTTCTGAAAATATTTTTAGTTACTCTATTTAAGTGTTTATCCCTTTTAATGAGTTCCTGTTCCTTTGTAGCTACCTCCTTCAGTAAATTCTGATGATCTTCAAAAGATGGATTATAAGAGAGTCCAGGATGTGGTGGATCAATAGTTGGTAACACTGTAGGTTTCTTAGTTACACTTGATACAACCTTCTTCAAATATACACCAGTTTGTCGTAGGTTATGTACAGTTGATTCGGGATTTATCCATTCATTAATATTTGTAACATTATTCTGGACTTCCCAAATATCTTTCGTGAATTCTCCTCTTTTTGGTAACTGCTTTTTCTTTTTTTCATATAATTCTTTACCTTTAATAGAATTTACTTCCTTAGCTTTAAGTATACCCTTAATTTTTCTTTCTTCCTCTCTCAACTTTACTAATTTGCTTTTTCTTTCTTCCTTTGAACGTACCCTGTTTCTTTTAGATATTGGGTCAGGAACATTTGTATGAGGTTTCAAAAGTTGAAAACATACAGGGTTAGCTAACTTCAATCTACACTTCTCTTTTTTAGAAATTTTTGTTACATCTGGTTTGTCTATAATAAACAATTGCTTCTCTGTTAGGGATGACTTAGGTCCCAGCCTCTCTTCCAATCTTTGTTCCTCTAGAAAATCTTCGACATCATCTATATTAACATGTTTGCGCCAAGATATTTTGTTTCTTTTCGAAACGCGCTTCGTTTTCATGATTAATTATAAAACCTTAAGATAATCACGCCGACTATAACCTCTCATAAAACTTCGATATACAATAATAGAAACAAAAATTTTTGGTTTAATCTATGGTTTGGAACTTTATGGTTTAGTCTCTATCACAGCCTAACTCTACTTACAAGCCATGAACATAGACTTGGCAACGCCGCATCTGCTCAATCCGGTAGACCGATCGATCTTCGAACATCGGTCTACTACATGTTAAAGATTGCTTTTTCAGAAAAATTTTCAGCGAAACGGTACTTTGTATAAAAAAATAGTTCTAACAAAAATTGTAGATCATACAATTATCTATAGAAATTAATAATACACTTTTTTTCTAAGAAGAACTATGTCTGAGTTATAGCGATTCCAAAGTTGTTTTTACAGTATGTACACTAACACGTTCACTTTATCAATTAGAATTGACAATATGTTACAAATTTCATTATTTTTCATTCTCAGGTGAAAGGTTTAATGCATCTGCCAATTCCTATAAACTTTTATTGAGATGTGAATAGTAATTTGGATGGTTGAATGATTCTGATATAATATTTGTAACGAGCAAGCAAACTTTCCAGTTAAGACCATCTAGTTAATTCCAGTTGTAAAAATCCATTTTAAATCATTAGGAGACAGTTTATTTTTATTGATAAAAACATTTACATGCATATCTGAATCTACTAAAGTCTAATTAATTATTTGTATACTGTTTGTGAATATTCAATTATGTTTGACGAAAAATCTAGGTTGTAAAAAAATGCTGTTATTTTCAAAAACTTTTATATTCCACGATTTACATTTTAAAGTCTTTTTTATAATTGGATTATAAACCCAATTATAAAAAATGTTGATTAAATCAACAAAATTACTTGAATACTTGAATTACTAAAATAAATCGTGGACTGTTTTTGATAAGTAGGGGTAAATTTGGAAATATACTTTTCAGTGCATTTAAATTGGGTTTAACTTGAGCAGATATTATCTTCGTTGATCCATCTGGCAAACGATGAATACCTTCTCTAATAAGTGCATCCTCTGGAAAATGTTTGGCACAAACTACAGAATATTTTGTGGGGGTCCATGATGCACTAGGAATATTTTGCACCCATTGATTCATTAAATTTTCATCCTATGGAAAACGAAATACAGAAACTGGTGGTTCGCCGGACTCCAGGTAAGTTTTGTAGTTCTACTTGCATCCAGGCACATAGCAATGACTTGGCATGTTAATGTTTGTGCTAATATCAAGAACAAAACCTATAAGAGATTAGTTCTAAATAACTACTAAATCTAACAAAGGGTAAGTAACTCTACTAATCACAAAAAATGAACAATTCAAGCTAATAATGCTTTTGTTAATGTCTGAACAACTCAGCAAAACATCAGTAATCGGTAGCTATTTACATTCAATTATCAAAGGAATTCCCTAGTCTGTTGCTGAAAAAACGCAGTAGCACTTTCTACACACATCACATAATAGCACAACAACTGAAACGCGGATTTTTGTTTTTACACAATTATTAGATGGAAAAAGTTAGGTATTATTTCTACCGCTCCTGGTATAACCAAAAACAGCACAACTTAAAACACAACAGATATTCCTGGTTATGTACGAACTTTGCGGGAAATTTCTGTTGCTTGTTCTTCACAACTTCAAACAATAGCACTTTTCACAACTTATTTTTGAATTTGAATATTATTTCTCTCGTTAAATAGCGGTTTATTCAGCAGCAATGAGCAGAAACCATTGCAGCATCTCTATTTATGGGTCTTGCTTCGATATTGCCAGATTTCCTAGTTCATGGCTTGTCAGTAGAGTTAGGCTGTGGCTCGAACAGCCTGACTTTACTCTTACTTTGTTAGTAAAGTTAGGCTGTGCTCGAAGTGAACCATATATAGTTTTCGAGTGTACAACAACGAGCGGATAACCATACGATAATAATTTATCGATTGAAGTCAGAGTTAGAATCACTGGCATTAAAACGAACAAAATCCATTCTTTTAGTTCACTCTTTTCTACTTTGAAGTAAAGAATATTATGTAATATTTTACTTTTATTAATTATATATACTTTCATCAATTGGCTCTCCCTTATAAGCAAGTTTTTATTGGATTCCTTTTGAAATGTTTGTAAAGTATATGAACTAAGTTAACGAGCATTAACGATATCTATATGTACCTACACGTGCAGTTAGGTTTCTGATGCGTGATACTCGTTGAAATCTAAAGATGAAGCGATAAACAATATGCCTATAACAAAATACCAATAAACAATACCTCCGAAAACGTAAAGCAAACAATCAGATCATTATCAGATAAATCTATTACTAATTAAAATGTAGAGAAAATTACGCACATAAATCCTAAAACAATGTAAATTATGCTAACTTGAGAAGACCAACACTAAAGCTCCCATTTAGCTAATATACGACGAAAAAAGTGATAGCCCTGCAGATTGGGCAATTGATGCTAAGCAATCAGAAATAAATCTGAAATTATCAACAACCAGCGACTACAGAGCCTTAGCAGTACCTTAGCAATTATATGTGTACCTAGATTGCTTGGAGACCTTTCCAGTGTTAAATTTACTATACTGTACAATGGTGGATTTATACTAGGGGCAGTCGGGGCTAGTGCCCAGGGCGGCAAAATTTGGAAAGTGAGAAAACATTTTCTATACAATATATAATTAAATAATAATAAAACATAATGTATGATAAATAATATATAATAACTTTCCTGCAATCAATGAGTTATTCTAATTCTTAAGAAATAAGATATAAAAACCATTAAAATAAAATTTAAGTCATAGGGCGGCATTTTCTTCAGTGCCCAAGGGCGGCACAAATTTAAATCCGGCCCTGTATACTGTTATCACTGATAACAGTCAAGAAATGAAGTGCCTCATAAAACAAGATTGGAATACTTTATACAAAATAAATCCACTGCTTTCCAATAGAAGTATAAATATCAGCCTTTGCACCCTACTGGTACGCTGCTACATATTCTCCATTATTCTGTACTGAGTGAAGCCTGAACACTCATAGATGCCCAATGTGAGAAAATGGAAGCTTTTAAGATATAGGTGTACAAGAGAATGTTAAGGATATCAAGAAGAGACAAAATAGGTGTGAGGTAGTTTTACAAAGAGTACAGGAAAGAAGTATTGCAAGCATTCCAGACAAGAAAGTTGGAATCCAGGAATTTTTATATAAAATTCAATGTTCTTTGTATTAATTTTATTGAGAAGATAAATGTTTGTTCAAAAACTAAATTGTTATCTTCCAATATAGCTTATTTACAGAAAAAGAATATTTGTACTGAATAATTGATATGTACAAACAATTATGATATGCTTTATTCACATTATTGCAAATAACTTGAATTCATTATTCAAACATTTTGACAGAACCTAAAGAAGTGTAATAACCATCTTCTCCTTCGCATGACATCAGTGATAAGTGAATATTGTTAAACATTGCTTCCCCAAAATAAAAGTCTTTATATTTCTCCATTATTTGAGTTGCATCAAATGTCTCTCTTTTTATCCATCTTCTACTTGGGTTGTCCTTTTTCTTAGGTTTTCTGTATTTTGTATTCATTAAAGTCATATGAAGCTTTACATTTTCACGGTTTTCTTTTGCAAATCCTGAAAATTGAACATTCAATTTAATATTTTTAATCACATTTCATCCTAAACTGGTCAACCTTTCTCATAGAAGAGGTTTGATATGGCATTGGCAATCTCCTGTAAATCTTTCTCACATTCAGAGTCATCAGTTAAATAAGGTTCAGCATATAATACATTTACTTTTGATAAATTACTATTCATACAGTTTAAACCTTGAACTTTCATTTTAATTGGATTTTTCCTCTGGTCAACATTCCTAAAATGAACAATTTCAATAAAAATGACGAACAAATTTATGAAAATAACATATATCCAAGGAAAACAATAGCAAGACATATTATTCAGTTTTAGTCAATGTTTAAATCCTTTCTCTGATCATATTCAGTAACATGAAGCAACATGTAAAACATTTACTTTCATTCATTTAAAAAGTATTTAACATATATATCTACATAATGGAATTAAAGTACTGCTCAATTATCAATATCAATTATAATAATTCAGGTATATAACTTAAAAATCATGAGATAAAAATGTATGCTGTAAGCTTCTGGTGATGGAATGAAATAATTGAAATATCTTTATTCAAGTAATACTCTAAATATACATACCGTAAAAAAAGATTTTTGCATTCACGTAGTGTATTCAGTGCTTCTTGAATCTCTTGCTCGTTCAATAAAGTAAAAACTAATATCGTCAAATGAAGTTTCAATGAACTCACAAATATTGATTCTTCAACCCCTCCATGGTTTTCAGCCAATATATTTTTCTAAAACAGTCAATACATGAGAAAATAGTATAAAGAAAATTTTCACAATACCTTAAACTCTTCAAAGTTATGTTTTATTTCAGAACTGTATAGAGGTATGGAAACAAATTGTAGAGGGGATAATTGTTCACGTATATCTGCTATAATGGATACGATTTGTGCTTTTGCTTCCTGTACTGATTCATCTGAGATACCCAATATTTCTAAAATTCCTTCTGTTCCATGTTTAGGATAAGTAATAGAAGTATTTGTTCTGTATTTCACAACATCAACATCAGATGTTCTATATTTGTTGAGTTTGTAATAATACAATCTACAAACAATAATTAATGGAGTTACTGAATAAATCACCTCAATGAAGTACATATATTACTCACGACGGCAAGCCGAATTTTGTACAGAATAATTTGTCTTCATTCAATTTTGATATGTTAGAAATATTTTCCTTTTTAGAAAATTTTGAACCATCACATTTTTTAACACTATAAGTTTGTCCATCAATCCATATTTTAACAGGTCTTATGCTCCCTCTAAAATTCTCTTAGGAAAAAATTATAACTTTATTTTGGCCCTACAGTTCTGATATATAACACGTATATCACCTTTTACTCGTTTTGCTAGAAGAGATATTGAAGTATCATCCATTGCTTATTATAGTCGAATTCTTGTAAACTCCTTGCTTGATGTACTTTGTTATATAACACTTTATTTTAACGATGTTATCTTTTGAACAATTGAAAATTTTAATCATAATTATATGATTTGAAATCTTAATTGACCAGTCTACCTAAAAATAGATAGTATTGATACCACAGATCACAGAACAAACTTAAATTTATTTTACAGATTTGTATACGTTATGACGTATCCACGAAGCATAGATATATCCAGTTTTATCAAACTATATTATAAATTAAATTAAATTTATGATCACAGTTCGTTATCACAACGAACTTATAATGAATTTACACGTGGATCTAATTCCCGGTACGTTTCTTCGGGACTCTCGAATAGAAAATCATCTTCGCTACAATATGACCTATAATATGATCAACTGATCATGGATAAATTGTATTGTAAGCAGCACAAATCATGCTATCAAAAGTGTAGCAAATGATTTTCGAAATCACTCCAGTAAGCAGCTATTGCATTTGACAACTTGACGACTTTTTGTTTTCTGCTACATCAATCAAACAGACTATAAGTTTATTCTAAATGTTCTTAAGAAATTCCACATGAACTCCATATTGTAATATGAACTGATCTCTGGACACCACAGAACATACCAAATTATGGGTATGTTCTGTACTGGACACCATCTACTGAAATAAAAATTTAAGCTAATTGATGACGTCACTTTATGCTTGAAATAACCAATACTCTAACTATGATTTATTATTGAATAATAATGATATATTATTATATAAGCCGAATACTTTTCCATTTAAGAAATAACTTTAATTAGTTATTTAGGTCTTAGAATATACTTTACCTTGTGGCATTTCATTTATAATTAAAGGATATGATGAACATGTGTAATAATAAATGTTTAAGACTTGTCTTACAAATATGTTTCATTCAAAACTCAAAAACTTTATCTTCGTTATCAAGCAACTTATATTTAAGCTGTGCTTATATATAAGAGTATATAAGCACAGCTCATTAAGCTTTTTACCATATAAATTTTGTACAATATAAAGTTTATATTATAAGATTTCAACTTACTTATTCAAGATAAGATTAATGAAATTATTTGGTAAAAAACTGACAGAAATGCAGCAGCTGGAGGGTATTTTAATGAAGGAAAAGCATGGAATCTGCAGATAAGAGGCATGTTGAGTAAAGCGCGTTTGATTTTTGAGTCTTCCAGTAATGATCAGAATGATGAAATGAAAAAAAAATAATTAATCTTTTCCAGAACGGAAAAGATTTAACCCTTTCCACGATTTTTATGGTTCTGTTGAAACTATGGGAGACAATATCACTATGTTTGTAGCTTCAAACCAATTGTCAGTTTCAAAGGGATAGTTTAATCAGTAATCGCAAATTGATATCTGAACAAGGGCTTTTTAATTTTGTCTTATAAATAGTAATTCTGGTTGTAAATTTAATAATGTAAGCGAGGGTCAAAACAAAGCAAGAAGAAGAGAAATTTATTTACATATGAACAAATACAAGAAATTATTTGTAAACATTTCAAGTCTTTTAAATATATTTATGTGATAATATTAAAATGGCTATGGTAAAAGTTCCAGAACAAAAAGTAATACTATGTGGAGAATATGGAGTTGGAAAAAGCTCAATATTTCGCAGATTCACCAATAATACGTTCGTTACAGCAACTGACAGAAAAAGTACTTTAGGTTTAGACAACTTCGATAAAATATATCGCATAGGTGATAGAAACATCAAGGTATATAGATAAATTAGTTATGTTTTTACCTAGTTGTTTCAATAAACTTTACTGATAATAAATTCTAGCTCCAACTATGGGATACAGGAGGAATGGAAAGAGTTGCATCAATAACTTCAAGTTATTATAAGTTCTCAGAGGCAGCTATTTTAGTTTTTTCACTTGATAATCCTTCTTCATTTCATACACTCTCTCAGCATTTACTTGATATTGTTACTTATGCAGAAACCGCAAAAATATTTTTGTGTGGAAATAAAACAGATTTAGTTACTGAACCACCTCAAATAAGTGATGCAGAAATTGAATCATTTTGGTGAGAAATTCAATTTATATGTAGTGATGGTAATAATTAGTAATAATTTTTTTTTTAGTGAGCAATGTCATAGTTTAATTACCAATACTTACAGAATATCATGCAAAACTAATGAAGGTATAGAGGAAATGTTTACTGATATTGCTTATCAATTGGTGAATAGTAATAGAGCACGTTTAGAATTACAATCAATGGAAAAACATGGCTTCAAAATAACTCAGTCAACTGAGGAACTGTCTGATGATAGCTGTTTATGCTAAAATATAAATTTTTATAAATGTAGATAGTCATCTATATCATTAACCACTATAAAAACTTCTGTCAGAAATTTTCTTTTTATAGAAAAGCTGGTATTAAATTTGTCAAAAAGTTATTCATTTTGAATTAAGAAAAATTGTTTTTCTCATAACTACAGGCTGTATTGTGTTATTACATTTGAATTTTTGCCAATTAAACTTTTTTCTGATAACTTTATAATTACTAAAATATATTAAGCTATATATCTAAATTAATATACATGTTGATATTATTTGAACAAGTTGATTTTGTTTGTTGTATATTTATTGTCCCTAAAATAAAGCTTCAAATGAGATATTTTGTATAATATTTAAATCTGAAATTGTATTAATTTTTTTGATATGGTTTAATTTGCCTACAAATTGAACTGTATAAGAAACTACCACATGATTTTAACATGAAGAACTTTTTATAACAAACTTCTATTACTCAGCTTGTTAATTAATATTATATAAGAATCAAATTTAAAATGTTTTGAATATTTAATTGCTGAGATATACTATATGAGAACATCATTATGGACAATAAAACAAACTATGTTACTGTCCTTAAGTTTTAGTGAAAACATGTAATATGTAATTTATTAATTTTTTTTTGGATTTCATCCATATTGAAGATGAAACGCAACTGAAACTGAGGCAAGATACCATGATTTAATGTAATTAATATCTATTAAAACTATAAAAAAATTTAATTACTAAACCAATATATCAAAACTTCAAAATATTTCAATGAATATATCCGCATATCTTGAAATTTTTTTTTAATTTCGCAAATCTTAAGTGAAATAATTAAGCAATATCGCAACAAGTATCAAAATATTGACTTTTTCAATAATGAATAATGAAGGTTAGTATTTAAAATCGTAATTTTAAGGTTATAATTTTAGAAGTTAGATTTGAGTGTCTTATATTGTAATTACATTATGATGAACTTATAAGATATAAGACTTAAATTAAAGTATACCAAATTGACAACTGCATTGTCTTTTTAGCTAGATCACCTGCATTATTACAGTAATTGAGACAGTTCGAATGAGGTAAGAAAAACCAGTCGAATAAATTGATTACTTCTTATCTGAATATGTTATTGAAGTTATCCAGGTTTTCCTACTATATTTTATTCAAAAGATGCCCTTGCTACAAGAACATTATTGCTTACAAATGGAAATGGATTAGAGCATAATCCAAAAATTAATTGGAATACCTGTGTAATCGATCCGGAGGAAGAAAATATTGGAAAGGCTAAGCAGAATTATTTAGCACCATATAACGATAATGATGGTATGTAGAATGTCGGGTATACCAAATATAATATTATTTAATCTCTTTCTAAATATCCTTTGAATAAAACAGATATATTTATATGGCATACACTTCAATTTTATTTCAGAAGGTTTATTGGATTGTTTGGATATTGAAGATAATTATGAAATTTTACCCACAAAATCTGGGAAATTCATAACAACATTTCATGTTCCTACGTGAGTTCTTTACAAAATAATTTGGTTTTATATTAATTACTCACAATTAATTTTTTAGTGTTCTTATTCCAGTTATAGTAGGACCTAAAGGCAGCAAGCTGAAACATCTACAAGAAATAACTCAAACGATGATTAAAGTACCTAGAATACATGAAATTGGAGTTCCTGTTAAAATAACTGGGCATAGTGAAAGAAGTGTAGCATCTGCTAGAAACCAAGTAACATTACTAACACTATCGAAGCGTGAAAAGCTTCTCAGTACTCATTTTATATCTATTCCTGTGACTTCTGATGAAGTTAAAGCTAATTTTGAAAAATTTAAGGTGAATATATATGTATTCTATATATATATATAGAACAGTAGTTATTGTTGTGTTAACGTGCGGACATGAAGAATTGTATTATTATTTTTATATAAAAAATTAAGAATTAAAGTCACATCTAAAAGTTTTTGAACTTGACTGGGATTCGAACCAAGGTCTTCAGGTTTAGGCCTCGCTGCTTTTGCAATTGAAATTGCATCTTAAAGTGGAGACCTCGGTAGCCAAAACAGCGGACGTAAAGAAACCCAGTCGAGTTTGAAAACTTTTAGATGTGACTTCAATTCATATATATATATATATATATATATATATATATATATATATATATATATATATATATATAAAAATTAATTTATTGCCTTTTTAAGATAATTAACTTTTAATGTTTTCAGCAATAACAGGCTCTTTTAACGTTGAAAATATATGACGTTTTGATATCTATAGTAATTCATAAAATTCAATTATTCATTAGTTTTGACAAAGTTGTGATATACAACGAAACGTCAACGAAAATAATGGCTTTAACATTGAAAATAGCCTGTTAGTATTCTTCACCATGAGGAAACCTCTTAAAAACTCATGGTAAGCCAGGTGATTCTTACGAGTATCATTTATATATACATACATATAATTACACATAGTTGAGTTTTATATACTTATCCAGAATATGTATATGTTTGATTTATGTGTGTGACATACATTCACCATTCTTCACCATGAGAAAACCTCTGAAAAACTCATGGTATACCAGGTGATTCTTACGAGTGTGATTTATATATACATACCTACATATAAATACACATAGTTAAGTTTTATATACTTATCCAGAATATGTATATGTATTTTACACACATAAACCAAACATATACATATTCTGGATAGGTATATAAAACTCAACTATGTGTAATTATATGTATGTATATATAAATCACATTCATAAGAATCACCTGACTTAACATGAGTTTTTCAGAGATTTCTTCATGGTGAAGACTAAAACTTCCAAAGCGAATGCTATGCCAAAAATATTCCTCTGAATATGTGGGAATATAAAAAAGCCAATTTGATTCTTTTGAAAAAATTTATTTGACGTTTTGGTATGTATAGTAATTCATAAAATCAATTATTCATTAGTTTGGACAAAGTTGTGATAAAGAACAAAACGTCAACGAAAATAGAGTTTTTAACATTAAAATAAGCCTTTATTGCTGAAAATATAGAATATATATATATATATATATATATATATATATATATATATATATATATATATATATATATATATATATATATATATATATATATATATATATATATATATATATATATATTATATTATTTTGAATGTTTTTAGCAATAACAGGCTTCTTTTAATATGAAAACATAAAGTTTTTCATATTAAAAGAAGCCTGTTATTGCTAAAAACATTCAAAATAAAATATCTTAAACAGGCAATAAATCAATTTAAAATATATATATATATATATATATATATATATATATATATATATATATATATATATATATATATATATATATATACTAGTCAAACTCCATGTATAGTTTTATGATTTTCAGATGGAAATTCTAAATGGTCAAGCTACTAGAGGTATTGATGAAACAATTTTTCAAAATTCTGAAAAATTGCACCTTACAGTAGAAGTTTTGAGATTATTGGATGAATTTGAAATCGAAAGTGCTAAACAACTACTCAGTGAAAATGTCAGAGAATTTTTACAAAAACCTTATTACAAGGTCAAATTGAAGGGTGTTGAAATCATGAATGATGATCCAAGTGATGCTGATGTTTTGTATGCGAAGGTTGAAATGGAAGAAAATAATGATCTCACAAATTTTGAAGAAGTAGTTAGTCAAATATCAGACTTATTTCACATAAATGGTAAGTTATGGTATAGAGACTTCAATATGTTTTTGGAATGGACATACATAATTATGAATATTTATAGTTAGAAGCTGATGTTAATGGATTTTGGCATATATTATACATCAACCAAATAAAAGCACTCATTTTACTGTAATTTAAATTGCTAAATATTTTCAACATATATATATATATATATATATATATATATATATATATATATATATATATATATATATATATATATATATATATATATATATATATATATATATATGTTCCAGATTATCAAGCAATATTACAAAAAAAATTAATGAAATTCATGTAAATGCGCAGTAAATATAGTTTTTGAGTAATTTACTTACAAAAATTGAACAACTACTTCATTTATCAACACTCGATAGAGAGTTTACGACATATTCCTTATAAAGAATTCACTACTTACTAGCATTTTTCAGTTAAGTTATATAGTTCACAATATTTTGTCATCAAATGAAATCAATTCTACACTTTTATTAGAATAAATAAAATAATTTCCATAAGACCCTTTAAGGTAGTTATCATGGTACAATATTGGAGGAAAGTCTTGGATCATGCGCATGGTGAGAGTACAGCAGTTTATAGCAAGATGTGCCATAATTTATATCTAACACTGTACCCTCGCAGCCTTTACTTACACAAGTTGTGTCTGTCCACCTTGCTATTGTGTATACTTTTTCATAAATCGTCGAACTTTAATTTATTATCAACAATAAGACGTTCAATTTTTTTTCTCTTCAATAAACTCAAGCAGGAACATTTTTTTAGTTTCTGAAGGTCAGTTGTTTTTTTAATCTTAGAAAACCGGTGTAAATCTGCGGCGGATGTTATTACATGTTGTTCAACTTTGATTGCGTTATCTTGGGTGTGGAATAATCATTCAACTTCAAATTTCTATGGTAACTATATTACCATGTATTCAATCTGAATTTTCTGTTAGTACGCGTTTCGTATAACTACTTTAATGTATCATGTATTTTAAAATTCTAATTGACACTCTGTCCATTGGTTATGTATTGATATATTAGAAAAATGAGTCATGACAAAATAGTCCAATAAAATTCAATATTGTCTGAAACACTTATCAATTTACATCTATCTGACATTGTAAATAATTAATGGAATTAATATAAATAAAAGTTTCCCTATATCTCGACCAAAAAAAAAATCAATAAAATGGTCCTATCTAAAATAACGTCATAGGTGTGTTATCTAAAATTTAATACTACTAAAGTTAATCTATGTACGGCAGAAAATATTTTTCTGTAATGATTTTATCAATTTTACATTTTAGGTTATGTTCCACGGAAGTATGACCATACAAAACTTCATGTAACTTTACTAAATTCAGTATTTAGAAAAGATGAGGAAAATAAAAGAACAACATTTGACGCTTCTTTTATACTAGAGAACTATAATGGTTATAATTTTGGAACTGCTGTTTTTAAAAGCATAGACCTATCTATAAGGTTTACCACCGGAAAAAATGGTTATTATAATTCAGAGATTTCAATACCAATATAAAGATGATACATTTTATTCTTATAAATTCTAAGATTTTTGTAGTCATTTTTGAGATAATAAATTTGGTTTGTTAATGTTGTGACCACTGAATTGATTTCAGATCTACTCCTTCCTGTACCATTTCCCATAATGGACTCATTTCCCTCAATCTTTTTACATGGTGAATACATCTTTGTGCAGTATAATCTACTTCTTCTTGTGTAGTGAATCGCCCAAATCCAAATCTAGAATATAATACATAAAATTGTATTGAATTGAAACTTTTATTTGAATTAAACAGAAATATCTTTTCAACTCCATGATCGCATTAGTGTAAAAAGTTGTAAATGATTGCAATTGTTTTGCTAGTATATTAATAAATTGCTTTACACTTTTACCTAATAGAGCTATGTGCTAAATCTTCATCAGCCCCTATGGCTCTCAATACATAAGAGGGCTCTAATGAGGCAGACGTACATGCAGATCCACTTGAGAGAGCCACATCCTTAAGAGCCATCAATAATGATTCTCCTAAAAAACATATTAAAAATTTTTTCAAGTGTAATATGTAAAATTATTATTTTACCTTCCACATAGGCAAAAGATAAATTGACACAACCAGGATATGAATGATTGGGATCACCATTTCTTATCACATGCGTTAAAGACCCATATATTTTATCTAACAGCCTGCTGCTCAATTTTACCATCCATTGGTGATCATATTGCATCTCTTTTTCTGCTATCCAACATGCTTCCCCTAAACCAACAACTAAAGGAGCTGGTAAAGTGCCACTTCTTAAACCTCTTTCCTGGCCACCTCCACTTTGAATTGGTTCTACACGTACTCTCGGTCGCCGTCTGACATAAAGTGCCCCAATTCCTTAAAAAAAATTTATTATCATAAATATAAATTAATAATCAATCCTACCTTTAGGGCCATAAATCTTATGGCCGCTTATAGACATCAGATCAATATTCATAGATTGTACATCAATAGGTATTTTTCCAATTGCTTGAGCAGCATCTGTATGAAAGAACACCTTTTTTGCTTTACAAAGTTTTCCAATTTCTTGGATTGGCTGTTGAACCCCTATTTCATTATTAACAGTCATGACAGAAACTAATGATGTTTCTGGTGTGATGGCTCTTTCTAATTCTTCGATTGAAACAATTCCTTTATTATTCACTGGCAAATATGTTACACTAAATCCTTCAGATTCTAATATTCTACAAGAATCTAGTACACACTTGTGTTCCTGCATAAAAAAAGACAAATCATGAACAATTATGAAATAGTATTATAGAATTATTGAACTTAAATTATGGAGAAACACATAGGTATTCTGATATTAGTTTCAGACACTTCATTTTAGTTTTCATTTCAGAAATGAATGGCTAATTAGACAGTTATACTACAGTGCTCCAAGCCTGGATTTGGAGATATGTTCACAATGTAAAATAGGTGTAGATACTACAGTTTTTAATTGTATCTGTATTCTGTAATAATGTACATTGTGGAAAATAAAGTCTTTTTTTTAAAACACTAAATAAATAGATATGTTCCGTCCACTTTTAAAGGCAATACATAGTTAAATAAATAATAATAATAATAATTTTTATTCATCACATTGATTAAAGTGCAGTGTTAAAAATTTAAATTAAATCACTTTTAACATGAGATTCGTCCTAAATGGTAATCCAGAATAGTGTTACACAAAAATACAATTTACAAATTTAATAAATTCCAGTATTACACAGCCTCCATATAGTCTGACAGTTTATGCGGTTCCAACTGTATCAAGAAGGAATAGATCAGCTTCTTATATAAATTAAAATTTTTAGTTGATTTAATATGTCTTGGTAGTTTATTAAAGATGGTTATTGCAGAATAGTAGGAACCCTTCTCATAGGCTGTAAGCCTATGTTTTGGTACTTCATAACTGAAAGCAGGGTTGCATGTTGTTGGGAAATTGAACAGACAAGTGTTTTTAAAGATGAACATTAAGATTTCAAGAATGTATACTCCTGTAACTGTTAGAATGTTAGTCTTTCTGAAGAGTCTCCTACAGGAATCAGTGTTATTCAAACCTAACATAATCCAAGAGTTCTTTTTTGTATTATGAAAAGGTCCCCACTAACGGGCTACGACCCCAAAAAATAATTTCAAACTTTAAAAGCGAATGAAAATTTGCATTATAGACAATCCTTAGAACTTCTTGACTGACATATGATTTTAAAACTCTTAAAGAAAACATCACATTGCACAGTCTCTTATTTAATTGCTCAATTAAGTGCCCCATCCCAGATTATTGTCCAGATGTAAACCCAGAAATTTGGTGGAAACAACAGTTTCAACAATTTTATCATCTACAAGGTTTTCCTTTGGTGTACTCCTATTAGATCTTATTGTTTTGAAAAATACACTTAATTTTTTCTCTATTTATTTTTTAATAACCAATTTTTCAATTCATCTATAGTTTTCTTATGATTAATCAACAAATCTTCAATATCTTTTGACCTTATGATCAAGTTTGTGTCGTCAGCAAAGTTTACTAATAACCCTGAGTGAACTGTTGATGCAATGTCATTTACATAGATGGCAAATAAAATCGACTCTTGAGGATATGCCCATATTAATCTCCACCAGTTCCGATTGAATCATTTCCATTCAATACAACTTTTCAAGTTCAATTATTTAAAAAACATTGCATCCAATACAGCCGCAAAACTTCTAATGCCGTACCGCTCGATTTTTTAAATAAAAATATTTTAATCTATTGTTTCATATGCTTTTGATAGGTCCAA
The DNA here is from genome assembly GCA_030704895.1 of Henosepilachna vigintioctopunctata. Classification (NCBI taxonomy): domain Eukaryota; kingdom Metazoa; phylum Arthropoda; class Insecta; order Coleoptera; family Coccinellidae; genus Henosepilachna; species Henosepilachna vigintioctopunctata. The sequence continues at coordinate 19,749,282 of JARQZJ010000121.1, read as the reverse complement.
AAATGTACCTATTATGTATTCCTTGTTTTAAAAACCCAGTAGTAATTTCTGAGTAAAGGAGTGAAGTGCAGTGTAAATTGATTTATTCTTCAAGTAGCCGTGTTGCCAATTGCTAAAAAGATGATTCTTCATAAAGAAGTTAGCTATTGTACTTGCCATTCCCAATTCAAAAATATTTGAAAAAGATGGCAATACGCAGATGGGTCCATAATTTTCGACTGAAGAAGGGTCATCCCTCTTATAGATTGGTTTTACTTTTGCTGTTTTCAGTGATTCCGGAAAGATGCCGTGCATGAGCGAGTTATTCACAATAAAGGCCAATCTAAAGACTATCTCTAAAAAACAAAATTTTATTATTGTTAATGGTATTTCGTTGACTCCGCTACTGATCTTGTTTTTTAGCCGGCTTATTATATCAACAATTTCCAGTTGCGTAGCTGGAATTACATACATAGTCTTTGAATTTACCTTTATGTGATTTCCGCTGAAATCAAATCAATTTTTTCCGACTTCTAACTAGACTAGATGATGCGCTCACGAAATATTTATTCAGTGTGTTTGCAATTTTTTTTGTATATCCTGGAAGTTGATGTTTACGATTTCCTCCCTGACCTCTAATATCTTTGACAATACTTCAGATCGTTCTACTTTTGTAATCTGAATTTCTTATTTTGTTATCATAAAGTTTTTTCTAAAATCAATCAGGAGCCGATTTTATTCCCTCTTAACTGAGTTATATTGAGCTGCATAAACACCCCTGTGATTTTTGAGGGTATACAAAATATATAATCTCACTTTACACTTTTTTATTTCTTCTGAATTGTAATTTATTTTATTTACTCTTCTTTTTTCATATTCTAAAGGAAAACATTCATTAAATATTTGTTTGAAAATATTCATAAAATTATTAAATTGTGTTTCCATCTTTTTCATTGACGTTATATACTTGTTGCCAATTTTGCTCTCCTATTTTGTTTAGAAACTTTACTTTATTCTTCATATTGAAAAATCTTTTCAAAATAAGTTTGGGTTTTTCGAGCTTCAAATTCAAGATTATTTTTTGTCCAAGGTGATCCGACAAATTGTAATTAATGAATTACTGATTAAAAATTTGAGATATTTGTGAAAATATTGTCTATATAACTTTTAATTGTTGATGTTACTCTGGTAAATTCAAGAGTAGTGGCCTTCATATTATAAGATTGCAAAATTGACAAAAAGTTTCGTTTTTCACTGGAATCATCTCTAATATTTATATTCAAATCACCAGATGAACATATTTCACTCCTTCCTTTTTCTATAATTTTCATAAGCCAAGTATTCAAGAAATTTGTTTATATTTGATCCGATATTGTAAATGCAAATAATCACAACTTTTACATTACAAAAAACTAATTCCACTGCTGAGCATTCAAACACTTCTTTTTGTGCTAGTTTCGCTATTTGTGGCCGTTCTTTCACACTTACACTTTCTCTGCAATATATTGCTGAGCCCCCGTGTTCATTTTCTTGCCGACAGTATGAGGAAATTAGATTAAAATTTTCAATTCCATAGTTTCCCAGCTGGTCTTTGGATTTCCAATGTTCCGTGATGTATAGGCAGCTACATTCTTTTTGATCATTTACCAATTTGTTTAATTTGTCTATAGAGCTTCCAATTGATTGCACATTATAATGTATTGATGATGAATTTGACATTTTGGTATATAGCATATTTACTTCAATTTTTCCTTGGATTTTGCTAGATTGTATAAAAAATTACTGATGCTAGTACAGAATGTATACAGAAACCATTTTTGTGCACTTTTTATTAGATCAGAATTTTTGTTATTCCCTATAATTTTAGGATTGCGTTTTTCTTTTTAGTTTACAATTGTGAACATACTCTCTACCATTTTCTCACGATTTTGGGTTGTGCTAATGTTATTCTTTTTTTAATTACGAGTACTCAGCTATTTAGTGACTTGATCTATTGTTTCAGTATTGTTTGTTACACTTTGTGCAGATGTTTGTTTGGATAAAGGATATATTGAGTCTAAATTTGTTTTTTGTCTAGGTTTATTATATCTTCCATTAGTTTTTTTGATCTGAGATGATATTTTGATTTGATATTTCTGGATTTCCATTAATTGTGTTAGATTTTTTAGCATCTTCTCTGAATGCTACTTGTTTGAATTAATTGTGTTTTTGCGTCTTTAGGTTTGCTATTTTGTTTTCAAAGTTTTCAGTGATTTTTTGTATTTTTCTGTCTAATTTCTTTTCAAAGCAGATCTGTAGATTTTCTAGCATCCTGTTTACTTGTTCAGTTGTAATTATTTCTGTTTGTTTGTCATTTCTTAAATTTAAGTTTGATTCTTTTATTTCGAGCTCGTTGTCTATATGAAGTTGACTGCATCTTTGGATTTTTCCATTCAGATTGGTTATTTGTTCTTCAATGTTGTGATGACAGTCTCAAAGTTTTCTATATCTTCCTTGAGTTTATCCCACCCATTTTGTAGGTTTCTGTTTTCTCTATAGTGTTTTTCAGTTGGTCATTTTCTTTCAACAATTGTTTGTTTTCTGAGCTCTTCTGCTCCAACTTTACTTCATTCTGGATTTTACAATTCTCACTTCTGTTGAACCTACCTTGAAGATTCATCAGCTTTTCTTCGAATGATTTTACATAGGATTTCATATCCTCAACGACAGAATTTTCTACCACTGATTCATTGCAACTTTTTTGTTGTATTGTTTCAAGATTTTCTTTGAGAGTATTAATCTCTTGTTTAAGTTTTCTATTTCTTTTCATTAATAATTCAATATTTCCTGCTTCTTTTCTGCATTCTGGGCAATAGAGGAAAACCTTTCTCTTCAATAGTGGAAAACATTTCTCCTCCGATGCCGTGAAATCTCCACATTCCTTGCACTTCGTGTTTCCACAGCAGTCACAGTTAAATAAAACATATTTATCACCTTCCAACGAACAGTTACTGCACTTCATTCTTGGTGGTTTTTTATTGAAAGTTAATCTTGTATGATAGACCATTCAATACGTTTTCTTGTTATTTCCTTTCACGTATTGTTTATCGTTTTCATACACTTAAGAATTGAATTTGACTGAAACCGAAATTTAAATCAAATTTTTCTGAACCTTTATTGAAAACTCACACAACTTGAAAGGTTTAGTTTTTGACGCACGTCCTTATGAAACTGCTGATATAACTTTCATAAGCTTTTCTAAAATTTTCCGACTTTAAATCGCATATAATACGGAGCACTCCTTAAACACATCTCCCTAACATACGTAATCAAAGGTATATATGATTACAATATAATAATAATATACAATATATATAATACATACGTGTATTACATATATATATATATATATATATATATATATATATATATATATATATATATATATATATATATATATATATATATATATATATATAATACACAATACTAATGTAAATAATTAAAGTTTAAATCTTAATAAATCATAAAGCTCTAGTTAGTATAAAACATAATAACTTAAATTTATTAGCAAACTTAATGTAGAACTTCATTATTATTATCAATGATAATAATAATAGCTCTTCTTTTTTAAAATCCACAATTAGTGAAGTCCACATTGGTGATCTACTTAAGTCAAAAATACTACTTCATGAATATCATCGAATATTTCAAATGAATAGGAATAATTGACAGCTGATTTGTTTTGAAAAGAATCAATACAAAAGAATTTTTATATATTCTTACTGTTTGAGTAGTGATGACATGTTTTTTCTTGGAACTATAAAACCTTGCAACACCTTTAACAGCAATATTATTGCTTTCTGTAGCACCTGAAGTGAAAATTATCTCTTTTGGATCTGCTCCTATGAGTCTAGCAACTTTCATTCTGGCTTCCTCGACTGCTTTCTCAGTTTCCCAACCATATGCATGAGTTCTTGAATGAGGATTACCATAATATGCGGTCATATAAGGTAACATAGCATCTAGGACTCTAGGATCCTAAAATTTGACGGGATCTTGATCACTTAACATTCTAATGAATTATTTTCATACCATAGGAGTTGTAGCTTGAGCATCTAAGTAAAGGGGTCTTCCTTCAAATGTTTTTTCATGCATATTAAATTTATTCTCTGCAAAATCACGATTTCAAATACTTAGTGCTAGGTCTTCGTTATTTACTTACCAGTTGAATATTTACAATGGAAAAGGTTTGAGACATATTGATTTCTACTAATTACACCACAAATATTCTTACAGTATCGATACATAATGTTATTTAAATTTTGAATTGACTTCAACTAATATTTATAACCTCGAAAAGTATTAATATAATTTATATTATTGGCAAATCAATTATTTCAAATCTCATCAAATTAACCTTCGTAAAGTTCATTAGACTAATACATTCCAAATACATTTTAATCCCATTCAAAAATTTTATAATTGTTATACACTTGAATAATCATAGAATATAAGAAAATGTATGTGCCAACTGTAAAAGTTATGTAATATATCGATTTCAATGTTTACTTGCAAACGTCAAAATAAAATGAAATGAAGTTACGCTTTTAGTATATGTGTCCTAGGTAAATGAAATTTTCGTCTTGTACCCATTTTTTGATTTCAGGTAAATGCAATAAGGAATATTCGAATCATGCAAATTTTTCAATACTTGTTTATATAAGTATAATAGTGTTACTATGTGTAATATTTATGTATAAAAGACTGTGTATTATGTATTGAAGAATGTGATACATTTAGAATCTTTTGTTGTAGAAGACATTCATGCTATTAAACTTTCCGTTTTGATCTGTAAAACATTTATGATAATTATTGTAATATAAAAAAACCATTTAATTTTTGTTTATGCACTTATTATATGTATGTAAACTATATGTATATAAAACATATAGTGAGCTATTAAATTAATACATAAAAATAATGAATCAATAAAAGAAATAATTTTCGGGTCAATTTCAATCATATAAATCAATTCCTTAAATCAATTCAATTTATTTTTTCCGATCATTAAGCCCCATTTTCTATAGTTGTTAAGCTATCGAAAAAACTCTAGGAAATATAAAATTCATCAAAAACAACCTATACAAGAAGTTTTATTGAATATTAAGCTTAATTATTAATTTTTAAGAGTCACGAATGTATTGAAAATAATACAATAAAATCAATAACGTTGAGTCAACATGTTTCGAGCGGTCAAAGTCATTATCGATACTAACTACGAGTTAGCCAAGAGTTTGATTTCAATTAATAATCAATTTATATACCAGGGAGTTGATAAGAATAGAAAGTATTCAAAAGTTGTGAAGTTTTATCTGTTGACGTTAATATATTGCGAATATATTAGAAAAAAGAAATAATACTTATGAGTTATGACAGAATGTTGAACTATTTTTACTGGCATTAAATTATTTGTCTACAATCGTACGGTTTACTGTATATTTTTAATCAGTTTTTGCACAAATATGCAACCAACTGCAAGCACTTGACAGAACCAATGAGTGGTCAGGAACATGGAGAATTACGCCTAACCCAACGGAAATTCAAACTATCCTCTTCCTCTATGCACTGAGCCAGAGGCTCAAGTGGCCGAATGGTGTAGTGACCCAATACGCTTTCAACTTACTGGTGCTGGTGGGTTAATTCTCACTGTATTATTGGGCCGTTCAAAATCGGCGTTAAACTGTAGTTTCAATCGGAGCTATATAAATCTATGGTATTTGCTCTTAGAGTAATAGTAATAGTAATAACTGGAAAAGCGATGTACACTCATTCGTTAAAAATAAGTGCGTTATAGAGCCAACCTTCTAAACGCTCTTAAAGCCAACATTCGAAGAAGCAAGAACCACACACTAGTCAATATATAATACCTTCATCAGACCCGTCATTACTTTTAGGGCGCTCGTCTATTCTACCGTTCCAAAACATCCAGAAACAAGTATGGAATCTTGGGAAATAGTGAACTGACGTAGTATCTTCAGACTAAATTACCAATGTTCGACTATTCTTGTTCACGAAGCAACAAAAATGCCACCTTTTTTGCTCATCTGGAAAAACTGCAACGTACATAAGCTATCAGAACACTCAACAATCCCAACCAAGTTGCTGCATCAACCCTCGTGCCACCGTGGCGAACATGACGTAGTACATTATTTAAGAGGCCCGCAAGAAATTCCTCATGCATAATCATGAAACCTACTAACGTTGCCAGCGTCCTTACCCGAAATTCTGGACCACTGTAAGATTAGTGACGAGCTGTATATCCTCAAAAGAGGATATACAGCTCGACACTAAATGAAGATCCAAGTGTCCAAGAGTTCGCGTCTCGCGTAATTTTTTTTTACATTTCTAACATATATGAAACACGAATGGATATTGCGGAGTGCAATTCTCGTGGTTTCCTGCACTCCTAATGCTTCATTAACATTAGATCGAATGGACGCAATTAGAAAAGTCAGTGCATGACTGCTTCCCTGAATAGAAAATCAGGTTTTTCGTTTTTAACCATTGTATACATACACACTAAATCAACTTCCAAGCTCTGATAAGAGTTGTAAAATCTTATAAATGTCCAACATAGAATATTAGATAGTTATAAAATATTGTGCTTCCAAAACATTTCAATAACCTAATTTTTAATCATTTCATTCAATCAGTTTTGGATTCAATTGCTGATGTTTTTTTCTTGTTAAGGTGTTTCATTTCGATTTGATGGGTTGAATCTCATATTTCGAGCATTTATTCATTTATTTTGTTTTCATAGTTTTCTAACTCCGACGAATATCACAATTATTGCCTTAAGATGTTCATTTTCAATAAACTCTATAGATACTAGGACAAATATTTTCTGAATTATAATATCCATCTGCATTCTCATCCATTAGGCTAGCATTCAGCTATCCATATAATAATTTTCGAATAAAGGACATTTTTATATTTTTAGTAGCCATATTTTCAGACTGACCAACAGCGAAAAAAACAAGAATATAGTGAGCACAGATAATATTTATTTTTTTCTGTTGTGACATAGGACTAATATGTTAACATAGAGGATTTATTTTAACCTCCACAGAGTAGTAACTTTTTTCTCTTTCGTCGCTGTAATTTTTAGAAGCAAGACAAAATGGTAATTCTATATATTTTCTTATAATCTTTTGAAATTTATTAAATTTTTTGGTAAATATCACTCATTCAATTCATTTTGTAACGTCTAACTACTGTATTTTTGTATTTACTCAATTTTTATTTAGGTTATCTTTTTATTTTCAGGGTAAAGTAAAATGTTCAGAGTTGAGAACCAAGGATAAAAAGGAGCTTACAAAACAGCTTGAAGAATTGAAGACTGAACTGACCAGTCTGAGGGTTGCCAAAGTTACTGGTGGTGCACCTTCAAAACTTTCAAAAATGTAAGTTAAGAATGTAATTTAGCTTGGTTAAAATACTAACTCTTTAATTTTAGACGAGTTGTAAGAAAAGCAATTGCTCGTGTTTACATTGTTATGCATCAGAAGCAAAAGGAGAATCTAAGGAAATTATATAAAAATAAAAAATACAAGCCATTAGATCTTAGGCCTAAGAAAACTAGAGCTATCAGACGTGCCCTTACAAGCCATCAACAGAAGCTACAGACACCCAAGGAAATTAGAAAGAGGTCAGCGTTCCCTCCTAGAAAATTTGCTCTGCGTGCATGATGTGTTAAATAAAATGATTTCTTAGTCTTCCATTGTTTTTCTTATCCTCTAATTGATGTAAAGTTTGTTTAGTGAATTTTTTAATCGATGGTGGTATTGAAAATGTAGTTGGACGATAAAATGAATTTTTCAATATAATGCTTAAATTTGAACTACAAAAATGTAGTAATACAATCAAAATTCTACAAGATATATATTTTTGTGTGGATACAGCATGTAAGCATTTCACCTACCTGAGGATAGACATGTAAATTGTTGCTAAAATATCTTGGTTATTAAACCTTACTTCTTGAGTTATGTCTTTGTTGAAATTAAATGATAATGGATGTAATGAATAAAAGCTATTACGAAAACTATTAATTTATTGGGAATACATAATTCAGTTAGAATAACCTGAATTTAGTATACATCACTCCTTAATACGATGCCATATCATTTATTACAAAATAAGTACACTATTCTATCCAATTTTTCAAAAATGGGTCTTTGGTATTCTTTAGAAAACGACTTCAGAACATATTAATAAGTTATATTATTCCAAATATTTTCTTGAACAATGGAGTTTTTTGAGTTTAATCATTTTCAATTTTGCTAGGTTCACAAGTAAAATCATGAGTACATGGTTTAAGAACAAACATATAAACAGAATATAAGCAATTAGGAAAATTTTGTTGCTTCATTTGCCTATAACATATCAAATTAGATTGAGTAAAAAGTTGTTTCATCAATGACAATGGCCTAGTATAAGAAGAATCCTTTTCATCAAGCTCAACAGTATCGGTAGATGTTACATTTTCTTTAACAATTATAACTCCGTTTGGTTTTAAGCCTTTCCTAAAAAATCAATATACATACATATATAATTTTGAATCCCTATATTAATTTCAATGTAATTTATTCAAACTCAACAGAAGGTAAACTAAGTAGGTATGAACTAACCTGCACATCATAAGAAATTTAATAAGATGAAAATTGGTTAAGTGTCCTAAAACCCACTGTACCCATATAACATCATATTTGCATGGTTCTGGTATGAACATCTGTAATCCGCAGCAATAAAAATTTCCAATTTTATGGAGGAACTGAGGTCCAATATATTTTACAGCTTGGTCCAAAAAGGCTTTATTTTGATCCACCAAGTCAACTTTCTCAAATAAATCTACCAAAAGATGTTTAGTTATTCGACCAATACCTGCCCCACAATCTAATGCATACTTCCTGTCAGGAGGATTAACAGAATGGAAAAGTTGTTTCAGTAATAATCTGGAACTTTTTATATCATTTTGAGAAATAAAAGAAAATCCACCCAACATTCCATCGATTGTTGCAGGAACTTCTGACCAATATTCTTTCGCATCAAAATAAAATTTTTCACTAACTGAATTTTCAAGTTCTACTTCCTCCTTCATAATTTCCTCATTATTTATTTGAGCATTCATTATTTTTAATAACACAAAAATCAGATAAATAACTAAGTAACTAACCTCTAAAAAACTGTCAAACCTTATAAACACATTACATAATGGTAATGTCTGTGTTTCTTATACATTGATTGTAATGTTATATTTTTGATCTTCTCTTTAGTCTATCTCTTCACCTAATATAAACAAATTTTTTTCATATTCATTTGAAAAAAGAGTTTTTTTAAATAAAGAAAACCCAGAAAAAAGTTAATTATGTTAAAATTTCTACAGTGGAATATTCGATCGCTGAACACAAATAAAATTAATTTGATACAAATCATCAAAAATACAGAACCAGATATAATAGTGTTATGCGAAACATTTATGAAATCAAATTACAGATATAATATCCATGGATATACAAGGGTCCGAGAAGACAGGGATGCTGGAAGAGGAGGAATTGATATTTTCATCAATAATAATAATACATACAACATAGTAAAGAAACCTACCTAGTAGAACACAAGTTCAATATTTAGAGATAAAAGGACTCGGAGACAAACAATCCCAATGGATATGCAATAGCTGATTTGTTACACATAAAAAGCATGTACAAGGCTATACAATCCAAACCAAAACAAAAGTCCTCCAGGATATCAATATGCTCACCCTATCTAGCAAGAACTACTATTTGGACAGTTTTCCAGGACTCAGGTAACAGTAATCATCTACCAATTCTTATATTAAGCTCAAATTGCAACTACATAAATAAACCACAAAGTGCAAATTTACCCTTCCCACGGATTAACTAACATATAAGAAAGCAGACTTGAGGAATACATGCAAAACAACATTGATAACGCGACTTCCGTAGTGGACTTCCTAGGCATAGTAAAAACCGCTACAGTCCAAACAATCCCCAAAAAAATGATAGAGCTCATATTACCAAGAAACCAAAAGTATCATGGTGTAATGCTGAACTGAGTAAAGTGGTGAATGAAAGAAGAAACAAAATCAAGGCCTATTTAACAGTATCATCTATGGAAAATTATTTTGAAGCCTAAAGAGCCATAGCTTAGTCAAAATTATGTATCAAGAGAACCAAAATTTTTGCGAAGGTTTGTCGGAAAAGCCCATAGGGGAGGCATGGCGTCTGATCAGGAAGTTTTCAAATGCAATTAATCGCAACGCCATAGAGAGTCCGTCTAGTTCATGTGCTAGAGAAGTTCTGAAATTCCTTACAGGGCAACCATTGACATATGTTGCTACACCCAACTTGAAATATAATATAAGAAGTAACAAAATCTCAAATGATGAAGCACGGTACCACATAGAAAGTAAAATAGAAAAATCTGCACCAGGAATAGACGGTATTTCCTACGAAATCTTCAAACATTTACCAAGCCAAGCAATAATAAAACTAACCAAAATCTTCAATCAGCTCCTGATTACGCCAAGAATCGACATAAGTGTTAAAAGTAGAGGCAGCTCAGTTAACCCCTCATATCACTACCTCAATTCCTTACCAAAATTCTGGAGTCCATCATCAACAACACCTAGAAAGTTGTAACAACACCTTCAGCTTTCAAATGGGCTTAAGGAAAGGAAAATCGACAGTCAACTGCATAACTTATATCGTCACAACCATCTACAAAGGAATGTCAATGGGAAAAATCAAGATTGTTGTATTTAAAGACATCAAGTCGGCAATGACAATTTGAATAAATGAAATAAAAGATCTAGGATGGAAGTTATGCTTATCTGGATCCCCAGTCACACCAACATCCCAGTGAATGAACGAGCCGACAGGCTGGCAAAAGAAGAGACAAAAGACAGTCTCTTAACAATTTTTAAGTGTCACTATAACGAAATCCCGCCCATCATTAAGAAGGAAATATGGCAAGACTGGAGAAATAGTTGGACGGTTATAGATAAAAATAAAGGAAAGACGTATGTTCATATGAGAGGTGAGTGTAAACTTACTAAAGTATGGTTCAAAGACATAAAACTCAGAGAATATATCACTACTTTCTGAAGAATGAGGTCAGGTCATTGCTTAACTCCTGTGCATCTAGACAGAATTGAAATATATAACAATAATAGCTGTGAATGTGGGGAATATGGGGACCACAATCATAACCTATTTCAAAGTAAAACTAACAACAATTGCCGTAAATTATACGATGATCTGTTAAAACTTAAAATTCCATCATCCATAAGTTGCCTCGACGTTTTATTCAATCATACAAATAGTTTAACCATAGAAACCATTTGCAATTTTCTCTCATACTATCAAATCACGCTTTAGCATGCCACAGCCTAACTCTACTTAAGTAAGTAGAGTTAGGCTGTGAGCATGCACTACTAGAGAATCCAGTGTCAGAACAGAGAGCCTCGGCTCTAAATAATTTATTCTATGTTTACCTCCTCTAATGTTACCACAGCCTAACTCTACTTACGTAAGAAGTAGTTAGGCTGTGAATGTTACCCTGCCACAGATAATATTAAATTAAGGGTATTTTCTGTGTACCTTACCTTCAAGGCTAGAAAACTCATAAGGCACAGAAATTATAAATAGTTCCAAATTAAGGGTATGTTCTGTGCCATAAGACACCACAGCCTAACTTTACTTACGTAAGTAGAGTTAGGCTGTGAGACAACCAAGAACCACCAACGGAAATTTATCAGTAGAATTAAAAAAATATATATGAGAGCAAGAAAATATTGAATCAACACAGGATATGTATCGAGTCCTCGAGATCTCCTTCAATGGAGGCACATATGTAGCCGACAAGAATAAGGCAAAAAGCCGAGTAACAAGCCCATTGGATTTCCCGTGAAAATCCTAATTGGAGGAAGACGAAGAAGAAAAATAGAGTTAAGGTGTAATGACGACTATACAACTCTAAAATTAGGTGGATTGGAAATTTAGATATGTTAGTTCTTTTAAACAATTAATTTTTAAATGCCAATGTTTTATAAATGATTTTTGCAGAACTAAAATATGTAGACTGTGTTTGTATATTCCTTTCAAATTCATGTTTTTTTTTTGTTGAGGCATGACTTCCGTTACAATAAATACATTTCAATTATTTTTATTGTAGCAAAGATTCTTATTGAAATTAATACCATCATTTCCACATTTTTTACTACTGTTACAATAACTGGTAATCTGGACATACCGGAAACAAATAGATAACTGAAGGAACAAATAAAGAGATCTCCCTTACACCCCCAAAATGCTATCGATTTTCGTAATTTTTCACTTTAAGAAGTGTAAATAAACATGATCTGATACCTTTTATGACATGTTCAGTTTAGTATTTCTATCTTAAAGATAGCCGATATTGCATCATTTTTTATTACTCTCCTGTAGGATGATGGGGTATGCTTCAGTATACTTTTGTTAGGTGGATGAAAACTGTCTGTCAGTTTTCAGTTTCCGAATAGAGTATTGTACACCGAAACAATATTGCAGTGGAAATTACAAAATTAGTTAAATTGCTTTAAGCATTGAGTGTGTGAAATGAAATTTCAATTTGTATCTCCCAACTCAATTGGCTATTTGTTGTGTATTAAGCCAATCTTAAAAAATTACTTCATATCGTAATATTTAAACTATTTATGTAGGTGGCTTTTCCCTAAGTAATTTCAACTACAAAAGAAAAAGAAAAATAACCTAAATTATTGAAAATTGCAATATAATTTGGTTTTATATATGTTTCTAATTTTAAAAGAGAAAAAATGAGTTTCACATTATTTGGAACTTTGCATACATTGAAAAAGATTCAATCATCAATTGTGAGAAATTATGCAAAGAAAGATAACTCAAGTAGATCATTTATAATGTTGTTATTTCCTCTTCATTATCCAAATATAATTTTTTAGGTGTTAGTATGATTGGCGGTGCTTTAAAAAAAAAGAAGGTGGGTAAAGTTGCTGCTGCTGTAGAAAAACGTATTTTACCCGTAGAGACTGATCCTGAAAAATTAGTGAACTATGCAATGGGAATAAACATATACAAAACTGGAGAAGAGCTGAAACTGAAACCTGACAATGAATATCCTGATTGGTTATGGACTTTACGAACTGGTCCTATTCCCTTAGAAGAGCTTGATCCTAATTCAAAGCAATACTGGAGAAAGATTAGGAAAATGGGCTTACGAAGAAATAATAAAATGAATTCACTTAAAAGATTCTAATATTTAATGTGACAAAGCTGAATCGCAATATTGATACAATTAGATCATAATTTTCAAATGAACTTCTCAAGGAATCCATATTCAGAAGAATTTCTATGAAGTGAGTGATAATTTATGGATCATTTGAAACTTTTAATTATTAAATGATTCAACTAGAATATATTCAATTTCTTGCCTCCTTGGTTTCCATTATTGTGTCAGGTATTTCATTTCATTGTTACAATTGACGTGAAGTTATTGAGCTTTTAAAAAGAAATTTTCTTAGGGAATAACATTATTATCTGAACGTTTATAGTATTGCTCCCAATGCTAATTGTAAATGGAAATGTACAATAAAGTATAGATTACCCAGAAATAATAATAATAAAGTTTATTCTCCAAATCAAATGTCATACAGAAGAAAAGAGAAAAGTCAAAAGAGAGAAGAAAAAAAAACGAAAATCCATTATTATTCTAATTTGTATCAAATATGAATTAACATAAACTATATTCTAAGAATTCTTTTACTGTATAAGGTTCAATTTCAATAAGCATATTGAAAATTTTAGATTTAAATTTATTTATTTCAGAGATATTAATTAAAACCTTCAGTAACTTATTAAAAAGTCTTATGCACATGTACTTTGCATTTTTTTCTGTTAACGTCAGAGCATGTCTCAGAAAGTGGAAATGAATATTTCTCCTCGTCATGTTTCGGTTCAAAAGATCATCGAAATAATGGAGGTTTCCTCGAATGAAGAGCAAACATTCCAAAATATACAAACCAGGAAAAGTTAAAATTTTTAGTTGTTTTCAATTATCTTTGTCAAAGTTCAAGATAGGTCACTTTAAAAATAATTTGGAAATTAAAATACTATTTGCATCTGATCTTTTGAACCTTCTTATTTCCGAGAAGGATATTTTAATAATTTTTTCTTTATTATTATTTCATCCACTACTTCTATGTAATTCTCATTGTTAAAGTTTAAAGAAACGCAGTTTCTGTTTTACAAAGAGAATTGAAAGTAAGACATTATTATTGTTCTAAGAACGGACATCAGTGACCTATATAGCTCCATTGGACCTACAGTTTAACTCCGTATTCGGATGTCCCAGCAATGAGGTGGGAATAGAACCCACCTTTACCAGTAAGTCAAGTCGACAAAGTTTATTTACATGGGGGCATGTACTGACATATGTATTGAACCGACTCAATTTAATACAAATTCAATTCAAAATATTATTCATTTATTTAAGTGTCTCTTATTGGTTTTACAAGAAAATATTATTTGTTTTAACTTGCTAAGTATATCCTAGTTGAAATAGGTGTATAAAATTTAAGTTTTGTGGTAATTATTTACATTTCATTATTATCATTATTTTATATACAGGAAACTATTTGAGAAAAAAACTGCTTCTGGTAATTGATTCAGTAAATCGAAAGCGTTATAGGGTCACTAATAACGCTCGTCCACTAAGCCTCTAAAGGATTTAAGTCATTAAAAAGAATCCTGCTTCTGTTATATTTCAAAAATGTAAGATATTAACATTTGTAAATAGAAATAAATTTCAGAAATATTGGATAGATTCGTTCGTTACTTTGTACTAATGCATAGTACCTATTATAGAGAAAAATACACTTTGTTACTTATGACTAAATTTATTATTATTATTCATTTTCAAATACTTGAAAATATTCTAATATTACAAAACAGCCTTTGCAAAATAATAAATTGAGTGATAAAACACAAAGTGTATTTTTCTCTATGAAGTTTAGAAAGATTAGTAAGTAACTTACATTTGAACTTTACTTAGCGAAATTAATGAACGCCACTAAATAAAATAAATCTGAAAAAATTTCCAATAACTACACAAAGGTAACTTCTACTACTACTATGAGGCACAACCTAATTCTACTTGGAGTAAATAACGTTAGGCTGTGTATGAGGTTCGAAATTAGTTTTCATCAACCTCTTCACCTCAATTTTAGCACTGTTTCTCTTTTGCTGTTTTTCTCTTCAACGCACGTTGATATTTAATTAACTTGCAGTTAAGTTTTCTTTTCTCCGCTTCCTCTAAAAACTTTTTAAATACTTTATCATTTGATGGCACGCTTGGACTGCCACCGGATAGTTCTTTGGCTGTTATATATTTAATGGTAGAACCAACCCTTGAAAGTTTGGATTTCATCCAATAGCATTTAATGGATGTGCAGGATGGCTCCTCACTCCTGCGATGGACCCACATTAAGAAGGCTATGGCGTGATTACAACCGCCTTGGAAAGCCACACAATCGTTACACTTTATTGACTTCACTACCTCTTCCTGTTCATCTACTATTAAAGTTACTCCATAGAACTTTGCATGGACTTTATGTTCTGGGCAGACTTTACCTTTTACTATACACAAATTTCCTTCACGTTTCAGCTGTACGTAACTGATAGAGTCATCGCCATAGGATGGCCTGGAAGACCTAAAAGAAAAACATTTATAAATGAAGGGTTATTGCGAAATGAAGCTATATAAAAGTAGATTTCATTAACATAACCCTAATAATAACCTGATATATTACAGTACATGGCAAATACATTGCCAAAAGTATATTTTAGAGAATTATTTAATAACAGAAATTATAATATTTTTGATTATTATTAATCTACTTACCTGGAAGTTTTAACATTTCTACATTCTGCTGAACAAATGTCTTTTTTTGATGCCAAAAACTCTCCCAACATTATTATGTCGAGTCTAGGCAAATTAAAGCTGTTTGCCTTAGTAAATCCTTGATCCATGACTAGTGTTATTTTAATTCGATTTTAATAACATTCACACTCAAATAGAGGATTTAATAATACAATCAATAAATAAAAACACAGTCGTACTTGACGTTAAGAATACGAGATGAGTATGGATTAAGGGTGCTCGATGAACATCGATTTTCGATGAAAATCGATGTTCATCGGATATTTATCGGTATCCGATAAATATCGAACATCGATGTTAACGGAATCGATATCGATATTAACTCACGGCCTCACGCATGACCAATAGGGACAATCGAAAATCGCACAGCCACGACTACCTTTATTACACGTACCACAGCCTAACTCTACTTACAAGCCATGAACTAGGAAATCTGGCAACATCCAAGCTAGACCCACAATTAATGATGCTGTAATGGCGTTGTAATGGTTTCTGGTCATTGTTGCTGAATAAATCGCTATTTAACGAGAGAAATAACATTCAAATCCAAAAATAAATTGTTAAAAGTGCTATTGTTTGAAGTTGTGAAGAACAAGCAAAAGAAATTTCTCGCAAATGTCTTATATAAACAGGAATATCTGTTGTGTTTTAAGTTGTGCTTTTTTTGGTTATACCTGTAGAGGTAGAAATAATACCTAACTTTTATCATCTCATAATTGTGTAAAAACAAAAATCCGCGTTTTAGTTGTTGTGCTATTATGTGATGTATAGCGTGTAGAAAGAGCTACTGTGTTTTTTTCAGCTACAGACTAAGGAATACCTTTGAAATTTGTATGTAAATAGCTACCGATTACTGATGTTTTGACTGAGTAGTTCAGACATTAACAAAAGCGTTATTTGCTAGAATTGTTCCTTTTTTGTGATTAGTAGAGTTACTTACCCTTTGTTAGATTTAGTAGTTATTTAGAACTAATCTCTTATAGGTCTTGTTCTTGATATTAGCACAAAAATTAACATGCCAAGTCATTGCTGTGTGCTTGGGATGCGATGCGGTAATTGTTTCCAATATCCGCGACATCGATAACTATAAGGTTGGGTTAGGTTAGGTTTAGTTCGGTTTACTTTGAATTCCTGAAATGACGCAAATATTCTAAGTATTTCTCCTTTCAAAAAATATTTTTTCAAGATGTGCTATAATTTTCAAAGGCATAGTTTCATGTTCTTCGAGAGTAAATTATATAGAACATGCAATAAGAACAGCCAGTACTTCAACAGGCAATACTCCTGTATTAATAATATAATTATATATATTTATAATAATGAATTCAGGAATTCAAAGTGAATCAAACTTAATCTAACCCAACCTTATAGTTATCGATGTCGCGGATATTGGAAACAATTACCAAATCTAATGAATCAATGGCTAAAAAATTTTCCTAAGGCATCATGGACCTCCACAAAATATTCTGTAGTTTGTGCCAAACATTTTCCAGAGGGAGCACTTACTAGAGAAGGTATTCATCGTTTGCTAGATTGATCAACAGAAGGCAAGAAGGCTAGATGCATAAAGTTAAACTCAATTTAAATGCAGTGCCAAGTATTTTCTTTATTTGCCCCTACTTATCAAAATAGTACACTATCAAAGAGAATATCCAGCCGAAAGAACCAGCATTGAAGGAACGTTGTGAGAAATTGAATGAAGCCTTTGAAAACTCAGATTCAATTTGTAATTTTATTGATTTAACATCCAATTATAAATAAAGATTTTAATATGTAAATCGTGGAATATAAAAACTTTTGAAACTAACAGCATTTTTTTACACTCTAGTTTTTCCATCCAACGTAACTGAATGTTTACAAATAAACAGTATACGAATTATTAATCAGATTTTAGTATATTCATATATGCATGTAAATGTTTTTATCAATGAAAATAAACTGTCTCCTAATGATTTAAAATGGATTTTTCAACTGAAATTAACTAGATAGTCTCAACTGGAAAATTTGCTTGCTCGTTACAAATATGATATCTGAATCATTCTATTGTACACATCTCAATAAAGGTTTAAAGGAATAGACGCATTAATCTTACTCTCACCTGAGAATGAAAAATAATGAAATTTATAGCATATTGCCAATTCTAATTGATAAAGTGAACTTGTTAGTGTACATACTAAAAAAACAACATTTGAATCGCTATAACTCAGACATAGTTCTTCATAGAAAAAAAGTGTATTATTGATTTCTATAGATAATTGTATGATCTACAATTTTTGTAAAAATTTTTTTTTTTATACAAAGTACCGTTTCGCTGAAAATTTCTCTGAAAAGGCAATTATTAACATGTAGTAGACCGATGTTCGAAGACCGATCGGTCTATCGGATTGAGCAGATGCGGTGTTGCCAAGTCTATGTTCATGGGTTGTAAGTAGAGTTAGGGTGTGGTGTGTATATAATTAAAGAATAATACAAGAATATAGAGATTAGAGTTAGGGTGTGGTGTGTATATAATTAAAGAATAATACAAGAATATAGAGATGTTCGTTAGGTTATATATACCGTTGTAGAGAGCTTTCAACTAAAAAGTTTTTAGTTTTGACGTAAACAGAGTAGTTCAAGAAGGCATAAAAAGTTACAGTAGTTAAATGGTTACTTTTAAAGTAACCATTTAACCAAATAAAATCGAAATTCCGTAACATATAGTTGTTGTTTAATTTAATGTATACATATGTTTTTTGCACTATGTATTAATTATGGGTATTACATAGCAAGGAGCACACTTGTTTTTACCCAGTTGTTATTTGTTAGGATTGATTACTCCAAATATGATAAATAGTTTAGGCAAAGAAAACAATGTTGGTTCGAATACGATGTTGTCTGATTTTAATAGTTACAGTAAGCATCTTAGTTATATTTTATTTTGCTTTCACATTTACGCGCACAACAGAAAAAGTAAATGAAAATTATCAAGTGGCATATTTAAGCAAAAATGGGGAAGACAAAAATGTATGGATGATATTCACAAAAGTCTATAGAGGTTCTTTGCTGAAATACAAATTCACAAATCTCATTGCAAATCTTTTGAATGTGAGCTCAGTGCCTCTTATGCTCAATGTAATTGTGGACAATTCATCCAGAGGAATTGCTGAGAAAATAATTGTTGAGCAAATAAGAACATCAAATAGAAATATGACTTATTCCTTTTATAACATTGATTATTGTGCTAAAATTGTAAATGATATTGTAGAAGTTATGTCTCATTTTTTCAGCAAACCAGGTATGTTTTATTATGACAACATAAGCAAAATTATTTATATGTACTTTATAGGTAGTTATTACAGTGATGTCCTATTTTATATTTCCCTAGGATTACACAGAATAGCTCCAAAAAGTCAAAAACATGCAATATTAATGGATTGTGATGTTTTTTTCAAAAGAGATATATCACTTCTCTTTGATGAGTTTCAAAGGTAAATATTTAAGGTATATTGTATATTTGTATTCCAAAATAAATGAGTAATTAAATTTTCCAGATTTAAAGACACAGCCCTATTTGGATTAGCACCTGAGCTGAGTCCAGTATATCGACATGTTTTAAAATTATACAGATCAAAGCATAATAATACAACGTTTGGAAATTATTATCATTGGAATGCAACTAGTGACCCTAATATACCACATTCTCGTGGTTTTCAAGGTTATAATTCAGGAATATTGCTTCTCAAATTGGATGCAATCAGAAGTTCTGAAGAATTTAAATTTCTTCTGAAGAAAAGTGCAGTTCAAACATTGACAGAAAGATATAATTTCAAACAAGGACATCTAGGTGATCAGGATTTTTACACTCTAATTGGGAATGAATATCCTCACTTGATTCAAACATTGAATTGTGGTTTTAATAAACAGCTGTGTACTTGGTGGAAAGAAAATGGATACAGTAATATTTTTGATAATTATGCTAGATGCGATCATAAAATTGTTGTATTACATGGAAATTGTAACTCAAAAATACCTAAATCATAGAATGTGTTGCCTTATTCTATTAAAGAAATTGGTTATGCTATTGAAACTATGTGATATCATTAGTCTTAAAAAAAAATAGTTTTAGATTCACTTGAATGACAGGCCTTTCAACTTGACTCTTTTGAATGGCTTTTTGGATTCAGAAATTTTATTATATAAAAATGTTGCAATAATAATAATGTTTTAATTATTGCATATTGGTTTCAGGGTTTAACATTGTAAGTCAAAATGTTTTTATAAAATAAATTCTATGTAAATTGAACATTAAATTAAAAAAGTAACAGGGTGTTTGTCTATGTTGGAATGAATTCACAAATGATTGTTTAACTCCATAAAAATGTGTTCTACTTTGTTTTACAAAATTTTTCTCAACATTTTCATCTAATAATAAATAATTTCCTAATTTATCCCTAAAAGGATAATGGAGATTTCAATATTCTCTAACATTTATCCCTAGAATTATAATGGAGACATTTCGTTGTTCATGCTTCACATAGCAAGCTCTGCTATAATGCTCTTTTGAATAATTTGTCAAAAAATTATCAAAAGAAAGTATAGTATACTTTGCTTTTGAATAACTACAAGTACAATAATATAGCACAAGAACTACAAAATTCTTTTTCTTGCAATAATTTTCTTTTATATACAGATATATATATAAGTGTAGACTTCTTTGCTCAACTCGGTGGCAATGTATCTTGAAAATATTGAAAAACTGTGAAGGTCTTTCACCGTTTTCCGAAATATTTTCTGCAAAGAACGAAACAGGTAAGCTACAAATGTGCAGGCTACTTTGAGGCAATGATTACACTTAAATATGTTAGAAGATACCGCTAATGAAAAACAATTGCTCTTATAAATCATGCGTAATGTATAATAATAATAAGTTCTTTATTTTCAACAGGTATAACACCCAATTACAGAAAATAATAACATTATATATATTGAATACATAACTAAGTAATAACTAAATAATTAGAAAAAAGATTTAACTAAATAATTTAACAAAGAGATCAATCTAATCTAAAAAAAATAGTAACTTATAACTAAATTATAGCATTCAATGAAATATTACATTTTGGTAACAAGTGTTTAAGTCGACAGAAACACTTTTTTTGTTACTGTGACTTTCTACCTTCAAACTTTCCAGTCTCACATGCCTGCTCACGAAAAAACTTAAAGCGCTTAATTGTTATATTATTAGGCCAATTTTCACCTTTATACATCTCATCGATATCGGCACTCACCTTGAATGACCGACTTCTCGCTCCTTCTCTTGTTGGAAGCTTCTCCACTGTGAACTTCTTGCCTGGAAACTTGGAGTTCAAGTGATTCAAAACTGTTTCTTCAGAAGTTTCCATACGTGCCCTTCCGACGTGAATCGTCGGAAGGGCACGTTATTTTTGTTATTTTTAGGTGTTCTCGGTTGATCTGATGTGCTATTCGTTCGATTTTTTTCTAATGGAATAACTTCAGTTTGCTTTTCCTTGAAATCTGAGATTTCCTTGCGAACGGCAACACCGCGCACTCCTTCCGTTGTGCTATTTTTGTTACCAGTTGCCCCGGACTTATGCATGGCAATAATCTCTTTCTGGTAATCAATTATGGTTTGGAGATTCTCTAGTGTTTGTTTGATTCGCAGCATTTAATTTCGTTCTTGTTATTTCCAACTCGCTCTCCAGTTTCAGAACCTGTAATGTATGAAAGTACATTACAGTAGAAGAGCCTGCTGTTGGAGAAATGTTATGTGAATTGCTCCTCCTAGTAGTTCCAATTATGACAGCAGCAGAACCGTCATTTAGCATTTCTAGACATATGTGATCAATATGGGACAAAAGCGATTGAACAACTTGAATGTTCTTCATGCCCACCTAGATGTTTTGGCCAATCTACCAGTCGTCAACTGATTTGATATCCAGTCAGATGGTCAACATTTGCTCCTTTCTAAAAGACACTCTATGTTGAGAATCTTAATAAAATACAAAACTGAATACTTGCAGATTATTAATTTCGGTTTCGAAATATTAGTACTGGTTTAGTACTGTATCATATTATAATAGAAATGTATTGAATTATATTATTTTTTTCGAGAATATTTCAGAGCTATAATATTCACTGCTGTGTAAAAGACTATAAGCAAAGTGTGATAGTAAATCAAATTAGCTTTTTACGAAAATACCAGGCGTGTTTGTTTACTTTGTTTTTCAGAGACAAAAAAAGCTTCAAAACTCGCCATTTTTCATCTAAAATTTAGAAAATTTTACTAGGCAAGACCACAGGTTGCACTTCCCGTACCCCACAATTTTTATTAGTATACATATATATATCTATATATATATATATATATATATATATATATATATATATATATATATATATATATATATATATATATATATATATATATATAAATACAAAAAACACAACACAATAAATTCAAAAAATAATCAATTAATTCCAGTTTATATAAATTGGGATTTCAAATTTCAACTCTAAACTCATCCAAGCAGTAGGGCGGATTTAAAATCCGCCCTATTGCTTAAAACCGTAGCTTAATTGAACTTTCTAAAAATGTAGTGACTAATACATTAATATATAGTAGGATAAAAGTAACAAAAGAAAATGAATTTCATATTATAATATCTAAGAATGTAAATGGCACACAACAAAAGTTTTATATATTTTCAAGAGTTATATAGTAATAAATAGTGAAAGAACTACTTTAATTAAATATACTTAAACTAAAATTTGAAAGGTCTCTAAGATATCACAACTCATCAGGAAAATGTTGAGATTTGTACAAGTAATCCCCATAGTCTGTAGCTTCACTACCTACGAACGTATCATAATGTTCTAAGACTTCACTGAAGCTTAGCAAGTCATCGTGATTGTCATCACTCTCTGCAAATAAATGATTCACCTCTTCTTCAGCAATTTCCCTGATAAATAAGAAAATTACAATTCTTTTATCAATTTTAATAACTAATGGTTGTTACCAAACTGCATATTACAAATACTTTGAAATCAGAGAAAAAAGTTTATCTCTCATATCGAAAATTTTATTAATCTTTTTTTAAGACATTTGAAATATTTTTGAGAAGAAATCGTTTTAATGACATACAAACCAATGGTAGAATCTTCTGAATAAGTATATTAAGTTTTGTCGCTTAAGTCATATAGAACTTTGATTGATATAACTTTTTCAAGGATATAAGAAAATACTTATATCAGAATATATTGAATTCAATATCCTACTGTTGCTTATAAGCTTATATTTAATAAAATTTAGGTATAAAATCTTATAAAGCTCCTTTATTTAGTAGTTATTTTGTTAGTCAAATCTACCACATATCTAAAATATTTCAATACTAGTAAATTGGCTTTCTTATACAATAGTAAATGAAAAAAAATTCAAAGAATTCAATTTTCATATATGAAAATATATGTTGCTGGATACTTACTCGTTACTGGGTACAATCCAAGATAAGATCTCATTTCCAGTCAATTTTCCATCATTGTCTTTATCATACTCAGTATCAAATGAATGTTTCTGTTCAGTTAACCACTGTTTGTCATGATCTTTAGCAGAGTTTCCTACAAACTCTTGAAAATCTATGTGACCATCTTTATTTTTGTCTTTATCTCTCAAAGTTTGATCCAAAAAAATTGGTAACATGGCAGGGTGTTCCTCTGGGTGAGTGAATACTGTAAACTCCTTAGAGTTCAAGTTTCCATCCTTGTTCGAATCGGCAGCGTTCCAAATGGTTTTATCGTCATCTATTAACTGGAAGAAGAGTTATTAATTTATATATGTATATGTTTATACGTTAAATTGATCATGAAAAAAAGATGAAATGATTTCCTGTACAAGTGTCAACAATAGAATAAAATACATTATTTTAATATTTTTGAGAATTCCAAATAAACCATATATAACAGGTGGTTATATATGGTTTAAGGCAGTTAAAGAAAAAGTGAATATAAGGTGAGTATTTTCAAAATACCTTCAAATTTTACGAGAAAATTATAAAAAATTTGTTGATAACGCTATGTACCTAAATAAAATCAAGACCTCTTCCAACATTTTTTGATACAATAGTGATTTTTTGTAGAAAAATTGGTAATTTACTTAAGAAAATTTAACATTTCTGCTATTTTCTTTGAGGATGGAATTCTTTGAAGCGTGGAAATAATACAAAGGTAGAATACATATTGATTGAATGTATAGAAATAAAAAAATATGAAATATGAAAAATTAATAAATATGAAAATGAAAGATTTAGATATGCAAAATATAGTAAATAATTTCACTTACATTGCTATTATCTTCTTCATCACTGTCATACGTATCTGATTTATATTCATCCCAACTAATTAATCCATCATGATTAGCATCAATATAAGCAAGGCGTTCCAATGCTTCTTCTTCAGATAGCATTCTAAAAATAGGAAGGTTATGTGATGGATTGAAATCCAAAAAATTGGAGATTGTTTTAACACTTCAAGATTTTCTCATTACTAATTAGACTTTAGATTTATTAGAATTTAAATAACCAGGAATACTTAGCTAGTTAGTTATTTAAATTGAACTTAAATAATTAATTATTTAATCAAAGATTAGAGGTCAGAAACCTATATAGGTTCAACGTATGGAACTACAGTTTAACGCCAGTTTCAAACCTCCCAAGAACACGACAGGAATTGAACCCAACAGCACTGTAAGCCGAAAATCTCATAATGTCACTATACAGTTTGGCTATACTGTGCCTCTACATTTTTGAAAACGGATTCGTATTTTTTCAGTAAAATTAATGAATAAAAAAATGTTATAAAATTCTAAGAAGTCTTGGCTTTTCAAAATTTGTATCCATCAAATTCTTTGATACAAAACAAATACAAACCTGAAAGAACGAAGTATCCAGGCTTTAAGTTCATTTCTATCAACATTATTATCATTGTTAAGATCCATTTTCTTCAAGAGTTCAACTAATCTTTCTTTGGCTTTTTCTGGAGGTAGGTTATCAAATTCTTCAGCTTCAGAATGACTTCCTAAAATTGCTTCATGATCAAAGGCTGTATTGTGTTCTCCATTATCTGAATAATGTGCATGATCTCTGGGACTATATGCACCATCGGATTCTCTTTCTTTATAAATTTCTTTGGTATGGCTATGCATCACACTAGCTGAAATACCTTGGATATTTTCCAAAAGCATTAAAATTGTAACGAATTGTATGCATTTCCAAGTCATGATTGTTCCAAATTTACGAACTTAAATCAAGAGTGATACGTAATTTCCTTTCTTGTTAATAATGTTTCCACAATCAAAACACATATTACAACTGCTAGCTTTCTAGCATCTTAACTCCATCGTTTCGATTTTCTTGCAAATATAAATAAAATAATATTGTGAATCAGCGCTCGACAGATCTCGATAGACAAAATTCAAAAATTGCGCCATCTAGAATTGGTAGATTGATACCAAAATCAATAGTCAGAATTTTGGACTCATCTTAGAAAAATTGCTTGGACTATCTAGAATAGCTAGCTGGAGTAGCTGGTCATCTAGATAGCTAGACTGGACAGACTCTGTCAAAGAAATTCTTTCCTTTGATTTTGCCTCTGTCCGACAGAGACAGGCAAAATCAAAGGAAAGAATTTCCTTGACATGAGCAAAAATCAAACAAATTTTGATTTAATTTTTAATTTGTTTTAACCCTGCTTTAGTCAATTTGACTTACCCAGGAAGTATATTATAACAATAAGTAGAGTAATATCTTTCCATTGACTAACAAAGTCTCATTTACATAGGATCAAAGTTGTAATTAGCGATATATGCTGTTGTGGTGAGAGAGAGAGGATATATTCCTCATATTCTTCATGCGCTAATAACATCTCTAATATTAATTCCAAAGAGACATTATTGAAATTGCAGAAGATAAGCGACTGTTACCATTGAACATATATGAATTTATTTTCAAAAATAATAAAAAAATAATCAAAATATTAATTAACTTTCTAACAGTTTCCAGCATCTAATTTCAAGAATGTGTGTAAATTTACAAATAAAGTTGACTGAGTGTTCGCTGATCTCTTGATGAAACATTGTTTAATATAAACGGCAGTTTTTATATTAAATATTACTATATTTATATATAGTAATTATATTTTATATTACTGACTAATGCCATACTCATCGCCTTTGAGAAGGGTGAAGTACCCTTAGGACTATTTTTTGACGTATCGAAAGCGTTTGATCACAAATTGCTTCTACTCTTTCTCGAGGCGTGTGGGATTAGAGATAAACAGCTGAATTTGATTTGCAGATACCTCTCTGATAGTAAACAGAGAGTAATGTTGTCGAAAGATGGGTTTTCATATGTATCTGAGGACCAAATACTAACGAATAGTGTACCACAGGGCAGTATTCTCGCGCCACTTTTGTTTTTGGTGCTTGCTGTTTTAATAACTGTTGCGCTATTATGTACGCTGACGATCCCAATTTCCTCATAACTCAAGGAATGTCAGTGATGCTTTGATCTCATCAGTGTCGGTCATCAATAAAGTCGATGATTGGTGCCGTAACAACAAACTGAAAATGAATCTACAAAACCTGAGAATGTTTTTTTCCGATCATACAAATCAAAAATTGTTTTCCCGAAGTTTGTTGGTGATGCGGAGAACCAGATACCGGTAAAAGATTCAGTGAGTTTCCTTGGTATTACTTTAGACAACAGTTTGGGATGGGACCTACATATTGATCAGCTTAGAAATAAGCTGAATTCAGTCCCTTCGACTCTTTTCATGTTGAGAGATGAAGGTCACTTGCATGTCCCGAAGGTTCTATATTTTGCTAATTACCAATCTTTACTTTCTTATGGTATAATTTTCTGGGGATGTTCCATCCACTTTGATAGCCCCTTCATTTGCCAGAAATGGACACTTAGATCTATATTGAGACTCGACTATAGGCAGTGGTCTATTTAGTAAACATAATATTCTCACTTACTATGGACTATATGTATATGAGATATTAACATTTTTCCATAGAAATCAAAATTATTATGCAGAATTTAAAAATGTTACATGAAATGAGAATGATTAACAGGTTTATTGTGAACCTTACTCTCTCGAGTAGTTCAGGGCTTACTGTTCTAAATGGGTCTTATCTTTATTTATTTCAGTACTTGTACAAATAATCTTTGAAATTAATAAACATTATTACTGTCATTATTATTATATAAATTAAGAACACTTCGCTAGGTTTCACAAAAATTATAATAAATAAATACTTGACAATTGTTTCGGGGTATTACCCCATTTTCAAAAGTTAGACTCCAAGTCTAAAGTACATCATATGTATCTGATAAAGCTTAACCCATTTAAGTATTGGAATCTGCAAGATCTGCAAAATTAGCAGACGCAGATGGCCACGAAGTAATGGTTGTCAAGGTAGCCACTGTTGCCAAAGACAACAATGAAAAGAAGAAGAAGTTGGATGGTAGATGCACAGAACTCAATGTAAGTGTACTTCAGTATGTTCTGTAGTTTCAGCATTTACCATTATTCTAGGTTATAAACAACAACGTTTGTTTTGTTTTCGACATTCCTTGTTAGAGTTTATTCGTTCTACTCAACAGATTTCGTAGTTGGAGCTCAGAATACTGAAGACAAAGCAAACATCTTACCAAATTTTGTCGGGGTTGAAGGTTGAAACAATCTAATGGTTTTTCTTCAAGTTTGATGACCGATAAAAAGTGTGTCGGAACTCGGAAAAGTACTTCAAAAGGTAAGCTCAAACTCACCAGCGGGTAAATATATTTGGAAGCTATAAATATTTTCATATAATAATGTTGAATGCTGGGGAAATTTCCGATAAAATTCGCAAATACGAAACATTTGTCGAAGAAAAGCTCAAAACAGATCTCAAGAAAGTGGAAAATATACTACAGATTAAAAATTCAATGTATCAAGACTGGGATGAAGTGGAAAATATGTCAAAAATAGTACAACAGTTCAAAGAAAAGGATGTAGGTATTTTTTAAGGTTGGCAACACTGACGTGTCGCCATGTTGATTTCTGCCACGGTTTTGTTTTGGTGCGCCGGCAAAAAAATTTAACACGAAAAGTAAGTTATTTTGCCTAATTCAAATTAATTTTAAAGCGAAAATACTTAAGATATCGATTTGACCGTTTGGCAATATGATTTGTGCTTTTTCTTTTGTTAGTTTGTGCCTTTTCCCGGCGTGTATATTTGTTTTAACCTCAAAATTATATCAGTTTTATTTTTATGTCGGAATTTGTACCTGTGGACAACATAATGTGTGTACCTGTGGACTGTCCACAGGTACACAAATGTATTAATAAAATCTGACCAACCGTTTTGTTTAAACTTTTCAGTGCCTCGCAGTAAAACTGGAATAAAAAGAAGGAAATTATGCCCTGATACACTGACAGCAGCAGTGGAGGAAGCAAAAGGTGGCAATAGTTCGATCAGAAAGGTGGCAAAAAAGTACGAATTACCAAAATCAACCATTTTTAAATACTTGAAGTTAAATGAAAGTAACGACTTGAGAAATAGCATTCAGCTATTAAAGAATGACGTAAGAAGGGTGTTTGATCCAGAGGAAGAAATTTTGCTCTGCAAATATTTAAAAAAGCAGCACTCCTACATATGGGTTTAAATACAAAACAATGTCGAGAGTTGGCTTATCAATATGCTGTTTCTAAACAGAAAACAAATGTGCCTGCTAACTGGGAAACTCACAAAATGGCAGGAATCGGTTGGCTCCGTAATTTTCGACTTCGTTTCCCGGAATTATCTCTACGCAAACCCGAACCAACAAGCATAGCGAGAGCAACTAGTTTTAATAGGGCAAACGTGGATGATTTCTTCAATAACTTAGAATCGGTCATGATACGGTACAACTTTCTACCTGGATCAATTTATAATGTTGATGAGACTGGTATCTCAACTGTGCATAAGCCAGGGAAGGTATTGGCCCCTAAAGAGATTCGCCAGTTAGGGAAGATGACTTCAGGAGAACGAGGGGTAAACATCACAATGATTGGCTGCATAAATGCAATTGGAAACGCCGTGCCTCCTGTTTTCGTATTCCCACGGGTTTTCTACAAAGACAACATGTTGAAAGGAGCTCCACCTGGTTCATTGGGCGTAGCCAATCAGTCAGGGTGGTCAACGGAACCGATTTTTAGAAAGTTTCTCGATCACTTCATCGAAATCGCCAAACCGACAAGAGAAAATCCAGTTCTTTTGACAATGGATAACCACGAGACTCATATATCCATAGAGATCATTGACAAGGCTAGAGAAAATGGAATAATCTTATTAACTTTGCCTCCACATACATCCAATCACTTGCAACCACTAGATCGAACAGTTTTTGGACCATTTAAAAACCAATACAGTCAAGCAGCCGATAGATGGATGCTCAATCATCCTGGTAAACCAATAACCATTTACGACGTAGCAGAAATAGCTGGTGAAGCATATGGAGTCTCCTTTACACCGAAGAACATCGTAAAGGCCTTTGAGGTTTCAGGTCTTTATCCATACAACAGAAACATATTTTCAAACGAAGACTTCTTATGCTCTTATGTAACTGACCGTCCAGACCCAAGCCAAAATTTACCTGTAAATCAGTTAAAAAACCAAGACAAGCCTGATAATGAAGTCACCAAACTAATCAAGAACCTACAATAAATAATTCCATCCCAGAACCTGTTTCGCCAATCCATAATGATGTTCAGCTGTTACGAACTCCATTAAAAGATATAAATTCCCAAATAACGCCTGAAACCGTCCGCCCATTTGAAAAAGCCGGTCCTCGTAAGGGGAACCGTGGAGGAAGAAAGCCAGGGAGAACAAGAATCTTAACCGATACGCCCGAAAAAAATGAAATCCTAAGTGAAGCATTGAAAAAGCTGAAAAGAAGAAAACAACAGTCCAGAAACCGAACAAGAAAAAATGCAAAAGCTGGTCGAAAACACGCCAGATCTTTCTAAACCTGGTCATATGAATTTAAAGTTTGAGATTGGGACAGGAGTTTCAACTTTTGCTGAAGTTTCAGACCACGATGAAGTATATGTCAATATAGGATTAGGGTTTCTGTTAAAAATGGAACCTGAAGAAGCTATAAAGTATGCTAAAATCAGAAAGAAAGCTTTAAAGCGAGAAGTTGAACATAATCGAAAGCTAGCAGTTGAAATCAAAGTGCGTATTAAGTTAGTGTTATTAGCTTTGAATGAGTTAAACAACAATGCAATGAACTAATTCAATTTGTCTTGACATTTTTGAAATATAAGAAGTATATTATTTAAGGCACTAAAATTGAAGCATTTGTGTTGTAGTACTACTAGTAGAATACTACTTTTAAATGTAATTGTATTTTTAATGTAAGGTGAAAGTCTTCTGAATACATTCTTATGTTTTGAATTATGCAACTATTAATTCTCATGTAATAAAACATTTTCCTATTTTCAAATCACAATAGAGTATTATTTTTAACAAATTTTTATCTAGAGAACATTGATGATGTTATCGTGACAAATTTTTGTAAGGTTATGTCAAAAGCATTTGTATGTGGATTGTAAATTCAATTTATCCTTTTTTGATGCAGCAGTTTAGAATTGAGTGCTGTGTAGGTAGCCCTATCGCAGAACACAACAGAAATCTGCAGTCTTATCACAATTTGGACTCTGATGGAAACCAAGATTTTTCATATAATATTAAATTACTTAAAAAACATAGTTGGTTTGACCTTGGCTTATTAATATGAGCAAGTGCAACATCATCTCTTTTCATAAATCTGAATCTCCGATATCTCATGACTATCATCTGGGAGATCACATGTTGACTCTAGTGGATTCGGTTCGTGACCTTGGTGTGATATTCGATGTACGTCTTAATTTCAACAAACATTTGAGGAGTGTAGTTTCCAGATCTTATTAGATGCTGGGTTTCATTATCCGCAACTCTACCGAATTCTCACCGAACACTATCAGAATACTCTATTGTTGCCTTTGTAGGTCAATACTAGAGAATGGCTCCAGCATTTGGCCTCCATACTACCGCTGCGATATCGAGAGTCTTGAGATAGTTCAACGCAAGCGCCTGCGTTTTTTGGTTTATAAATCTGGTTTCACTGTCAGACGAAATTATGACTTCATGCGTGTCTATTTTAACTTGGATTAATTGGAAAACAGAAGACATGTGTCCGATAATGTGTTCCCTATTTAAAATAATGCTTACGTTGATTGTGCGGGTGTGTTACTCAAAGTGGATTTCAATTTATTATACAGAATTACAAGGCATACTCCTCTCTTTCGCTTGAGAACATGTAAAGCAAACTATATTTCGAATTTTGTTGTTGATCGCGTTCTGTGGCTGAGCAACCATGTATCCCATGACATTGACTTTTTCTCTGGTTCACCAAGATCATTTAAGTTGATAGTACGTAGAGTAGTGAATTTGAATTTTAAATAAGATGATATTCGGATTAAGGATATTTTAAATTATTTTGTATTTTGGCTACTTTCTCTCTATATGTAAGATTTATATATCTTTTTAAGTTGGTTGTTACTTTATTCTGTGTTATATATTTGTTGAAAGGGAGTTTCCAGTTCACTAGGTATATATATATATATATATATATATATATATATATATATATATATATATATATATATATATATATATATATATTTATATATACATATGTAGTATATATATATATATATTCATATTATATGCTTAAAATAAATAAATAACTTTGTTTAATTTCATCTAGTTTGAGGTGTTTGGGAGGTGTCTTGAACAAAACAGATGTATAACTTTCTATAATCTTACAAGTTAAAACAAAAATTATATGAAAGTATTGACGAAATTAGTTCTCCTGTTTAGTTTTTTCTATACTTGAACCTTTAATATTTGAGACAATAGTCTGATGTAAAAACAAAATATGAATAACTATTCACTTTAACACATGATTATTTGGTTAGTGACTGAGCATCTAATTCAATGTTATACCATAATCTGAGTCTTGTGTTCTACAATAATTTAAATAATTGCTTATTTGAATAATAAATATATTTATTCATTTACATTTTTTTGATATGTAAACATAAATGAGTATTGATCAAAATAACAGGTTTTATCACTTTAGTTTTTCTTTTTATGATATATTTAAAATGAAAATCTATATATTTTATAACATATAATATATTATATATTTTTAAAACAAACATTCCATCTGCATTTCAAATGGCACTTAAAAATTTTAATATGTCAATTTATGTACATAAATAACCATTAGAACGAAAAAACTATAATGATTCTAAATCTTGGGAGATTTTGTAATATATTTTCCATATTGAACTAATTTACCAACAGTTAAACAGACTAGTATCAACAACATTCAATAAGTTTCATGGAATAAAAAATAAATGGAGGATTTTAATATTTATGCGAAGCAGAGCTTAGCACTAACAAACTTTAGTAAAGTATACAGGAATATTAGATTATACCACACCGAATTAATGGTGTGACTATTTTAGATTTGAAACATCCAACTCAAATTACTTCTCGTTCGTCGAACAGCCCGAAAAACACTTAACGAGCGTGGTTTCTGCAGTAGGGTCTTCCACCTTTAGCGAAGAAACTCTGACCTTCCAAGTTTTTCTTGCACATCTGAAACCAGCTTGTGTTTAGTAACTTGTTTTGATAAATGTAAAAAATTTAAAGAGGCATATCAAGACTTTATTATAACTTATATATATATATATATATATATATATATATATATATATATATATATATATATATATATATATATATATATATATATATTATATATACTTAATACTAAACGCGTAAGGCTATTTGAGTTACAGAACCCGTAACAGAATGATTCCAGCGTTTTATATATATATATATATATATATATATATATATATATATATATATATATATATATATATATATATATATATTTGGATATTTTTTTTCCTAGGTTAGGGTCAATTTATAACAACTATTACATTAATATTTAACTTTATTTACGCGTTTCGACTACTGTCATTTTCAAAATCATATAAATCATATAAAAAAATATCCAAATGTATAATAAGAGTGGTCAGTAAAGATACGAAGTAAATATATATATATATATATATATATATTTATATATATTAAGAACGAGGTTTGCCAGGTTGAAAAATGGAGTTAAGAATTTTGGGTATTTACCTAAGATTTACGTTGCTTGTTTATTTGTAACAGCCGTTTACATATGTTTCAAGCTAATTGGCTCTCATCAGAACGGCGTAGTTCAAGTTATTAGATGTTCACACTTGAAAGTTGATTGAAAAGAAAAAACACAGAACAAAACAACACAAAATTCCACGTGAGGAATCTATATCATTTTTGGTTTAAAATTGAGTATCTTGACCGAGCTATTACAGCTTTATTTTCAGACTGAATCAATGTCTACCTGCGATGAGATATGTAAACGGCTGTTACAAATAAACAAGCAACGTAAATCTCAGGTAAATACCGAAAATTCTTAACTCTATATATATATATATATATATATATATATATATATATAAACTTTTTCATATTAAAAAGCCTGTTAATGCTAAAAACTTTCAAAATAAATACCTCAAACAGGCAATAAATCAATTTCAAGATATATATATATATATATATATATATATATATATATATATATATATATATATATATATATATATATATATATATATATATATATATATATATATATATATATATATATATATATATGCTGAAATACACATAATAAATGAAATAAATTCAACAGACGATGAATCAACTCTGTGATAGTTCATATTTAAATGAGAGGTAATAAGAAATACTTGTCCAAAAATCACTGACTGAACAATTCTTTATTCGACTAGTTTCGCCTTTAACGGCATTATCAAGAATGGTAATGATAATAAAGGCGAAAGTAGACGAATAAAGAATTGTTCACTTTTAAGATTTACTGATTTTTAGACAAGTATTCCTTATTACTTTCCATTTAATAAATGAAAACATTCGATTTACAATACTTGGCTGAACATAATAAATAACATTCCATTCAGTTATTTATTATTTATATTTAGTTATTATTTTTTAGTTATTATAATGTGTATTTTTTAAGAAATGCACAATGTATTTTTGAACAGTTTTAACATTTCTTTTTTCAGTCAATATATTCCGTCATTGTATCCCTTTGATTACTCATTTTCTACAAAGTGCTGCAATAATGTATGATATTTCGAAAAATTCAAAATTGTCCCGGAATTTTCTAAAGCATGAAAAGTTTCTGAACAATCTTGAATGTTCTGGACTGTTCTAAAAACTCTTATGTCCTCAAATGACGCATTTTAGGCAAAATGCGACAAACTTTACATAGATTCTAGGATATAGGGTTACTACATCTTATAACAACTTTGATAGCACTGTTAAAACTCATTTTCGATTTTTAGGACGTTGTACACTGCTTCAATTATTCTAATAAGCTATCACAAACAAAAACTTACAGTGCAGTTGAAGCATTGAGTGTGGTAATTGTTATTTAATGCTTCAACCCAACGATCTCCAGCTTCTACAGGAAATCCACAGGCGAAGCATTTGGTGGTGAAAAGCTCGTTCCAGTCTGAAAAAATTCGAATTTGAAATAAAATATAATGAGTAAATAATGTAAAGAAGGTTTCAAAATTGTGACATTTTCAGTTCTCGGTCTTATTAAGTTAAATTGTGAACTCCTTATTTTATATGATTATTTTCAATTTTTATTACCACAATTTGGATTTATTTTATGTCTGAATAATTCTCACCTACATCTATAATTTTTCAGAAAAATCACATCAAAGTCTAAATTATACTAATTTGAGCTATGGCAAGTGCCCAAAGTATTATCTTGTACAAAGAGGGTACATAATTTCAGTGAAAATATACATGCCTGCATCGCAGTAGGGATCACCATCTTCTATGAAAAATGGGTTATTTCCAAACAATTTTCCACAATGGACACAGTTGAAGCATTCAGGATGGAACGCTTTACCGATTGCTTTCAAGCAGTCCTGAAAAAAATCGTAATTTAAACAAAATTGAATTCCTTGGCTCGTTCAAACATTACTGTAACGTATTATAGTAATAATAATAATGAAGGAGTAGTTTATCAGGAATAGTAGCTGGAAAATATCTACTACTTGAGTGTACATGACCATGAGTGCTAGTCCAAAGCTCTATCATGAAAATTATGAAATATTCAATACATCAGTCAGCATTTTGGGCAATTCTGTTGTGTTGATACCAAAAAGGGACTTAATTCATTGACTAAATGAACAAATATTGGAATAGGAATTTCTATAATAAACATATATACCAATATAATTTGTAAATCAAATATATAGGTATTCTACATACCCCTTTAATTTTGGATCCACATTTTGAGCAAATAGGCGCTAAATACTGCTCGAAACAGTATTCACAGTAAAGTTGTCCTTGTTCTTCAACAAAACCCAAGTCCTGAAGAGGGCGCCTGCACGATGGAGTAGAACATATAAAGTGATTAGGACACCAAATTTTGCCCAAAGCTGTTATGAATGGTCCTCTGAAATTTTTAAAGAATCATCATTGGTTTGCCGAATTCATCAGATGGATTGTAGGTTAAGCAACAAAACAAAAACGTTAGCAGTTAGTACCTTACAATTTCTTTTTGGCATTTTGCACAAATTAATGTTCTGTTAGAAGTTTTCGAATCGTTGCTTTCGTCTGCCTTATCGCTCCGTGATGGCTCTACAATTTTGTCAAATTTACTAAAGTCTTTAGTTTCATTTTCAATCACAGGAAAATCGGTTTCAAGGAGTACACCTCGGGTGAATTCATCCTTTGAGGAAATCCTCGTCTTCTCCAAGTTTGAATTTGTTGCACTTTTGCTTTGTTTCACTTCTAAATTTTGCAATAGCGGTGCGATGTTTTTGGAAATGCTATCTGCATGTTGTAGAGGTTTACTCTTCTCTATAGTTTCAAGGTGTGATATCGATTCTTTATTGTTTAATCTCGGACATATTTCTTCAATTTGGGATGTATGCGGAATCGACTCAAGAGATCTATCCCTCTCTTGAAGATTATCATCGGTTATTGAAAGGGTAGATAGATTTTCACAATTATCCACATTGGAACTGTGAGATAATTGTGTAGCTTTTGGAATTATTATTGTTATTTGGTTATAGGAACTGGGTGTACAATTTTTGAGCTCTACATACAGTTCCGTTTTCTCAGGATAATTTTCGTTAGTAGATGAGAAATCGCACACTTCATGCTCTAAAAACAAATTCAGTGTTAAAATTGAAAAACATATATAATAATGAAATTGTCAGTCAGTTGAGGGTAGTATCTGAAAATAAATCATGTTAGATTTTAAATACCCATGTATTTTTTTTGGAAAATGCGTCAACCGAGAAATACTGATATTCCGCATGATGATTTCAACCTGCACCACCTTCAGGTTCAAAATAATGAATGTAAATATTTCTGAATCTAATTTCTTATTAGGTTCATACAGACTCAAGATTTAATGAGCTTAATAAATATTTATTAATGTCAGTGTTCTACTTACGCTCTCATTTACACGAAGTATTTTTAACAAATTAATAATGAGTGATTCAGTTGGTTAAGTACCTACATGAGACATATTTTTCAGATACGTTGTACCCTTCAATCTAAATGTAAAAAATAAGTGAATCAAAACATATAGGCACACATTACTTCTTATTGCGAATGCACATTCAAGTTTACAAAATCTTTGCATTCGTCTACCTTATTTGACCATGACAATGACCGCAAAGTGGAATTCTTCCTCCAAGCTGTGCGGCATTGAGAACTCCTCTGCCTCTTTTAGGAGCGACACCAATGGCGCCAGATTGACGACCACCGCTTGCACCTACACCGGAAGGGGGAACATTGGGGTTAATTTTTTGGTTTGTTTTGGAGGAACCCGGCGGATCAACATGTCTCAAGGGAGTAGAGGGTTTGCTTTCTTCTACTTTCTTTTCGATCAATTCTGGCACAGGATTCTGCTGCGTAAGGATTGAGGCATTGAACTTTGGAGCATAATGAACCTGTTTTCCGCATAAATCTTTATGCTTTTCAGTTTCAACAGAATGTTTCATTTGTTGTACGTTTTCGTTAACATTTTTTGATTTTTCAGAAATAGAAGTTGCTGTTTTCTTGATGAAAGGCGACTTAATAGGATTTGGTGAAGTGATATGGAGACCAACTACATGTTGACTGTCCACTTCAGGATTTCTCACGTTTCTAAAACTCCCTTGATTATAACGTGTCGTATTCTTTTCTATCAAAATCTCTTTGGCTTTGTGGCTATGCTCAACCTCTTCCGTAACTGTTTTCTTTCTCTGGATTTGGACAGACGCATCGGCTGAAAGTTCAACTGTTTTATTCTCCACCTTTTTAAATCCTTCTGATTTCTCGCAGTGTGATTTTTCTGAGATCTTCGTTAATGATTCCATATCACTGGTCAAGTGTTTTCTTGTCTCCTCTTTTTGAGAATCTACAGTTTCTCTAGATAATTTCTCTTGCAGCTTGAAGTCTGTCGTTTGGTTTTCGGTGCAAGTGGATACCTCTTCGATCCTTCTTGCAGATTCAACATTGATAACAGGCGTTTCTTCCTTTTTCGATACAATATATTTATCACTAAATTGACTATCTGTGGATGAATCAATCTTTTCTATGTATTTAGGAATGAATGAATGTAAATGTTCTTTAGCTTCTTCTACTTTGAAATATTCCTTTGTTGGGATGGGCACTTCATGTAATGGGTTGTTCGGAGGACCTTGAACAGCAGTTTTGACATTGATACTCGAAATATTTTCATATGATTCGGCAATTCTGGACCGTCCTGGTAAAGGACTTGGTGATCTTGATATTGCTGGTGATCTTGGGTCTAATAAATTGATACTTGGTGGGCCGTATTCTTGGGCCACAAGATTCACTTGATAATAAGGGATCACAGGAGGCGGTTTGTTGATCATACTAGGCGTAAT
Source organism: Henosepilachna vigintioctopunctata (assembly GCA_030704895.1). Classification (NCBI taxonomy): domain Eukaryota; kingdom Metazoa; phylum Arthropoda; class Insecta; order Coleoptera; family Coccinellidae; genus Henosepilachna; species Henosepilachna vigintioctopunctata. The sequence continues at coordinate 19,711,152 of JARQZJ010000121.1, read as the reverse complement.
TGGTCTAGATCTTGGTATATTTGACGAAATGTGGGTATCTGATACAGGCCTAAAACTGTTTTCGGAACTATAAATTTTTTGATCTTGGATCTTTATATCCGGGCATACAACTTTTACCGTTTCCTTGGATTGTCTTAGATTTTCCTTTTGAATTGCTTCCATTTGTTGTGCTTGGTACTTCTGTGATATAACTTGTTCCTGTGTGGATTGGGTAAGTTGAGCGGTTGAAACTGGTTTCTTTTCCTTATTTTGTTTTTCTTGTTCTTTCTTAAGTTTCGCCTTTTCCATTCTCTCCATCATAAATATATCAGCTTCAGCATTATCTCTTACACTCTTTTGATATTGCGGAAGAGTTTCAGGTTTACGAAGGGAAATCATTTGTACTGGTTTCTTATAGACTACATTTTTAGATTTTTTTTCTTCGTTCTGTCTTTGTTCGGATTCGGTAGACTTGGTTTTTTTATCTTTACGTGTTGAACTTTTTTCAACCAGTTCTTTATTTTCTGTCGTTTCAGTTGTTATGAGTTCTTTCACCTCAGTAGTTCGACTAGTGCCAATCTCATTTGGGACAGTAGAAGTTTTTTCGGTTCTTTTTCGAACTGGAGGCTCTGTTGTTATTTCTACATTGAATTGAGAATGTTCGGTTTTGTTTTGGAATGAACATGTGAATCCTTTGAAAAGTGGTAAGTATTCAGGAGATGGTGTTTTGTCAATTTCCTGTTGTGTATCCAAAAATTGTGGTAGAACCATTGATTCTTTGATTATCTCGCGTTTTTCAGTAGTTTTGAAATTTTTACTTTCAGAACGTTCGGTAGATTCTTTCGTGCTTTCTTCAGTTTCTTCAGTTGTTGTTTTCAACAAAGTCGGAGTAAAAGACCTTTCTGGAGCAGTGGTGAGAGCAGCAAGCATACTCAATTTTTCTTGGGGTTTCGGTAACTCTTCAATTAAATCTTCAAGCGAGTCTTTCTTTTTTTTCCTGTATTTCGTCTTTTCCGTATCTTCCGATTTTTTGATCGGTATAGCGAAAAGATCATCAGGTGGAAGATATGGTACCGTTTCTTCCGGCAAAGGAACTATTTCCAGACCTGATGATTTTGTTGGGTTGAATGGTTCAACTGGTGCTACGGAAAGAGCGGAGCCCAATGCACTTGATGTTTTTTTTGATGGTATATCTGAAAATGAAGTTTCAGTATGTTCCGAAGTGCTAGTTACCTCGCTTGTACTTATTTTTTCCACGTTTGAAGTTTCTGTACTAGAGAATTCTGTGAATTTATTGGAAATTGACGAATCGTCTACTGAAATCGTTAAGGCTTTCAACATTTGCGACTCCCATTTCTTAGGTACTGGATTTTCTATTTTAGTTTTTGTTAGCTGTTCCGATTTGGATGTTTCCACTGAACGTACACACTCAGATTCCTTCGATTCCTTTAATGTGCATTCTGATTGAATTTGCTCTACTGGGGGAATAATCAGAGAAGCTTGTGGTGGAGGAGCTGTCCGTGTGCCCATAATATTTTCCACTAGTCTTTGTCGCTCAACCGTTTCGGCTATCATTTCTACACATTCCGTTGCACTTCTTCTTCCAGATATAAAACTCATCTCTGCAGAGCTTCCAGTCTGATAATATTCAACACTATTAATATCGCTCACTTCAGTATCTTCCTCAATATTTGAAATTTGTTTTGGTTTAATAATGACTTGGGAAGGTGGGGGATAGAATAGTGGACAAGCAGAAGGGAGTTCGGGTTCCTCCTGCACGGGGGGCCACACAATATTCGAAACACTATGGTTTTCTTCATATCACAATGTACAAGTGGTTAGGAAAGGATAATCAACACAAAGAGAAAAAGAAATGTTTCTATTAAAAAGGATAAAAAGCGGCAGGTAGCTTTTGTGTTATAATTTGTTAGTACCCATATAGCTAACACATATCTAGAATATCACTGAAATACTTGCTATATAGAGAGAATACTGATTAAATGGCCTTTTTTTTTTGATTATGAGTAATAAAATTTCACTAAAATATTAGGAATTTGATTCTTAAGGAAATATGTTTCCTTAGTACATTTTCGATTTGACGAAGGAAATCGTAGGTTTTCACTTGAATTAAGTTATATAAATAGATCAATTGATGCATTTTGTAAATGCACAAATAATATGGAAAGATCTTTAGAGGTAAATTAATAAAAAAATTTTAAATTATATTAGTGCTGTTTTTTTATTGCAAACATTACATTGTAAAAAGAATGTTACTGTGTATTGTTCGTTAAATAAATACTTTATGTTCGTGTGTGAACTTCGTGGAATTTGAATGGATTTCTTTGTTATTTGTGTTGAATATAAATAGGTCGTATTACTGATAATAGATTCAGAAGTATTCTCTTATAGCAATCAATCAATATAGTGATAATATTTAAAATTTTAAGTGTGCATTACAAGCTATACAGAAACGCTGTTGCTATTTGGGCAATATGCTACTTTTATCAAGAAAACCCTGTTGGCAGCATAATATCTATCTTATTCCTATACGGAATGTACTTTTAAATATCTTCAAAAGCAATGCGACTCATAACTACTTGAGGATCCACAAATGTTAGCTTGCAAGTAAATACATGCAGAATATTTTAGTACTGAAGCAATAAAACTTTAATCTAAAACTAAAGAGAATGGTCTAGGAGAATGGTTGAAATTTTTATCTGTAAAGAAGAAAATTTAGATCAGAAATCACCGTAAAGAGTTTTCTTGATAACAGTTTAGTGGTAGGATTAGATTATTTTGATAATTTTGTAAATTGCTAAAATATGTTTACATCAAGTTGTGGAAAGCAGTTGCTTATTGCTTTGCAAAATACCTTTGAATATGTTCCCAGATTGTCCGAGTGGTTTAGCTGGGAATCTTCCTAAGAAGATAGGGAAGATATATTATAAGATAAAGTCGATGTTTCTCAAAGTATGTACAAGCTTGTAACGGCAAAACTGTAATGGAATCCTTAGAAATCGCCTTAAATTGTGCAGAGAAACCAGTCTCTTGTACAAATTTTGTACCTCAATTGTGTATATCGTCATGATTGAAATAAATATCGAAGTTATTTCTCGAATGCCTCAAATGAAAGCATTTTTGTTTATTGCTCTATTTTTACTTTTAAATAAATCGATATTTATAAATCTTGAAATTACTCTGCACTGACATAATTGTGATTTTCTTCGATATCTCTGGATTTTCTAGTACTCGTATAATTCTGATATCAACATTCACAAATTCTTGTATAAACAAGAATTTGTTATGTTATAAATACTCTTATTGATATAATAAGAATATATTATGTTTGGTAATTCAAACATAGTGTTTAATGATTTCTATATATATTAAATTGAATTAAACACTATGGTTAATGTTTGACGATTATATTTAACAATAAAATTACATAGTCCCTGCTAAATAGTCTGTTAAAGATAATCGTGAAACATTAAGCCTAGCGTTTAATTTAATTATGTTTCACCAAGAGTTTGCGAGAATTCAATCTTAGTTATTTCCATAAATAACCAACAACGTTGTGCGTTGTGTTTTACTGACAGCTTCAACGTCTTAGGGTGCCAATTTGAAACTGCAAGTAAACTGCGTGGTCGATCATTTAACAAAATTCAATAATAAATAAGTGTTTTTTTAAATACCTAAATTCGTTGAATATATAAGGAAATGGGATGAGTAGTTTACATCCTATTTCTAATTATATTTGTCTATTGAAAGTTATGTTAGAGAAAAAGGATTTTAATTTGTTGGAAACCTTGCTGAAATAAGTTATACTATTACATTTTGATTTTTATTATTTTTAAGTTTTCATCAATTTAATTATATCTTTTCTCTACTTTTGGACCTATTCACGACCTAAAAGTTTTGGCCTTACTGAGTATTGGTTTTTAGTGTCTTTGGTTACAAGCGTGCACATAGTTTCAAACCGTTAGGTGAAATTCGAAATAAAGGACAAACCCAGCTAGGTTCATAAGGGTTCACCAAAAGAATCTATATGCATTATTTTGTAGATTTATTTAGATGGAGAACTATCTTCATTTCCCAATTTTGGAATGCAATTGAAATCACAATCCAGTTTTTGACTAATGTTTTAGAATTTCTACGTTATACATACCTGGTGTAGATGAAACTGGACTAAAGGAAAGAGTAGGCGCTGGAGCTATCGAGACCAAAGGAGGCCCTGATCTAGGTAATGTGTTCAGATTAGAAGACGGCGATAGAGGACCGGGACACTTCCAAATTGTTTTGGGGACGACAAATTTGGCTTGAATCAAATGAATTAATTCAATTCAATAGTTCATAGAATATTTCCTGTTTTTAATGAAAACAATATTGTCACGATATTATCCATTGAATTCTTAATGAGAATCTACTTAATAAAAATTTTGCAATGGATTAAACAAGATGAAAGTCTTCATCTTGAATTTTGTGAAAGTGATCGTTTCTATTCAATTAATATTACACTATTTTTCAACAAGAGATCAGCGATAACTTCATCAATAACTTTAATAATGGTGAAAACATCTTGACAACATATTCAGATTTTTAGAGCGTCGACTACGAATACTATTTAAATGCTATTTCATTTAATAATTGTGGATTGATTTCTGCTGTAATCTAAAAGTGTAACAAGTTGAAAATAGTTTTCGGAAGTAGATGAAAATATTATATGCGAATAAGTACCTGATAAGAATTAATCTTTGGCGAAAGTGGTGCTAAAGGAGAATACGGTGTACTTCCTAGTGCAGCTGAAATCACATTACTTGGTATTTTGCTACCCCTGAAAAATAATGCAATAATGGATTGGAAAGTCAACACGCCATTTTTATTTATGTACACAATTTTTAGATTTATTTAAGCTACACGATTGAAAAAAATTAAACATTTTTTGCATATCATTTAAGTTTTTTAAATGGAGTTAATATTTACTTAAGAAAATAGGTGGTAGGTATTCCTTATTCTAAGAATTTATTAAGTCACGGTTTTAATATCCTGAATTAACAGAATTACAGATAAAAGTTTAGAATTTTTTGAAGAAGACTGAAAAAGGCGAATTTCTTGGTGCCGTCATGGTATATAATCAGTGGCGCCGACTTATAGAGAATATTGAGGGCGCCCAAGTAGTGGTCTTGCCTCGGAAAATTTTCTAAATTTTATATAAAAAATTAACTAAGAATTTTTAAGTTTATGTTTGAATTGTATAGTAATAAAACTTGACTCTCAAGCCTCACACATTCTTTGGCTTCGAAAAACGAAAGGAAACATACACACTCACGGTATTTTATACTAGTACATAGTAGTGAGTATATTGTCCTAAATGTCTGAATACAGCTCAGTACTTTCTGTCCGAAACTACTACTAACTAATATTTCGAAACTGATAATTTAGCATTAAAGCTTTTCAATATTCTCAAGATTGTCCACTGAGTTTCGCAAAGAGGTTGTAGACCAGATTTTACAAAGCATAATATAACTGATAATTTCCTCAAATTATTGGGGGGCTGAGCCCCCCAAACAAATTTTTGTGAGGCTCGAACAACTTCAAGCTTTTCAATATTCTCAAGATTTTCCACTGAGTTGTGCAAAGAGGTCGTAGACCAGATTTTACAAAGCATAATATAACTGATAATTTCCTCAAATTATTGGGGGGCTGGGCCCCCCAAACAAATTTTAACTAGATATAACAAATTCAATGTGTGCGATTTTTTTCCTGTATAGAGAACATAGACTTGAGTAAATCAATATTAAATGAGAGGTATGTAATAATAAATACTTGTCTAAAAATCACTGACTGAACAATACTTTATTTAATTGAGAACATTTTAATTCAACTTAATTTTATCAAATTATTAACTTAAATTGTTAACTTTAATTAAATTAATTCAATTTTAATTCAACAATTCTCTATTTAAATGAGTTCCTCTCATTTAAATATGAACTATCACAGAGTTGATTCATCGTCCATTGAATTTATGAATCGATATTATTGAATTATATTTACAATAAAAATATTTTCCAGAATGCACAACTCATATGAATTCAACCACATTTTCAAATTACCTCCGAAATTCTAAAACACGAAGAACAAAGCTCAAAAATTCAATGTATTCGATTACATCTTAAAACGTAAAAACTCAGATAATTTGCTGAATAAATAGACGAAAATTAGTAGTTTATTCCTTTAAAAAATTTTTTCATTATTCAAACTCGATCGTATTAATTCAGTAAACACTTATCAGTTCTATCAACTCTTATATACATATGTCGATCGAATTAATACCTAAGTTTGTGTTGAGCTTGGCCAAGTGTTTTTGATCATCTCAATTTTTCAAATGATGTTTCAACTCTTATTGACATTATTCAGTTATTTCAGTAATTAAAAAAATACACTCACGGGGAAACTGTGATAGGTACTAGATTTGGTCCAGGTGCGTTTGCTTTGGCTGCTAACTTCGCATGGATATCACAATAGAGCTTATTGTTTATATTGTAATACCTGGAAGACTAACATTTTTAATTTGTTCATGCGTATTTCATGAATCATTACCCAACGTTCTTCAAAGAGGAGCCGCAAGTAGAGCACTTGAAACATTCAACGTGAAGATTTTTATCCTTGATCCTCACAAAGACTCCGCTGAAAATATACACAATCTTGAGATTTATAAAAATGCAACAGTTGTAACAATGAAGTATGTACCTAGGTTAAATGACAGCAAAAACTGAAAGATACATCGACTTCTAACTCTACGAAAGCTCTGAAAATGAAAGCGCATTCTCCAAAATATGCCAAAAATATAGCAGAGTAATGAAAACAAACCAGACTTTGAGAAATAAGAATACAGTATATTTTCCATACCAGAAGCTGTTAAACTTTCTGATCTGTGTGAATGGGAGAACAAACAGCATATTTTGAATTCAGTGGGTTTTTCAATATTAAAACAAAATTTTTGTTTGCTTGAATTGCAGATTATATGAAAAGACGTTTTTTTAAGAACGTTCACTTCATAGCCAGGGAATTTTAAATTGAAACGAAACAGATCTTTTCTTACCAAGAAACTAGTTGATCGAAGAATAAGTTAATGATAAGTATCTGAATACAATCTTAATGTCCATAATAAAACAATATTAAGACTTTTCTCATAATTTGATATAAAATACGCATGACGACGTTTCGAAGTACTACTTTTTCATCAAATGCTGTATTAATAAGGACTGCTATTAATCCAGCATTTGATAAAGAAGTAGTACTTCGAAACGTCGTCATGCGTATTTTATATTAAATTATGAGAAAATTCTAAATATTGTTTTATTATGGATAATAATTTTCTCCAAGAATCGGCCTAATCAATTATCACAATTTTAATGAGTAGTTACTGTGACTTTACGTCAAATATTGATTTGTATGCACAATTTCGTTTGGTTTATTGGCATAGACTTGCGAAAAATTTTTCTAAGTTTATCTAGAAGATATATTGAAATGTATTCAAGTAGCATCAATCACAAGAAGAATACCAGATAAAAGAATTGTTTCGTTAAATTAACTGTTTAAAAAATATGTATTTATTTGTGTAAATTGATTATTTTGGAGCTAAATAGACCAATAATTTCGAGAGCGGATAAAGTCATAAATTGCATACATTTTCTATGCATTTTTGAATACCTAGTCAAGTTTTTCAGATGTAAAAAAGATCTATTTGTTGTATTTTTGTGTTTCCCTTGAGTCACCTACATAGCTTAAGTCTATGTGGAAGTATTAATGAATAAATCATAAAGTACAATGTTTTGTAATCTGTGTTTGTTCACCCATTATTCGAAGGGATCACAGAAAAGAAAACGACAGCCTTTTTCCGTGCAGACAACCTGTTTTACGCCAACAATAACCAGTTGGACTTACACAATAACCCTGTCACAGTCGGTACAAATAGTAACGGCGTCGTTGTCATCGGCAGCCCTAGGACTTCTAGGAGACGATATATTAGTATTAATGTGATTGTTGTAACGCTTATAGTTATCGTGGTTATTGTAGTAGTGATTGCCTATCCTTGGAGACCTGCACGCACCTCCGATAGCGTGACTGTGTGAAGCGTAATAAGGCGAAGTGACTGCAGATTGAAAAAAGACACATTATGAAAAATATGTCGTTCACAAAAATAAACAGCTCTTTGGAACGAGAATATGCGTTTGTTGATGCTCCTTCAAGTCCTGGCTGGCGACAAGGCTAATTCTGAAAATTTTACATGATTTTTGGGGATCCTTTCCAACTAAGATGTAACAAAATGGTATATCTCATTTCGTCAAGGTTTTTCTATATAATACTATTAGAACTAAACAAAATGATGTCGGCTTATACTGATTATTGTTAACGAGCAATTTGAAGCGTTTTTAAAAGTATGTTATTCATAGGAATGCTTGAATCAGGTGTATGTACACAATGTGCAGTGGATATGTTTATATTGCCAAATATTCATAATTGACATGTGCTTCCGTTTGTTTAGTCCCTTTTATCGATATGCTTCAGATAAAACAAAGTGACAATGCATTCGTAATCACCACAGGTGATACAAAAGCGTATCAATTGTAATTATGAAATAAAATAGGTGATTCCCAAAATGAATATATTTATATAGTTTGTATATTAATTAATAAAATATAACACTTAATGGAACATGTGGTGGCAGTTTAATGGAAATAAATATGTCAAAATTCTCATAAATTTAAATTGTACTTTACTGAATTGAACACTAATAGTATAAGAATTCTATGAAAACGAGTAATCGTTAATTGAATGAATTTTGAATAGGTGATAACGCTGAAAATGATCCCAGAAAAATCAAGTATTGATGGAAAGTTTTTGCAACACATGATGATGCGGCTCAACGATCATACTTACACAATGAGCCTTTCACAATCAGCGCAAATATTTTGACCAGGTGGTAGTTGGGGGGACGGGGGCTGCGGCTTGTTTTCAGGGGCTGCAACGTGCCTTAGGCCGGCGATAGCTACGGGGGATGGGGCCAAATCAACTCCTGCAGAAGTGTGTCGATGTTCTTTTGGCAAATATCAATATTTAATATTTTTTCAAATGCAGGGATGAGTGTTTTCAGTTTGATTTTATACTTTCATTCAATACGAGTAAAACGAAATTATTATATTTGTTACTGTATCAAGGGCGAACAATATAGAAAACACTTTCACTATTTAGCCAAATTTCAGTCATTCAATGATCAAAATTCATCAGTATAAATTTTCCACAGTTTTTCAAAGTTGCTTTACCAAAATATACTAATTAAATTTTTTGAAGTTCATTGGGCTACCACAGAACTTTAGCAATTGAAATTTTAATATTTCATGTGGTGCCTCTTTCATAATTGAATGTATTGATCGATTGGACCGATACTTGATGGAAATCTGAATACATAATTTAAATAAAATAAGCAGTTTCTTGATTTTCACTATATATATATATATATATATATATATATATATATATATATATATATATATATATATATATATATATTTTTTTATATATATTATTTTTTTCTTGACTGATTTTCTTGGGTTATTAAGTCTGTAGACAATTGGTGGTATACTTATATTTTCATTAAGATACAGATTTTTGAACGTTTCGGCAATCAATGTTGCCTACTTCAGAAAGATGTTTATCTTCATCTAAAATTTTAATTAAAATACACTTCAAAACGGTATAGAATTCGAGAAACAAAAATAAACTACCTTTCCTTGAACCAAAAGCGGTAAATTCTTCTGAAATATTCATTTACGAAAATAGGAAGTAAAGAAAGACGGAGAGTCATCCTCATAGTTGAAAACTAAATTCCAAATTAGATATACTAGATGCATTTAACATTTTCAACACATGATTTATTTTTTGTCAACTACATCGAATTGTCGGTATGTAGCAGGTGAAAATGTTTACGTGGAAATATTTCTTTTATTATGGTAAAATATTTGCGTAGAATTTCCTTATTAAATTTGAATCTGCCCTTGTGTTAACCGTATTTTCACTCTTCTTCTGAATCTCGATCATCTCTAAAATTTCACGTTTGTTGGTATAACGTCCGTTCCTAAGAATCTATGTTCCATCGAAATCAAACTGATATTGAGACTCGATTATATGGTTGGTTAACGCTGTTTTATTTTTTTTATCGTATTTATGGCTGTTTAGTCTGGACTTTAGATATTGGCTGGTTTGTCCTATGTACACTTTATCGCAGTTGGAACAGGGTATTTTGTATATAAAGTGGCTTTTCTTTTCTTTAGATGTTTTTGTCTTCAGTTGGCTGAAAAGTTGTTTACCAACATTGTGACCCTTGTGACATACTTTGAGATCATATGTTTTTAGGGTATTGTCAATATTTTAAAGTCCCGTATATATGGGAGAGGAACAAAATTTCCAAATATTTTCTTTTCATGATAACAGAAGTTCTTCTTGTAAAATCCATGTATAAGTTTTTTGAAAACACTATCTATCAATTAAATGTAGGGGATAGGTGTTTTTCTGTGATGCCCCTTTAATTGTAGCTTAATGCTTTATTAATTGCATGTTCTCTGTATACGGGATTACAGAGAACATTCAGATTACAGATTCTCGTATTATATATATATATATATATATATATATATATATATATATAAATAAATCAATTTCAAGATATATATATATATATATATATATATATATATATATATATATATATATATATATATATATATATATATATATATATATATATGTTGAATAGTGAATATCAAAAAACTACTCAGTTTTATTTAAATTATAAGTGTTTGATGTTTATTTCTAACTTGAAACCGACTTTCGAAACTTATTCAAACCTCTGTTTGAAACTTTTGAATAATTTTTGTTTAATTTTCGCTTGTCTATTAAATTATAAACTTCATATTTCAAAGCTACACAAATAAATACATAAAACCTGCCCAATAAAACCCAGTAAACAACCCGACTTAACAATATTGTAGTGAACATGTTTAGAAAAGTTTATTATTCAGGTATCATCAAATGCATCATCTACTTTTTTAGCTATACAATATAACAAACCAATAATAGTCAATTATTTGAAATATAATGGTCATATTTTCGAATGAGAATTTAATTAACAAAAAAAATCGGAGGAAAGTAATGAAAAAAAAACAAAAGTAATTGCTTTAATCTCCGTTAAAATCCCAAGTTTCCCCTTGATGTTTGCAACATTTGAACGACCCCTCAAGAGTAATATATTTTTATTACTTTTTTATTGTTATTTGGGAATGAACTAACAGATGGAATCTTGAATATATATCAAAACAATTTATGTTGTGTTCATGTTGGGACTCAGAAAGTGAAGAATTCAATTTTAAATATGAGCTACCAAAAAGCTAGAATTCTTTGAAATAGTCGAATACCTCGGACAAATTTTAAGCATAATTTCATTACCTATGTGTTCTGGTGATTTGGGGCTACTTTCTTCTTCTTTCAGTAGACTGAGAACAGCACTTTTACTGGCATCGTAATTCTTCTCGTTTTTTTTGAAGTTCACTCTGAAAAAACCGGAAATTACTTGAGGTTGATTTGTGACAGAATTTTGAAGTATTCATCACAAATAATAAATTCAATTGGTTTTAAGTGATTTAAATTGGTGTGAATTTTACACAGTGAAAATATTCTCAAATATAACCCATAACCAGTACAAATGGATCAAAAATGGTGCAGTTAAATCAAGAATTAGAAGTTAATTGTTTAATATCTGCCGGATTGATGAGTTTTTTCGAAATATAACAAATTATGTGCTACGATAAAATAGTTTTATCTCTGAATACTCATTTGAACTTTGGCAATGAATCATACAAATTGGTGCCAGAGCTCAACATCTATTTGCCAAAGATTAAGAATAATTTCCAAATTAATTTTTCAATTCTGTAGAAAACGTCAGTAAATTGGGTGTTCAGACTTACACAGTAAGCCTCTGAAGAACTCAATTGGTAATTTATAGAAAACATCTTTGAATTACCAATCTATGTTTACCCGAAGTTTATTTCTGGTATAGACTCTTGTATCCAGTATTCCTTATAGGTACAAAACCTGGAAGTACACATTGGACCAAATGGAGGTAAGAATACTGAGTAGTCCACCGCGATATTATTGAAAAAATATTTGTTGGACACCTTGCTCATTGTACATTTTTTTGTAATCGTTTAATTAATTTACAGAAGCTGAAGACGCGATGGTCGAAGGCTCATTGTCTGAATGTTAATCTCAGTCAATAAACAACGTCGACTCTTCATTTTCAGTTCTAGTTCTCACATAATTATATGCAATTTCCATGTACGCAATTAGTTTTTGTATTTCACTATAGCTATAAACATTTAGAAATGTTTTACAATAGTGGATGCTTTTGCTGTTTCAGTTTAGCTTTCCAAAGGCTAGTTTACCTTCAATAGCTTGAGTGAGATGGTGTCCTCTCGTTGAACTTTTATGTATTAATTTTAGAAGATCCCTTTGTATCATAATTCCACACTTGTCTTCTTTTGTGCCAAATCATTCAATTCTGATCGCTTTACCCTGTGACACAAAATAATTTTTGCGAATTGTCTACAAGAAATATTTCCATTCTGCAGACCCATCTTGTTCAGGTTTGCTCTCAGACAAATGGGTGTAGTCAAATCTTACGGACAGAACGTTCAACGAAAATCCTTCGAAGGATTTTCGTTGAAGAAAGCTGTTGATGAAGGAGATGATATAGTGGAACGGTGATTGTTTAATTTAGTTCGATCGAAGAAAATATTCTTTGGACTGAGTACATATGTATTGCATATGAGAAAACTGGAACGAATTTGTAGCGAGTGCTTCTCTCCCCTAATTGGTAGAATACTACGGCACTAAAAGGATGGAACTTCCGTATGATAAGAAGTAAATCAAAACAATTATAATATTTTCTAGAATCGGCTACGTGACCTCCTACGACGTTTATCAGCGAAACTCATTAACAGATGCGGACAAAAATAGAGTTCGAGAAAAGTCGCATGATTTCAAATTATGTAACGATGTACAGAGTTGATCAAAGTATGTAGGTACGTGTTTTTGCGAACATATTACAATCTGGCGATAGTTTGGATTCTTGCCAAAAGCAATATTTGTTTAGATGGCCGAATCAATGGAACGGAAAGTAATTTGACGAAAGTGCCATGCATAAATAATTATACGTTAAGACCGTAGCATTGCTGGAACAATAATTGAGGAAAAATAGAGCGGCATAACGTTCATCTAAAAATACTGATTTGCGCATTTATTTCACCATTGTCTCCAACTGAAGCCAAATTACCACTGAAGCCAAATTCGAGAGACATATCAAAGGGTTTTTATTGAGAAAGAGCGACTACTCTTTTGATGAACTTTTAACAGATTCTTTACTGGACATTTCATTACCTGTTTTATGTAGACTTTATCTCCTTTTGTATATATGCTAAAATATAGCAATTTGAATTGCATCAATAAATATCTATCCACCTATAATATTAATTGTATAAGTTTGAAATTGAAAAAATATATGTTAATTTTCAATGGTTTTTTTATCTCATCTTATATTAGAAGAGTCGCTGAAATGATATTAAGCATGATTCACATAACTATCAATGCATATGTCCACTACGCCAATAATTAGCTTGTTTCCAAACTTTTCGCTACCTCTTTCTTTGTGTTCTTATTTTTTGCGCATAACCCATCAATAATAGAGTAATATTTCTAACCGTTATCGAATCATAGCCTTACACAACCATCTATAGTATTCTATAGATAAAATGGGCTTCGAATCCAGCACATCTGTTTAAAATATGTCACATATGTCACCTAAGCACAGATGCATTTAGATAACATACCGTTTTGAAAATAAATGATACTGGTGATAATCTGAAGCAGTAACTAACGACAAGATATGTGTAACATTGTCATCAATAAATCAAGTTGGCAGAGTAATTATAATTTACATCTTATACGTTACATTCAAGCAATAAATGAATGAATTATTCCACAAGTAATTTATCTTTTGACTAATAGTAAAATTGATTGAATGAAATCAAAACTATTATCCTTAGAAAATAACTCAAAGTCAAAAATTAATATTATTGTGAAGTATTGCAGAGATACATAAATAGATCTGAAATTCGATAAAATTGTTGATTGTTCTTTTAACATTTGCGAGCAAAAACTACGTTTTCAAATATCTCTGAAAAATTTGTTGAATATGGATTCGCAAGTGTGTTTACAATATTAAAGGAGAACCTCATTTTCTTTGGAAACTGAGTTCGCACTGAATGTACATCAACGTCAAAATGTGCGTAATTATTGCAGATAAAGGGTGTTTTTTTAGTGGTATAGAACTTTAAGTTGGCATAACTGTTGAAGGTGGCGACCGATTTAGCAGCTGAGAAGTGATTTATTCTCAGTTTGTTTTAGCAATTCATCATGAACAGACTCACGCCTGAACAACGCTTGAAAATAGTGCAATTTTATTTCGAAAATAATGGTTCTGTGCGGAATACGTATCGCGCGAATTTTGTTTAGCGATGAAGCGCACTTCTGGTTGAATGTCTACGTCAACAAACAAGACTGCCGCATTTGGAGTGAAGATAATCCTCAAGTGTATGTCAAAACATCGTTACATCCAGAAAAACTGACTGTTTGGTGCGCTTTATGGGCTGGTGGAATCATTGGTCCGTACTTCTTCAAAAACGATGATGACCAGAACGTTACAGTCAATGGTGATCGATATAGAGCCATGATTACTAACTTTTTCATTCCTGAATTGAACAACCAATATGTCCAGGAGCTGTGGTTTCAACAAGACGGCGCAGCATGTCACACAGCTCGTGCCACAATCGATTTATTGAAAGACACGTTTGGGACCGCCTAATTTCACGTTTTGGACCTGTGAATTGGCCTCCAAGATCTTGTGACTTAACACCACTAGACTACTTTCTGTGGGGCTATGTAAAGTCATTAGTCTATGCGGATAAGCCACAAACGCTTGACAATTTGGAAGACAATATTTGACGTGTTATTGCCGATATACGGCCACAAATGTTGGAAAAAGTCATCGAAAATTGGACGTCCAGATTGGACTACATCCCAGTCAGCCGTGGCGGTCATATGCCAAAAATCATATTTAAAATGTAATGCCACAAAATAATCTTTCGAATAAAAAATAATTCTTGTCAATCGAATGATCCATCGTTGTTTTATTGTAATTTAAAGTTCTATACCTCTAAAAAAAACACCTTATATATGTGTCACTACATTTTTAACATATGATTTCTATGTTATGGTGTAATAAGTGTGAGAAGATTTAATTTTTACCCTAAAGCACCCGTAGATAGAACCTCCGTTTGAGCTGATAAAGTTTCGGCTATACTTTCTTCGGAATATAATTTCAGTGGGCTATTATATTGAGTATTTACGAGTTTTGGTCCACCATTAAGGCTTCCGTTAACCTGAAAGGAAATAAAATATGTCTTTAAGATTGAGGTTATTTCTTTCATTTGAATTATACAGGGCTGAAATTAGATGAGGCCATAAAGAATTTTTAAACAAATTGTGAATACATTTCTAGACCAAATATGTTTTGAATACAACATGAAGAAAAATATCAAATTTGATACCCAAATATAGAAAAAGAAGCGAAAAAATATTGACAAACCGGATACAAGACTCAATGCATAATGCATAATTGAAAAAATAAAAATTTGAATCAAACTCTTGGCTTAGTGTGATAATGTGACAATAATAATAATAATATTCATTTAGCAACAGCTACTACAAAATCATATATACATTTAGGTTCAAAATATATTATTTACAATTATGTGTTTAAAAAAAACTTAGCTAATTTACGCTTAATACCTTAAGACACTATCTGTTTTTATGGTGCTAGGCAATTCATTAAATGCGTTAAATCCTTCATAAAATATACTACTTTTAGATTTAGAAAGCTTACAAACTTGCATGTAAAAATTGTCAGCATTTCTTGTATTATAACCGTGCACATCACTGACACAAGCTAAATTTGTTATTACTCTATATGGGAACATTTTGTTTTTAATTTTAAATATAAATATATATGTAGCAAAAAGTATTCTCTGTTTAACTGACAACAGTTCTAAACAATTTAGCATGCTTTGGATTGGAGTATATCTATTACATTTCAAAATTGTTCGCATAGCTCTTTTCTGTAGCTTTAGTAGTTGTTGAGTACTCAATCCCACTAACAGAGTGGAACAATATTCAAAGTGTGGCATTATTATTGGCTTAAAGAGCAATATCTTCACATATGTTGTCAGATTTTTTCCAATTCTTTTGAGAAAG
This sequence comes from Henosepilachna vigintioctopunctata, assembly GCA_030704895.1. Taxonomy (NCBI): domain Eukaryota; kingdom Metazoa; phylum Arthropoda; class Insecta; order Coleoptera; family Coccinellidae; genus Henosepilachna; species Henosepilachna vigintioctopunctata. The sequence continues at coordinate 19,694,751 of JARQZJ010000121.1, read as the reverse complement.
TTGATTTTCTTGAAGATTTTAGACGATATGAAGTCGACATTTCTAATTCAAGTCAATTTCTAATCTAACATAACGACTAAATATTAAACAAGTTCTACATATTCAATGTTCTGGTTTTCAATTTTAATACTTACATTTTCGTTACTATTTACCTTAAGAATTTTACTTGAACCAAGAACTATGAATTTAGACTATAAATTTTGACTAATATAAATCATTCTATCATCTGCGAACAGTCGTATAGAGCATTTTTTTACATGAAAAACAATATCATTAATGTATAAGGAGAATAGCAGTAGACCTAAGACCGTACCCTGAGGAACGCCAAATCAACTCCAATGCTGTCCAAAAGAACACTTGATCTTAACTTTTTCAGATAGTGGATGTAAATAAGAATTGAACCATTTGCTTACTAAACCTTCAAAACCAATTTTATTTAATTTTTTCAACATCAATGATTTACATAAAGTTTTGAATGCTCTTTTGAAGTTCAAAAATACTACAATCACTACCTCTCGTTTATCCATAGCTTTATTCCATTCCTCACATATGCTCAACAGTGCTGTCTCACAGGAGGAATTTCTCTTGAAACCTGATTGTAAGTCAGAAATAACTGAATTTTTTTCGCATAATTCTAGAACCTGATTTTTAACAACTACTTCTAGAATTCTTTCATATGGTGGAAGAATATGTATAGATCGAAATTCCTCCAATTTGACAGTGTTACAAATTTTAGGCACAGGTATGTTTCACAAATATATTGAATAATAAAATAATATCAATAATGATAATGAGCCTTGAGCTCATAGTTTTCAGTATTAGCTTTAGTTTCAATAGTTTTAATTTAATATATTTGTGAAACATTAAGCCAAGAGTTTGATTCAAAGTTTTTCTTAATAATGTTCCACCAAGAGGTAAGCGACAATTCAATCTCAGTTAATACATAATATGAAGATGATACAGAAATACAACAAATTTACTCTGAATAAAATCAAATATACACGTATTTGAGTTTAATTCCGTTCACTTTTCTTAATGTTTCAAAAAGAATACTAGACTATTCATTACGTAAAAACGGTACTAATTGAGACCTAACAAGTCGAAACGTGGTGCATATCAAATTCAAATTGTGCTTTTTTCATATTATTTAGTTTCATTTCTATTTCATTTTCAATTTCTTCAATTATTTCTGAAGTTTTTACAATGATAAAGCTCTTTAATTCATGTTAACGTTTTCTTTAACAATTTGATGCTTTTCATTAAAAAATCAATTATGTATTTCAGTGTTTAATTCTACATTCTTATTCTATAGAAGTAAAGAAAGTGAGAAAACTCACATTAAAATAAAGTACACTAAAATATTACACATTGCACTAACATTGAAATAATTGTTTCATCCTGCCATTGTTGCATTCCAGAATAACAACATAATAACAATCAATGATAAACCATAAAATTCGACTTGTTATTGCTGTGAACTTTGACTAAATCTATTTACTGGAGCAAGTGCATGTATAATAAATTCACTTCTAATAACTCCAATTAAAATCTAGACGATACAATAGAAATCATATGAAGTGAAATACTTGGCTTAATTCACTAAGTTTACTAAGCGTCATTGTTTTCAAGCTCTGAACCTAACAAAATAGTTTTGGTTAATATTAAATAATTATTCACTATATTAGATAATATTGCAAATTTATTTCGACATTCTTGCAATATTTAATTTTCCTAACTTGAAAACATTTGCAATTCGGGAAAACAAGAAAATATTGTATTTTATCAATAAAAACTACTAAGTTATGGAAAATTTAGAGAATTCTTGAACACAAATGAACTAAGAATAATATTCGATCGGTATTATCCACAAGTGCATAAATAAAGCTTGTGACTTATGATATAATTCATAAAATTGCGTCATGACTTAAAATTCACGATAGTGTTATTTTTACTTTATGTGCATATATACATGCGAATAATAATTTTGAAAATTAGTGTCTATTGGATAAATTTAATTTACACCATCACTTACGTTCTATCGTAGGTGTAGTAAACGGTTCTATTTATTTCTAAATATAAATCATTGGCGTTGCATGCGAATGAAACTATAAGAGCAACCATAGATCAATAAATATATAACATAATATAAAATCAATAAATCGAATTATGCATTGTTGCAGGAAACATGCTGCTATTGCTAATATTCTATTTATTCACATTATATTGAAGATATGAGGTTTGGAATATATAAGTTGTTAGGAACTTGCAACCGATGTCTTTTTTCATGCACAAAATCTTTTTTATATATTAATTAGTAAGTTAATTATACAGGTGTTAACCTTATATCTAACAACAAAAATATACCTAACGAAATCTTCAAGATACCAAATAGGAGATGAAATTGTAAACATGCATTCTAAATTCGCGAAAAAAAAATTTTGAAAAATAATTTGAGATTGCTTTAGATTCCAAAAAAAAAGTTTTTAGTGATTCAGCATTATGCAATTTTGTAGAATTAATTAATATAAAACATTCTTTTTCGTAGATATACTTCGATTTGTTTTTGGAAAATTAAATTTGTCTCAGTGTACTATAAATACTACGCATAAACGACTTTTTTTGCATAAAGTGACGTTGAAAAAAGATTCAGCAGTATGTAATTTTCTTAAGAGAATTACTTAATATAAAAACATTATTTTTCGTAGATATACTTTGATTTATTCAATTATTCGAATTTCGTCTATTTTTTAATATTTAACGATTTCAATTCGCGAATATGTCGAATTTTATATAAAATACTACTCACAAATGGCTTAGCAGACACGTTGTGTCCGGTTCCTATGGCACCAATATTTTCAGAAGGTTTTGCAGATAGTGACGTTCTGGTCACTGGGCTGATGTTGTTAATGATAGGAGAATGAGTGCTGATGGTTCCCGTCGGGATCACAGATGGCTTCCAAGTGGATCCTCCCCTGTTGATCAAATATTTTTTCCGTTATAAATAGATAATTAGATGGCAAGCGATCAAGGTTAGATTGACTTGACATTACTGTTCCTAATCAAATGATTATTTGTTGACTCATTATTTTTACTCATATGTTTTTAAAAGATCACAAATAGGAGATAGACGTTATATTAATACACATAAAAATATATGTAGGGGTCTTTGTACATTTAGATATAGGCCAAGCAACGGGGAACAACTGACGAGGGATTTTTGACATTATTTATTTCAGCAAACCGACTAAGTCATTAGAAGAAAGGTACTTTATACTTAATTTTTGTTATAATTTGGACAAGCAAATACCAATACTAAATTTTTTATTTACAATTTATACCGAAAAATCACATTTTTTCCAGCATTTCATTTATAACATTGAAAATATTTATGAAAACTCAATGACATCCATAGATATATTTTAGGTGATTCAATAACGAACCAAATGAGCCGTCCCTCGACCCGATCGAATCATTAGAAGCGGAGAAAATTTGGATAAACTCGGAAATTTATTGCTTATTTAACTAATTGATAACTTCGTTAATTATTATCTTATCCTTCTGCGATTTGGTGGAAAAGTAACAATCTTGGCCCTATTCAAGCTGAAAAAAATTGATAATGGTGGCATAATAATTTTTTGCGTAATTTGCGATTCCAATAAATCAATGCGCTTAATTGAAAAATGACTGGATGCCACACGAATCGTCCAATTTGGTTTGTTAAAACGGTTTTCGAAAAACTAAGCAAAGTAGAGCAGAATGTATATCTTGAATTTTTGAAAAAATATTGCAAAATACACGAAATAAAGGTGTAAACATGACCCCGAACGGCCAAGCGCTCGTAAAGGACACAGTGGAAGGGGGTCTTGGACAATAGGAGGGGAAGGTATTACTATATATTTTTGCCTCTCCTACTTTATAAGTCCCCCTCCACTGCGTCCTTTACGAGCGCTTGGCCGTTCGGATTCATGTTTACATCTTTTTTTCGTGTATTTTGACATATTTCTTCGAAAATTCAAGATAAGCATTTTGCTGTACTTTGCCTTACATTTTCGAAATCCGTTTTAACAAACCGAATTGGACATGCATATTCGTGTGGCATCCAGACATTTTGCAATTAAGCCAATTGATTTATTGGAACCGCCAATTACGCAAAAAAATGTTATACCACCATTATCCATTTTTTTCCAACTTGAAGAGTGCCAAGATTGTTACTTTTCCACCAAATCGCAGCCAGGTAAGATGAAAATTAACTAAGGAATTAATTAGTTAAATAAACAATAAATTTCCGAGTTTATCCAAATTTTCTTCGCTTCTAATAAATTCACTCGGGACAAGTGACGGCTCATTTTGTACGTTATTGAATCGCCTACAATATATCTATTGATGTATGAGTTTGCATAATTATTTTTAATGTTATAAATAAAAAATAAAAACAATTAAATTTTTTGATATAAATCGTCAATAAGAAATTTATTATTGGTATTTGCTCGTCCAAATTATAACGAAAATAAAGTATGAAGTATCATTCTTTTAATGGCACAGTCAGTTTGCTGAAATAAATAATGTCACAACAAATTCTCTATTGCTTGGCCTAACAAGGGTATCATCTGCTTCAACTCAAAAACAACTCATAAAAACAAATTATAATGGTTACCTCACATCATGAAAAAGAGAAAGTTGAAGAATTTATTATGGTTTTGAGTTTATTTTAATTTTTAGAAATATTGTTTTCTCTAGCTTCATAAATTATCTTTATAAATTATTCTCTTGCTTTATAAACTAGTCGTAAATTAAAATTAAAACACTTGGCTCAAGTTTCACTGAGCTTTTTAACTATTCTACATATGTTTCAGGTGGTTCGCCCATTATCAGAATATATTTAGAGTTGTTAATATACTCACCAAGTGATAAAAGTAATCTCGTTGTCATTTTATCATAAAGAGCGTTAAATTTTATTAATATTTTATATACATGTGCCACCCTGTTGATGACTTCTGAAGATAATTAGAATGGTACTTCTCCTTAATTCCTGAATGAAGGAGAACTTGACACTTTTCTAATTTTCACGAAGAACTTTTTACTAAAGCAATCCATGTTTAAAAATAACAATTCTTGTATGGATATTGCGTCTACTTGATGGAAATTCATTATGCCAGTTATAAAAGAGAACAATTCTATGAAGAATGGATTAAAGAATGCGTACGTCCTATGTCTTAGAATAAATCAATTAGGCGTTCAAAAAAATTCCTGCTTTTATTGAAAACATGTCAATTTTCACATACTTCTGTATGTGACGAATATATGAAACTTATGTATTCGATACTTTAGAATCTAAATATCTATAAATACACAGGCTGTTAGATTTGAATATTGTTGCGGCCATTTTGATTTCTTATGTCAAAAATGCAAGATTAGGCCTTATCTAACTCGCTTAAATCCCAATAAAATTGGACAACGCATTCAACAATAATAGGAATGGCTTATATATATATATATATATATAAACAATTCATAAACATTTTTAATAAAAGCTACATTTGACTCGGTCTAAGTAAGTACCATTAAATAGAATTTGAAAAAATTATTCATAACTTCGAGTTTCTTAGTAAGAAATATTAAATATTAAAACATACTTCTTATTCGAGACAACAAAGTTATTTGTATTTTAATAAATGTTTCATGCAGTTGCATATATATAAATAATATATATAAAAATAAATTACGAGTAGATATATCTACTCGTAATTTTATGACGTATTTGGCGTCATTTACTGCGGTATGGTTATTTTTGTTGAACTTTCGCGTAATAATCTTAGAACTCTGACGTGATATGTGCCTCAGAAATCGCAGACAAATCACTCGGAGGCTTCATATCAATCGAAATAGATTTCAGTTATTTCACTCCACGTTGGTCAAGCGAATTTCAACCTACGTGAATATTTTTGGCTCTAAATATATATGTAGGTACATATTCCACGACTGCATAATCATTTCACAGTTGAAATGGAAAATATTGAACATTTAATTTGTGAACAACTCAATTTATAGGTTTTCAATAATTTCTTTTATATTTTAATATGAAAAACAACAAACTCATATTGATTTTTATCAAAGTAAGTAATTTTTTTCTGTGAAACTTGAATTATATGTGTTATATGAGCTTTTATATGTTCTATATATTTCAAGTTTTGATAATTGAACATTTTTCTTAATTGAAAAACAAGAACATTTTTTGTCATAATAATATCAATATTCGTGTACTTTTGGTTTTTTCCCTTTTAATTTAGAAATAATTTTTTTGAGATTTTAATCATTTTTCATTCAACACTTTTTAGAAAACTTATAAAGTTAGTTTTAAGAATAAATTATATGATAATCATTGAAAAATTAGTTGATTACAAATCATTTAAACTTCAATGAAAAAATATCGATGTTAATTATCTGTAAAACTACAACAAAATTGAAAATTATTAAAGTTCAGTGGAAACTCTAATTTCTTCAGAGAATTTGCCCTTAAAAAATAGATACGTATGAGAAGGTAAGAACAATAACAAAAAATAGCTATTTTGAAGTACAAGAGGAATAAAGTTTTGTCGACAAAATTCAGAATCTTCAGATCTAAAAGAAGTCAAAACAAAGGTGAAGTAGATATTGACTAATAGAATACTTTAATACTAATTTTCACAAGTATAAAACGAATTAAATCCAACGAGTAACACTTTTCATTTATTGCTATTCCAAATTCTCAGCATTTTTCAAATCATTTTGTGGTTTTCAATTTATATTTATTTCATCGACCTACCTTTGAATGGTCATGTCGAATGAATTACCAGCCCTCAGAAGAACGTCTTGTGCGTCTTTATGTCGTACATTAAATACATCAGTGCTGTTCACTTTGATAACAGAATCTCCTGCAATAAGTCCAGCTCTTTCGGCAGGTGATCCCACAGTTACCTGAAACGCATAAAGGAAGAATTAATACACTCATTTCATCACAAGTTATGGATTCTTGATGAAGTATTTAAATTTAAACCGAAACTCAGCCACAAAAAACTCCGATGGTCGGTTAATAGCCTGAAATGTACCAAACAATTTTTATGGAATTTAGAAAAGTCCATACAATGTTGTTGATTTCAGATTTTTATCCATACAAATATCATCACATAAAAGCATAAATATTATATTTTACCATAAAAATTAATGAAATCAATTTCAAATTTTGAAAAACATATAAAGTAGACGAGTTTTGTCAAGCATAGTGACCTCATTAGTAGAACAAAGTTAATTATAACTTAATTATTCGTAGTTTAATTTCAAGTCATAATAATAATTTTAGGCAAGGGTGGTTCTTTTTAAAAATTAACAATGGAAATGAATCATTCAGAATCGCCTAAGCATGAATTGAACATACATATTTCAAAACGGCGATGGATTTAAATTTGTTCGATTATTAACAGAGATATCGGTTTTTGATATTCATTGACGTGAAGAAATTAGTCATCATTGATTTGTTGGAAACTATCGTCTGTAAAATTCTGTGATTGTGGTAGAAAAAACGATATTCTTGAAAATAATGGCAAGCATAATCTATCAAATTTGAAATAAAACTGTATGTTTTTTGAGGTTTTGATCAAAATTTTTTTAATACGAAAATTGATATTCTTAGTAAATGACAGACTATAAAAATGAAGAATTAATTTCTTTTTTACATTTGGTTACAAGTTGTAGCTTTGCCAAAACTATGAAATGAATTTATGTTCGAAGGTGTTGGGTAATGACATTCTTCATTATTTTGTAGGACTTTCATTGCATATAAATTTAATCTCAAATTCTGAAACACATTACGATTAATTGAAAATTTAATGTAATTTTCATGTAGAATTATCCGAAATAAACTGAGAAAAAACTAGGAAAACATTAATAATTAATGACCTCAGGGCTTGAGATAAATATAAAAAAGAATAAAAATGAAATAAATTAATATAAACTAAAAATGAATAAGTTCTTAACGCCGATGAAAAGATAGATGGTTGAATCAGAAATCGAAGTTATTACTAACCGAAACGTCGTGTGAATTTGGTTTCTGATTCAACCATCTGTCAGTTCATTGACGGGAAGAATTTATTAATTTTATTTTGATTGATTCTCAATTAAATTTTGTGTTGTAAACCTGTGTGCATTAATTGTTAATATTTTTTATTTTTATTTCAGTTTAATCTGAGTAATTCTACTCTTTAATTTCAAATGTATCACAGTTTGTTTAAAACTTTGAAATTCAATTGATAGACAATGGACGTAGGAAATAGAATCGTTTACTTCAAAGTTTTCAATTTCACAATTTGTAGCGAAACGTAAACCCTCTGTGTGTGTATGTGAATATATATTTGATTAAAAGGAAGGATGTTTGCAATGACTATCCTGAATTCAGTGAAAATTCAATATCTGATTATTCAAGTATATGTATACAAGGTGTAGTAGATATGGAACATCTGCATTACGCAAATACTTTTTTCTTCATATTTGTACAGACAAAATTGTTTTAAAATAAATATTTGAATGTTAAATTGGTTTACACTCCATAATAGATCTATATTGATAAATATCAACTTGCAAAATAAACTGATGGGTGATTTTTTAGGCGTAGTTTTTTTAAATCGAATAAAACACTCAATTCGCATCAAATATTCAAAATTTTTATTCAAATTGATAACTTGGCCATTTACATTTTAAAGATAACTTCATGTAAATGTTGTCCGCGGCTCCGTATCAAATGGTCCATTAGGAAGGTCCAATTTTGCGTCACTTTTTCGAGCATTTCGTCCTGTATCCCACGAATTACGCGTGTTATGTTATCCTGTAAGGCTTCAATCGTGTTCGGCTTGTCCACATACACTAACGACTTTACATAAATCGCATGATCTTGGCGGCCAATTCACAGGGCCATTTCGAGAGATAAACTGCTCACCAAATTCATCCTTCAACATGACCATTGTTTCACGAGCTGTGTGACATGTGGCACCGTCTTGATGAAACCACATGTCAACCAAGTTCAACTCGGCCAACTGGGGCAAAAAAAGTTGCGTTTCATGGCTCGATATCGTTCGACGTTGACGATAACGTTTCTTCCACGTCTTTGAAGAAAAATGGACCGAGGTTGACACCAGCCCATAAACCACACAAAACTGTAGTATTTTCGACAACCAGGCATGTGGCTGTTGATCACTCAGATGCGACAGTTTTGTTTACTTACAAATCCGTTAAGCCAGAAATGAGCCTCATCGCTGAACACAATGTTTCGATAAAACATCGGATTTTCATTAAGCTGTTCTAAGGCCCATTCACCAAAAATTAGACGTTATGGTAGGTCATTCGGCTTCAATTCTTGCAGAAGTTGAATTTTATAGGTTTTTAAACCCAAATCAACACGTAAAATTTTCCATGTGGTTGAGTAACACATGCCCAATTGCTGAGAACGGCGACGAATTGACATTTCACGATCCTCATTAACACTGTACGCTACGGCTGCAATATTCTCTTCAATACGAACTGTACGCATGCGAGACAATGGTTTAATGTCCAACAAAGTGAAATTGGTGCGAAATTTGGTGATAAGAGCACGAATTGTTGATTTACCAGGTCGATTATGACGAAGACGAACTTAATATGGTCGTAACAAACGATACACATTTTTTACAGAGCACGATTTTGATAGTAAATTTCAACAATTTGCAATCGTTGCTCGTTTGTAAGTCTCTCCATGATGAAATGGCAGAGTATACTGAAAACTTTTCACATTGACAGATGACGTTTGGATGCCATTACCAACCAGTGCCGCCAACCTGAAAAACTTAGCTCTTACAAAATCACCGGTTATAATGATTAATTAAAATGGAAACACTTACATTATGTCGTACACACCAACATTTCAGATTATTTCGCCTGAAATAACCTGAAATGTTAAGTAAATGAATAAGTGTTGTTTTATTTCGGATGTATTAATAAATATGCCTCAACTTACATAAAATGAATAATAATGGATAATTCAAATAACACTAAGTAGTTTTTTGATTTTCACGATAATTTAGTTAAACATAACAATATTGTTTCGCCAACAGAGTGGCTTCATCATATGTAGATGATAAACTGTTGAAGCCACTGTGTTGACGAATCTGATGAAGCCACTGTGTTGGCGAAACAATATTGTATGTTTGACTAAAATATAGTGAAAATCGAAAAACTACTTAGTTTTTTCAAATAATGTTTTTAGATTTTCATCAAGTATCGGCCCAATCGATTAATGAATATTGATTGACTTTTCAGACAAAATTGCTAGTGGAACATTGATGAATATAATGTACTCCTATAATTAAAACAGTTGACTGAAATACACAAACAGTGTTTAATAAGCATTGTTTAAGGGTTAGTAACCCTTAAAATTGGTGAATCGAGTGTATTAAACACTATAATCCACCTATTTTTGTGGATTTCAACAACCAAGCGTTTTTGATTATAGGATACAGAATATATATTGATGTTTTATAATAAATAATTTTTGAATCTAAAAGTTATAAACGAAACGGAAATAAATTTTTGTGTTTAATGTTCTATTAAACAGTTCAATTCGTCATCATAATTAATAAACTTTATCATATTATAAATAAATATATACTTTGATACATTCTACATCTACATCTTCCGTTGAGATATCTTCAAAATTTGCCTCCGAATATATAAATATCGTAGTAGTTTCCGTTTTTAGGAGCAAATTACATAACAGACTCCATTATTTTGCTTTAGTAAAGAATTTGTCATATTTGACAAGTTGCGATAATGAATGTCGAAATATTCAAAAAAATTTACCATCTTTGTGAGGATTATAGTAAAACAGAGTTTCTCACTCCTACCGATTATATTGACACGAATGTTGCAAATATAGACGAAGATGTCCTATTTCATTTCATCAATTTACATAGACACGATGCGATTCTACGAGATATCTCAGACCACTTCTTGAAATTGAATGAAATCATCACTTCCATCAATATGAAGAGATTGAAGGTAATATTTTATATCTTGATATTCGCCCTAAAATCTCATAACATTTCTAAAATTCAAGAAATTTTTATAGTCCTCAGTAAGATAAGGTATGTTAAACAAATTTTACTGTACTACGACGACGAAGAAAATCTAATTCACACAGCAGAAATAGCTTTGAAATCCTTCGATAATGAATATGTCATGAACAATATTATTCAACCTATTCTGCATAATAAACAAAAGTTTCACAAATTGTTAGATTTTCTAAATGAACGGGAATATAAACTGTACCACAAAGATGTAACAGTTCCTATTGAATTAAATGTGGCTAAAAGGTCTTATAAAATTCCAATAGTTCCTGTGAATACTCCCATTGAGCCCATGCCATTTCAAGCAAATAAAATTCCAAAAACTACCTACCTAGGCGATACAAACGTGCAGAAGAAAATACAAGAAGAACATGAAAAAAACAGGGCCAAAGCTATACAACTTCTAGAAAAAGTAAAATCTGAACCTAATCACGAATCAATACCGAAGGAAAAAAAGACTGAAGTTGAGGTGACAAAAGAAATAAAAAGGAAACCTATCAAACTTTTTATCAAGAAAAATGTTCCTATAAAAAAGAATTTGACGACAGTGATGAGAGAGGCAGCTTTATATGCCAAGGGAAAAGAATACTGCATCAAGGAAATTGATGATATACTCAAAGGCGGCGTAGATACAAAACTGGCCAAAGAATTTGAGGAGGAAATGCGAGAAATAGAAAAACAAAAACAGATTAAAGAAGTTGAACGGAATAGGTTGAAATGTTTATTGAGCCATGAAGATGCAATAATCGCAAAATGTAAAGTTCGAGAATTAAACAAACAGAAAAAAATGGCTTTCCTTGAGGAACAAAAGGAGACCAAGAGGAGACTAGTGGAGTGGAAATTGAGGGAAAAAGAAAAGTATAGACTCTACATTCAAGAGGCACAAGAGTCTAATAGAAGAGCGAAAGAGTCTGAAGAAAAATTAATGGAAGAGAAAATACAAAATGCAAGACTTCTTCAATGGGAGACAAAAATGTTATTAAATAAAGCTATGGAAGAGAAGGAACAAGAACTGGCGAGAAAAATGCATATGATACAAGAAATCAAGGCAATGCATAACGTTAGAGGGGTAGAAATGGGCAAACAGTTCGATAAGACAGAGTGTTCAAATCTTGGACTACTGTGTGAGATGTCAATAGCCGAACTAGAGGAACGGTTGCACTTAATGAAGGCTCAGATGGAAGAGGATCTGAATGAAAAGCGGAAATGTATAATGAAAATGAAAAATGAAAAACAAAAGTTGATAGAGGAAGCTGAAAATTTCATTAAACAGAATCGCGAAATTAAACAGAAAGTACAAACTGTTACTGTGTTGAAACTGGAGGAAAGTCCTGAGATACGAGAACTAAGAGAAAAATTGGATATTGCAAGAAAAATACGAAGAAGTATGTAATATTTTCTTAGTAGTTTGTTAAATAAATAACTCAAAGAGTCAATGTCATTCGGTTTTTCGAAATGCTCAGATATCTTGGGGAATAAATGATCCCATCATGTTTCACATAACCAGTTCTGCTATAATATCCTTTTGAATAATTCGTAAAAAGTTATCGAAAGAGAGTTAATTTTGAACATATATATATATATATATATATATATATATATATATATATATATATATATATATATATATATATATATATATATATATATATATATATATATATATATATATATATATATATATATATATATATATATATATATATATATATATATATATATATATATATATATATATATATATATATATATATATATATATATATATATATATATATATATATATATATATATATATATATATATATATATATATATATATAGTATATATAGAATGAAGGTAAGTAACGAAAACATTAGTATTAAAATTGAACACCAGAACATTGAAGCGCAAAAATTGTTAAATAGTAAGGCATTATGTTAAATGAGAAATTGAGTTTTCGTGATCATGTCGACTTCATATCGTCTAAAATATCCAAGAAAATTAACTATGAAAAAAATTGAAAAAAATCTATGTGAAGTTATTGCTCTTTAAGTCAATAATAATGCCACAATTTGAATATTGTCCCAGTCTGTTATTCAGATTGAGCAAAGAAAAAACTAAGCAGCTACAAAAATTGCAGAATAGAGAATTAATGTAATAAATATATTCAATCGAAAGCATGTTAAATTAACATGCTTTACTGAGTTCATAGATTAACATTCATGAACTAATGTCAGTTAAACAGAGAATACTTTATGTTACATATACCTATTTATTTAAAATAAAAAACAAATTGTTCCCATATAGAGTAATAAAAAATGTAACACGTGTCAGTGATGTCCACGCTTATAATACAAGAAATACAGACAGTTTCTACATGAAGTTTGTAAGCTTTCTAAGCCTAGAAATAGTAAATTTTATGAAGGATTCAATGCATTTAATGAATTTCCTAGCTGAATGAAAACAATTAGTGACTTGAAGGTATTTAAGCGTGAATTAGCTAAGTTCGTCTCAAACAAATAAGTGTTGATAATAAATTTTGAACGTAAATGTATAAATGAATGTTATAATAGCTATTGCTGAATAAATATTATTACTATAAATATATACGGTGTATATCAGAAAGATTTAAGGGCTAATCAATAGAAACGGCATTTGGATGAAAAGATTTCAGAATAAACTGTATCAAAAGACAAATACGATAACGGAAGAAATCAGAAAACGACGAGAAAAGTTCTATCCATATGTCTACAGAATGAAACAGTCCAGATTAAGGAAGAAATTACCCGATATAATTATGAATAATAAATGCGGAACAGTGTCTAAAAGAAGTCCAAAAAGATCTACAACAGATCAATATAAAAAATCTCGAAGATAGCACTGAGTGTCGCTATAAAATTGCACATGGAAGTGAGTAGGTAAGAATTAAATCCCCAACCTGGAATAAAATGGACAGATGAACGGAAGAAAGGGCATTCAAAGAGCATGAGCGTTTTTGGGAGGCAAAAAAGATGAAGCAAAATTCCTAATAATTGCGAATTCAAGTTCAATCGCTCTCCTCATGGGGAAAAATCTTCATAATAATAATAATAATAATAATAATATATTCGGTGTACATACTCGTATTATATGATGGATATGAAGCAATTGTTTGATGTTTTTACAAAAGTTCGTTATTAAAAAATTTCGAATCTGAAATCCACATTATAGTAAAATAAAAAGCTGTTGTGACAGGAAGGAATTGGCAAGAGCAGACTTCACTGCTGGCATACATCCGAGGAGACGTACCAAATATCTTCTCCCACGCTGAAGTAATACGATCTAAATCGCCCACAACTATGAGGTAACAAAACTAAATTGTCCATAAATAATTGTATATAAAACATATATACATTTGATTGAATCTATTGAATTGAAAAAAAGTTTTACGTGTATTTTATGATATGTACGTACGATTCGAAAATAAAAGTTTTCTTTTCGTCACCAATTGGTTGGATTGATAATAATTTAACGAAATCCATCATATGATGAATAAATATTCAAAAGATCTCCTGAGTTTAATACCATAAGCATGTTCTCTAAATATATGTTCCTTTTTCAAAAAATTCTTTTAATTTTCACAACCAAAAAATATCTAGTTTTTTGAAACACATTTTTGCGAAATATATTATAATCTGAAAGATCTGATAGTGAAGACTTATTTCTATGAAGGGATTAAACCATACCTTAAGAATCAAAATATTGTAAATCATAAGAAAATCGAAAATTCCCAATTGGAATACGTGTTTGGGAATATTTTTTCAGTTAATAACCAACTGATGTTCCTTTCGATTGGTTATACTGAGCAAGGTTGTGAAATAATAATTTGCATCATATCGAAATTCGTAACAAAACTTGCGAAAACAAGTTGAGGCAAAAAGACTTTATTTATAGCAAAGTATCTACAAAAGTGATTACCTTACCTAAGAACAACCATTAGATATTATCAATGATGTAGAGAATTTCAGATGGAAGATGAGGCAGGTGAAAAAAAATCCACAGTGACCAACAATCTTCATATGTTTATTTTAAAAAAGTTGTGCACGCCCAATTACATTTTATAAACAATATTTCAACATTTCTGGTCGCTTGATGTCGACTTATAAATATAAATCTGAAAGAGATTACTAAACGCCTATGGGTCGACAAAAAAGGCCAATGAAGAAATTCTAAGAATGAAAGAAAGCATGAACATTAACCGCAGAAAAATATTCAGGTTACGAAAAAAGAAATGTTTTGGTGTCCAAAAATCAGGCATTGAAAATGATTCAGAACAGTTGGGTACACAATTAACACGAAAAAGAACTTGATAATTGTTGATCAATGGATTGATACAATGATTGAGAAATTTGAATTGATACTTTTTAATTTTTTCGAAAACTGGCAATTTGAATGAAGCTAGTAGTAAGCAAATTGGTACTTATCCTTAACATCTAACTTGTAATATATTATCTGCGATATGTCAGATTGAATTTCGCAATCTATTGGTAAAATTCAAAATGTTATTTAAGATTCTAAATTATTCAAATTGTTCGAATAAGCTCATTTATTTCATTCTTCATTATGAAATAATTCTGTTCCCTAATAACTTCGGTCAGGCCCTTTTCACCTTCTGTTTGAGGGCTGAAAACGCGTTTGGTTAACTTACAGTTGAAGGAAACGCTATCTACAAGCTTACAATCCATGTTAGTTTGTAAGCTCCAAAGGGCCTACAAACTAACATGGGCTCACTATAACAAAAAGAGTATTTCGAGAGGCGCCAGATTGAGGCATTATAACACAACGATTCTTCCAGAAGAAATCTACGCATCTGAAACAATAGTTATTGACGGTCATTAGAGAATTAGAGAAATAGAAAACAAGAACGAAAAATTCTCAGAAAGATTTACGGGCCAATCAATAGAAACGGCATTTGGATGAAAAGACCTCAGAATGAACTGTATCAAAAGACAAATACGATAACGGAAGAAATCAGAAAACGACGAGCAAAGTTCTATGCACATGTCTACAGAATGAAACAGTGCAGAATACCGAAGAAACTACTCGTTATAATTATGAATAGTAAATGCGGAACAGAGTGGCTAAAAGAGATCCAAAAGGTTCTACAACAGATCAATATAAAAAATCTCGAAGATCGCACTGAATGTCGCTATAAAATCGCACATGTGAAGTTTAGCAAAAGTCAAATCGTCAACCTGGAGTAAAATGGACAGATGAACGGAAGAAAGAGCATTCAGAGAGGATGAAGCGTTTCTGGGAGGCAAAAAAGATGAAGCAAAAGTCCTAATAATTGTGAATTCAAGTTCAGTCGCTCCCCTCATGGGGAATAATCGTAATAATAGTAATAATAATATAACTGAATAAAAAGGTGGGTTCTCGGCAAAGGTAAGCGTGGATGATTGAAAAACAACACTTTTAATTTACATAGATATTTTGGTCCTATATTGGGTCCTTCTTCAAGATAATAATAGATCAAGATGCCAAAACATTACAGCGGAATAGAACAAGGCATTCTTATTATAATTAACAATTCAATTGTTGTTAAGTACTTACTACATATCAACTAGTTGTACATAATATGTCTTTGAGGACAATCTACAAGCATTATATTCACACTGAACAAGTGTTTTTAAATCATCCAGCCTTACCTCTGCCGAGAACCCACCTTTTTATTCCGTTATTTAGAATTTACGGCAATACTCCTTGTATATATATATATATATATATATATATATATATATATATATATATATATATATATATATATATATATATATATATATATATATATATATATATATATATATATATATATATATATATGAAAGACACGGTATTTAGCGCATATTTGCTCCACATACCTGTTTCTCAATTCAAACTAGAAACAAATCTTGGCATCGATTCATATTCTGAATCTTTTGGTGGTTACGAACTTGGCCTAATTATATTATGTGTAAGAGATGGCATACTTATTACTGAAATACAATCATCAACATTGTTTTATAGTGAATTATATAGAACCTATTTGAATCTAATTATCGAAAACACTCAGTCTAAATAAATCAACTTTGGACTCGAGATGTTCCTAGAAAAAACATTTCTTGAAAAATTTAACCAAAACCAAGAAGGATTTTTTAATAGGTGTGAATAAATTTTAAATTCGTTTTCACACGCAGAAACGGATTTAATTTTGGGTTAAACTACGCTAATGAAAGTTCCCCGAGTCATAGTCACTCTCACATCGTCTTAGACCTAGCTAATTCTAGGTATAACCTTAGTTATACCTACAATTGCAGGTATACCCTGGTTCTCAACCTTATGAAATTTTCTGTTAACTGGAATGATTGCGAAATTGGGTAGGTATATATGCGTCAGTTTCTACATTCTTTTCTACTGGATTGAGTTAATATATCAAGCGAAATAATTTTTAACAGGTAGGTAACGTTTTAAGACGTAGGTAACACTAAAAGACTAGGGAATGTCTTAGTACTACTTGAACAATAATTTGAAAAGTATTTAAATAATTGTCAACACGTATTGCATAATTGAAAACACTTGAATATAAACTTAAATTCAAACACTTGAACTTATTATTTACACTTTATAGACTACATAGCATGACGCGTTTCGTCGTTACAAACGACTTTTTCAGATGCTTACAGAATAATGATGTTTAGTCAATAACAGAACAATGTAGTTCTTACAGAATAATGTAGTCAATAAAGTGTAAATCATAAGTTCAAGTGTTTGAATTGAAGTTTATATTCAATTATAATGGATTTACATCAAGTAAACGCCAACACTATTAAATATGAAAACACTTGGTTAATTTCCATAAAATGATTTATAATACTCGATATATCTTTCGGGCTAGTGACCCATTATCACGTGTTTAATATAACTAAATTGTATTAAACTTGTTATAGATGTTAATTATATATGAATCTGTGCATAAGTTCTTCTAGATATATCTCAGATAATTTTTTACCCGTTTCAAATAGTTTCAAGAAAAAGTTCAATCGAGGACAATTAATAGTTAACGAATGTATATCAATTCTAACAAGTATACGCAAGTTTTGAAACTGCATAATATGGAGATGTCTGCCATAATAAACGGTTTCCTATCAGTAATGTAATTATAAGTTCGACAAAAATAATTTTACAGCTTGTCTCTTGTGACAACTTGTGAAGGTTTTTCTCTGAAGTTTAATTCAAAAATTGCGATCTTCGAGATTTATATTGATCTGTTGTGGATCTTTTTGGACCTCTTTTAGGCACTCTATTTAGACCCCATTTACTTTGTATAATTAAATCGAATAGTTTCTTCTGTGTTCTGGACTGTTTCATTCAGTAGACATGTGCTAGAACTTTGCTCGTCGTTTGCTGGTTTCTTGCGTTATCGTATTTCTGTAAGAAATTTGTAACCCGGTCTTCTGCGCAATTTCATGTAGTTTTTCTACTGCGAGAATGACTTCAGTTCTGTTGTCTGTGATGATAGCAATTTGGTCGATATAAATATATATATACATATATATACTTCGATTATAAAAATGAAGATTTAAAGTCAGTACAGAGTGGTCACTAAGATTTATTTGGGTTATTATAAACATTGATTTGTATACTAAATTTATAGCTACTATTTATTGAGGAGCATATATCGATGGTTGACGCAATTCTGTATCAATTTTATTCGTTCGAAATTACTTGAAGTAATTTTGTGAATGACGTTGTGCACTTAATCAATTCTTAAATATTCCTTCAGACAAAATTAATCGAGTGGAAGAACAATAATCCTTGAAATATTCCACTATAACTTGAAATGATTAGATTTATATAGAGGAAGATAGTATTTATTGGGACTATAGACTTTAATTTCGCAGTACGATAACAAATGATCGTTAGACTTTAAAAAAAAACCACTATTAACAGTTTTATCATTCAGATTAGCCATTCCCAACGTGGGGGATCATTTTGCTCAGGGGCGATATAGGGGACCTGTTGAGCGGTTTTTGTACAATATAAAGATGGGGCAATCATACTCTTGCCGAAAGCAAGTCGTTTTATATGTATTATTTTCGAGTTTCTTTTTTCAAAGTGATGAAATATTTTAGAAATTTAGACATGAGATATGATCGATTATTTCTTAACAAAATTAATACACAATATTTTTGAGCACCAAAAAAGTCCTAAAATGTTTCTAAATACTGATATAAAAGAAGAATTGAAAAGATCTTCTTCATGTCATAACATATATATTTTTTCTAAATTCAGTTATGCCAATATTTCTTCTAATATTTCTAATAGATGAAATGTTGCATTGGTTCAACGTGGTGTCAACCTCAATTTCAAACCTGATGATTTTCACACTCCCTCAGATAGATCTTTCACTTATATTTTAAATGAGACATAACGAATATAAGACTTTTAACGAGATTAAGCTCTGGGTGATATTCTGTTCAAGTAATTGGAATACTGGTGGAGCTTTTTAACAGAGGAGTTCAAGGCAGCGACTCCCTCATTCCTCACAAATTTTCTCAAGCAATGGACTATAGAGAGTAGCAATGAAATCTTCAGTGAAAATGTTCTGAATAATATGGGTCTGTCAACATTCTACATCGATCTCTTCGTTTGTAGAACTCCGAAAAGAATAACTTTTATACATATCCAAGTTGAAATCTTCACATATGAATGCTTTTCTAATATGCAGTTCCAAGGCGTGTGAAATTGTTCATAACCTGAAAATATCACACCAGTTTTCGCTGCAGTAAATCCGCGATATTGTAGATCTCATACTGACCGACTTAGATACGTAAAATGATCCTCATTTAAAACGGAAACATAAAGAGCAGGTACATCGATAGGCTACATCAATATACCTATTTCATGCTACAGATATTTTACAGATGGATTGAATAAAAATGATGATTGATGAGGCCGATGCTTGGAGGAAATTAATATCCATGATAAAACACAAAATTTCTCATATATTGAACAATACGCATAACGCCTGTTTCGATGTGAAACTTCTTACGATGCTAAATTAACACTGAAACAATTTTACAAGTACCTACATATGTTTCTACCTATTCAATAGTGCCAAAACATAAATTAATAAAGAAAAAGAACAGGATCTAAGAGTTCAAGTAGAGTAAAGAAACACGGTAATGAGGAGCAGGAATAATACAAACTCAATACTAAAATTAAACTACAAAACATGATAATTGAAGATAAAAATTAAAATTATTGTTTCCTTACACATATTAAATATATAATAAATACATTGACAATATTAATATGTCATAAGTATTCGAATTATTCTACTTCCCAAAGAGGGTATAGAAATAAGTGAGGTATATGTACATTATTTAGAAATATCCATTGGCTAAGTTCTTCATAAAATGAACTAATACAACTGAATTCCCTCAATTTCAAGCTGTTTCAAATATTCGTTCGAAATTTGCAAACCTAATACGAATCATTTGGAATAAATTTCGATGAAAATATATTTTCGCACAAATTCTTGAATCTCGATTTCGAAAAGCGTACTTCTTGGGCCAGTTAAATTGGCAACTAAGCGCCGATCTATTTTTACATGTAAAATATCATAAATTTGCTTTCGAACTTTTGGTTGTTGTTCTGATATGCAAACGGGTAAGTTTGGCCAGACGCGAATCCGCATGTCGAAAACAGATCGTGATGTTCATTCTTTCAGCTCGCTATATTTAACACTGATCCTTCTTCAATTACAAATATTTATAGTGAATTCCCATCTCCACAATTGACGAAGCAGTTTGTAGTCGTCAAAACGTCGAACACAATTCTGCCCACGAGTGGAGAGAAATTATTTCGCCAAGTATTTGTTGCACCTTTTGATTACAGAAGTTATTTTTGTATTTTAGTTGAATGATTTGTTTGAAATAACCAAGACTACTTGCAGGAATTCGAGTAGAAATCGACATTAATATTTCATTAACCTCGAGCCAGACATTTTGGATTTATATTATAAACACTGCGATTTTTGATTTGCAAACTTTCTTTATATTGAAGAAAAATATTTACAGAATTTGAATTTGAATATAATACAACTTCCTCGCAATGAATGTCATTATATGAATAAGAAAATTTCTTCACTTTACATATTAAAATTATTGAAGTAACGATGACTAATGAGTTTCTTGATCTATTAACGAAAACTCAATGTCTTAAAACAAAAACATTGAATATCTTTGTGAAATCCAAACTTTTGAAGTGGAAAATATAAAGTAGAACAAAGCGCGAGAAAGAAACATTATTATTGTCCGTATTATGTGTTATATTCTCAATAAAGAAGAAATATCAGTTTATATAAACATGAATTGGTTGATGGCAATTTCAATTCTGCTGAGAATCTTTACAAGGTAATCATGTGAATATTTTTTACGGATGCACTATTCAATACAATGACCTCCTATTTGTACTGGAAGAAAATAATATTTCAAGGTGAACAAAAACATTAAAATGATAACATTAAAATGGATATTAAATAATATGATAACTCGCCTTGTAAGGTCATATTTATTATCAATCAATATACTACCTCAATAATTATTTGGATATACCTATGGTTTTTGATAATAACATTTTTCATTTGTAAATAATGTTGAAATTTGATTGAAGTACAAAGTATCATTTGATAAATTTATGTCTACAACTCATCTTTCAATTAAATATGCTGTCTCACAAGTTTCCTTTCAACTAAGGGCACTTTATAGACAAATACGAAAGCGATTTCGTTGAAATATTAAAAAATTATTGTTTTGCGAATTTTATTTTAAAATCGGTACTTTCAAAAAATCTATAGATAATGAATCAATGTATGATATACACATGAACGCGATGAACATTGTTTCATTTCTACTTTTCAACTACGTATGTACTTATGAAAGTTTACTGCTCAATTTCAGATTATATCATTATTCGAAACGAAAGTAAAGTGGTACCTACTTTAGAGTTTGAGTCCACAAACGCAATCTTCGTGGTGTGAATCACTCGACCAGTTTATCGCTTAAATAGAAAATACCAAAATACTGCAAGCAATTACGTCACCGCCTTTCTGCTGCACATTCTGTGGATTTTTTACGAAACAATTTCCGGTGTTTCAAATACTGATATTGGCTTTTGAATAAGTGAGCTTCAATTTTTGTTTGGAATGTTTCTCATATTGTTATATCATAAAATATTCTAATTCTCTAATTTTGTTCTTGAAAAGTGAAACGTACTACATGAGGAGATTTTATTACAGTTTAATATTTATTTTGAAACCAGTACTTTACACAATATTCCCTTTTATAGGCAAGGCGTGTGTTTGTGTATAGACAATTTGCAACCCTCTTGTGTGTTTACAGGGGAGTTCCTGTAAGATAATAGACTTGTAGCGTTCTCTTATAACTTACTGGGGGTTCAAACTAATATTTGCCCGATGATTCTGAATAATGCTCGATAATGAAGTATTATCATTTGGAAAAAACTGCTTTCTGCCAAAATTTTTCTATGTCTCATAGTTACAGCTATAATAAACAATGATCATCTAGCTTCAACTCATATTAACAATTGTGAATTCTTTTTGAAACGCATTTTGCTAATACTGTTAACTTTGTCAAACAAACTGAACAGAACAAGCAAAGCAGCACGATGCTAGTTGCTTTCCACTTTTATTTACAATGTAAATTCTTAATGTGTTTCGCTAACACTGTAACTTTGTCAAAGGAAGTATACAGACTAAACAGAACAATCAAAGCAGCACTTTGCTAGTTGCTTTCCACTTGTTAGAAGCACATTGTAAGTTGCTTTCCACTTTTATTCACATTGTAAATTCTTACTCTAACTTTGTCAAAGGAAGTATACAGACTGAACAGAACAATCAAAGTAGCACGTTGCTAGATGTATAAAATCATAGTTTGTATAAATCCTTTGTCAATGTTTTACTCTTATTGTTCTGTTCAGTTTGTATACGTTAATTGACAAAGTTACAGTGTTAGTAGAACACGTCAAAAGTTTACATTGTAAATAAAAGTGCAAAGCAACTAACAATGTGCGACTTCGATTGTTCTGTTCAGTTTGTATACGTTCTTTGATGAAGTTACGATGTTAGCAAAACACGTTAAGAATTAACAAATTGTAAATAAAAGTTGAACGAAAATAACAATGTGGTGCTTTGATAATAATAATCAAAATAATAAAGAGTCTTTAGTTTTGAAATCCTCGGCCAACTTCAGCATTCCTGATCATCTTAACCTAGTTCCAAATATATTTAGAGAAATTGAACATATATTACAATATATGCAATAGTTAAGAGTACACAACAATAAAATCGAAATAACAACTAGAATAGAAAATTATAAGTTTAGTTTCATTTTAGTTTTAGTTGTTATGTTCAGTTTGTCAACCTTTTAGAACGTTACAGCGTTAGCGAAACTTCTTAAGAATTTGCAGTGTGAATATAGGTAGAAAGTAACTAACAACTTTACTTGCTTTCATTGTTCAATTTGTATACCCTTTTTGAAAAAGCTTCATTGATAGATAAACTCTATTAACAGGTATTATTAAGAATTATCTCACATATATGTATTTTTATTCAAACTAAAGGAAGAACTAAGTTTTTCAATTTTTAACGATTTCAGGAAATTTAAATTCAATTCTCTATATAATACAGAATACTTTTTGATATCAAATTAAAAGCTAACAAATATTGAAAATGAGTTTTCAAGAACCTGCTTTATTTTCATTATTCTTGATTGATTTTCAAATACCGACTTTAAACCAGTTTTCAAAATTTATGATAACGTTTCTAACCTACCTAATAGCTTTACTTAATATGTTCTAGTAGTCAAGTAGTATACTAGTATCAGAAAATTTCCAATAAGATCATTCACTCTAAATTGTTTCGACTGTTTATCATATTGCAGCATTCTCTGCGTTTCCTATTTACATTCAAGATTCGTGACCGTAAATATTTTACTTTACGTGAATGCAATGTTATCTATGAGTCAGATTCTTAAGTTAATCATCGTTCTTATCGAAACGTTCATCCTGCTTAATCATTGGTGCTTTATTTTCTGTCTGTAAGCGAAAATTCGCGTTGAAATTAGATTTTTTAAAAGAAAATTATTGTTCAACAAATTTGCTCAGTTTTATTAGCTATAGTATCATCATTGCTTTGTAATATCAAACTCAAATATGAGGGGATGAATTTAAAGTCTGTTACATATCTCCTGAAATACAATTTTCTCGTTTTCGGATATTACTCACGTTAAATTTCATGAGAAGTTGTTTTGGTGCTTTTAGACTGCGTAATTTCTTTCTGTTTTAAAAAGCAACTATGTTTATGGAGGAAGTTCAAAAACGTAGGCGAAGTATTGGAAAAATATATGATGGCGTTTCATTTCAAAGAGTGATACCAAAATTGTTTCAATTATTAAGTAATTTGTATAACGAATTGCATTAGGCGATGGTTGTTGATGTTACACAGGCAGAACGATATTTTAATTTGCTA
Organism: Henosepilachna vigintioctopunctata; assembly: GCA_030704895.1. Classification (NCBI taxonomy): domain Eukaryota; kingdom Metazoa; phylum Arthropoda; class Insecta; order Coleoptera; family Coccinellidae; genus Henosepilachna; species Henosepilachna vigintioctopunctata. The sequence continues at coordinate 19,670,072 of JARQZJ010000121.1, read as the reverse complement.
TATAATTTGCTTAATTCTTGCACACTGCAGGTTATAGTCCGCAAAGTAGGTGTTGTCCACCCCTGTGGACATGATTTTGTACATTATTCCTTATATGTTACAATTTACAGTTTTTCAATTATAGTATCTTTCGAAATACAAATATAGGGAATTTCAATCCATTTTCTTTAATAAGAATTGCATTGTAGTAACTTCAACTTATACTAGTATATTCAACTTAGAGATATTTGTTTTTATAATAATTTAAGCACACAATTTATAGAAATAATATCAATGTCTTAGTAAGATATACCCTCTCAGTTTTGCGAATATGTTTGTAAACGGTTTAAATATCAAAAGCAAGTTACCAATTGTGACCTCTTTTCAGCAGTTAGTTTTATTTGATTTATTCACTACTTAAGTCCTGAAGTTTACTACATAAGTGCTAAAATTTGATTGAGGGGTATTTGATCAGATTGGAAATATTGAAAAATAAATACCTCTAGGATTCAGTAATATTCATACAATTTAAGTAAATTTAAAAATATCATATTTAAAAATCTCTTCACCTATTGGTAGTAACTAGCATGATATTAGTACACATTTGAATGATGTAAGATGCGTATTGCTAAATTGGTGGCACACCAATCTTATAAAAGCACATAAATTGTATGTTCCAATATATGTTACAATTTACAGTTTACCAACTATAGTATCTTTCGAAATACATGTCGAATTGTAGGTACATATAAATTCACATTTGATCTTTATGGAAAGATTAAAGTTGTTATTCAAAATAAAATAATAAGAGTACCACCGAATACAAAAATCGACATATATGTAAAAAGAAATAGTATAAATGTTTGATAGTGTTGGCGTTTACTTGATGTAAATCCATTATAATTGAATATTAACTTAAATTCAAACACTTGAACGCGTTTGAACGTCGTTTGTAACGACGCGTTTCGTCGTTACAAACGACTTCTTAAGATGATTACAGAATAACTGATTATTCTGTAAGCATCCGAAGAAGTCGTTTGTAACTACGAAATGCGTCATGCTATGTAGTGAATAAAGTGTAAATCATAAGTTCAAGTGTTTTAATTTAAATTTATATTCTAATATAAATGTATTGTATCCCTTGATCCATTAAAACAACAATAACAACATTTATTGCGTCTATAATTGAATGTACTAACAGTTCTTATTTCTAGCAAACACAGACAGTAAAAGTCGATATTTATTCCTTGTAAAAAAATTAATGAGAAATGAATTCTACTTTACAGTATGTTATTGTTTATAATATATTTTTAGTTTAAATATTTAGGTATATACAGGTAGAAATAAATATAAGTGGCGCATCAATTAATTGCGAAGGTTATTTTTGCTATTTTCTATTCTACTATCTCGAAATCTATAACTATGTGATAAATGATATTTAATTTGCAGATACGCCGGTAATGAAGGTAATGAAGAATTATGGCAATTGTCAGGTTGTTTGGCAATTATCACTAATTCGTCCGATTGTTGTCATCATATTCACGCTCAGTGCATAAACAAAAGTATTTGCATTCCTTTTTATAAGAACAATGTGGCAGAAGCTTCGAAACTCAGCTACTAAATGATGTTTGCGCTGACATATCGCATCAAAAAGATAACTTGGAATGTTACTATCAGAGATATTTGCCGGTTAGTTTCGGAACGAATTAAATATGTAGTGTCTAATCTAAAATAATTCACTTAGACATTCAATATGTTATTGTTACAGCAATGAATTATTGTTAAATTCATTGAGTGATTCCTTTAATTCTGCTAAAACAAGGTATTGAATTTTATGATCGTAAGTCCTGCCTACCACTGACACATTTTATACTGATGAATATCATGTTCCGAAATTATTAAGATGAAAATAAACTTCATTGTTGAGTTGTTTACATTCAGAATCTTCATAGACTAACATGAAGAGTTCACTGATCCTTTTATTAGTAGCCTAACAATTCGAATTATTTATTGATCAATGAATGCATATATCGTGTGTGATAATTGCTAACACATCTATTTCTTCTATTTCTAGGACTGTTCCTGTTTATATCGCTTGTTCACATGAACGTGACATATATATAATCAGTTGAATAATAACAATAATATTCTCTTTTTCTACTTCAAATATGGTAAATTCTTCAGATGTTTCTAGCAAATTGCTCAATATATGTGTTTTTTAAGTTTAACTTTTGTGTTTATTTAAATTTGGATACATTCAACAAAATATTTAATCATTATTACCAAAATATTCAGTCATTTCTGATGTTCTCAGAGTATTATTTCATTTATTTTTGAAATAAATATCTGTATGTAAGATTCTGCTCATCGGCATTTTGTTATTATATATCATTTATTATTTTGTTCTTGATTGACGATATCCTACATTATTCTTGATCTAATGTTCTAATCAAACAGTAGAATCTAACAAATGAATGAAGGATTTCGAACTAGTAACATAGAATATACCTCCGAAAAAATACATCTTTTAGAATTGAAATAATGAGTTAACTTCTATAATTATACAATCTGAATAATTGAGGCCATACTCTGGTTGTGAAATATAATACAATACACTGCTTTTTTAAATTGAAATACGAAGAAAACTTTTCTATATAAAAAATATAATAACATAATGAAAAATTAAATTTTATATAATAAAATTGCAATGAAAATATCGATTTACTCAACTTTTTCTATTCTCAAAAAAATAATCTAATTGTTTATTTATTAATTCATATTTTTGTTTTTTTGTAAAGTAGTACAATAAGTGACAAATTCCATATTTCACCGAACCAAAATTTTTCATTTTTCAAGAAAATTTCGAATAAATCATTTTCAAACTGTGTTTTACATTTCTCGTGATGAAATTATTGAAATATTGATCAACTTTAATAGAAAATCTGAGTGAATAATGCAGGTATTAGTTGACTTCTCGAAAAAATAACAAAATTATTACCTAGAAAAAGGAGTGACATCAATAACTAATAATTTTTTTAATTGCAGCATTGAAAAGATGGGAGTGATGAATATATATGAGATCATCGTGTTCGAAGGCTCAAAAAATTAATAATTTGATGAATAACACGTACATGGTATTCTGTTACAAGTCAATCTGAATCCGTAGATTATTATCTATTTTCTGGTCGATTGTGTTCTTTGAAATGTATCCAAAACGTCACAATATTAAAAAAGAATTTACTAACCCATTATGATACTCTTTCCAATTTTCGTTATATATTAACGTCAAGAAGAATATCCTTGATCCTTGCACAATACTGGGACAATACAATATATTTTGGAATACATCGCATAATTAAAAACACTAAAGGCTACATTCAACAAAAATCATCAATAATTGACATTTTTCTGGCTACTAAACCAGTATCAGTTGTATCAAACCCTTGATAACATAATTTAAATAAAACTAAGTAGTTTTCTGATTTTCACTATAATTAATTCAAAACATGGCAATATTGTTTCGCCAACACAGTGGCTTCATCAGATGTTGATGATAAACTGATTTATCACACTTGATCTGATGAAACCACTGTGTTGGCTAAACAATATTTTAATGTTTTGAATCAATTTTCGTGAATATCAGAAAACTACTTAGTTCTATTCAAATTATGTATTTAGATTTTCATCAAGTATCGGCCTAATCGATTAATCCCTTGATAATAGTTCAGCAGCACCAAATATGTGCCAAGTGTATAGAAACAATTGCGGAAATGAGGACACTGCATTAAATTATATGATACAAATTGAAGTTCATTGAATCAAAGAAATAATAGTTTTTCCACTTTTTCGCATTTGTATTGCAGCATTGTTAATTCGCGGTTTAGGGAGACCAAATATTTCAATCCCTAGTAGCAACAATTGTGGCATTTTTCTCATCAAAGATTTGGTAATATAGTTTTTCCTTGGGTATCTCAATGTTTGCCAAGTTAATCTTGGCAACATCGCGCTCTGATGACAACATGCTCGAAAAGCCAGTGAAACTGAAATTCTTTTGTGAGTCCTCAGTGTTTAGCTATCTTAAGTAACAACAAATTTATGTGATGTAATTTATTATATATATATATATATATATATATATATATATATATATATATATATATATATATATATATATATATATATATATATATATAAGAAAATGAACACTAGAGCATTAATTTGAAAAATTCAAATTAATCAAGAGAATGTTATAGTAGAGCTAGATATGTGAACGTGTACGATGTGATGTCTCCATTATCCTTCAAGGGATAAATGTAAAAAAAGAGAGAAATATTGAAATCGATGCCACACCTGATGGAAGTGCGAGACATATATGTTTCGTTCTGCAAGGAACTCGTCAGTCGCACCACGTCCATCGAAGTGAGGCAACGATTTCAACCTCCAATCATCTTTTTGTGACTCCAAGTGGAAGATCGTAGAGTAATGATTGGAGGTTGAAATCGTTGCCTCGTTTCGATGGACGTGGTGCGACTGACGAGTTCCTTGCAGAACGAAACATATATGTCTCGCACTTCCATCAGGTGTGGCATCGATTTCAATACTTCTCTAACATTTATGTCTTGAAGGATAATGGAGACATCGTACACGTTCACATATCTAGCTCTACTATAACATTCTCTTGATTAATTTTATTGTGCCATAAGCACAAACAAATTTTCATTTATATTTATATATATATATATATATATATATATATATATATATATATATATATATATATATATACAAAATAATTTCAATATCAATGAATGAAATTTCCGGAATGTATTATTGCCAAAACGAATGATTATTTGTTATATATTAAATAAAAAAACACTTGGCTTGGTTTCACAAAATTCAAAATAACTCAAAACTGAGTTAAGTTTAACTTTTGACAATGAGGTAACACCCCGAAACAATTGTCAAGTATTCATTATAAATTTTGTGAAACCGAGCCAAATGTGTTTTATTTAATATAATAAACAATGTTTCACCAGGAGTTCAGCGAATATTCAATCAACTTTATTTGTTATATGATGTAAAATTTACTTCGTACTGGATTTTGAATCTTAAATAGGCAAGTTTGTAATATGTTTATTCAGTTTTCTAATCTTTCGATTGTGATTATATTGTATTAACAACAAATTCTCCTTCAAATTAATATATTTATTATCATTACGTTTCCATCGACATAAAATTTTATACAGACTTTTAAATAAGAATTGGTTCTTGAAAGTCTATTTTAACGAAAATAACGATTTCTGTGATACGAGAGAACTGCATAATGGCTTGAGAGTGAAATGAAAAACTTTGATGTGTCCAAGCGATTTTTATCTGTGAATTTCTCGAGTTCTCCACTTCCGTTCTGACGTTAGGTCCACTTTCGGTTATAAATTCCTTTACAGTTAATCATAAAGTAATTTGAAAAGACGAATTGGTGTTCTGTGATTAGGTCTACCTAAAATAGCTAAAATTTCAGAAATTTCTATTCATAATAAGTATTCATTCAATGAAGATCCTAGAAATTTAATTGAAATTCGTGAATCCTTTATGATCTTTGTTAAGAAGCCAATAGTTAAATATTGAACATACACTTAATGAGCCGAAGTTCAAAATGAATAAATTATCTGAAATTTCATATTAAAGCAACTTCCTTTGGGTTATCTCTTCAAATGATTGAAATTCATTTATTGCTTATATTATATTTTTCATTGTTTTAAAAATATGAATTTGAAAATGATATTAACTATGAATTATGAAAAATAAAAAGCACGAGTAAGATTATCAAATACTTGCCAAATGACAGTTACAATAGAAAAAATGTTTCCAATGATAATATTTCAAAATAAATTCAATTAAAATTAAGACTAAAATCTAAACTAAATGTTATAACTACAGTTTGAAGAATGACTAGCGTATCGTAAAATTAAGAAACCTGGTTGAGACAGAATCATAATACATATGTTTCGGGTTTCTTTGCCCATTATCAAGAGTTTGATGATTCATTGAATAGTTTCAAACTCTTGTAAAGGGGCTAATATTGCGAAACAAATGTCGAATCTATTATGTATTCTGTTAAATTCAGCCAAATGTTTTCAGTCGTACAATATATTCCAAAATATTTCACCTAGTTTTCTACTCAGAACTCGATATTGGTAATGGTTTAAGTTGAAACTTTGAATAAGATTTCTTAAAAATTGGGTGAACCAAAAGTCGAACTCTAAGGTAGGTATGTACATCAAAACATAGTAACTCCGAATTAATACACAATGTATTTCAAGTCTGCAGGATTAAGATTTTATATGAGAATCTTATTTTAAAATTTTTTTTTTGAAAAAATATCGGAAAATTTAAAAAAGAATATTCTTTTTAACTTCATTATTTTAAAATATGGATTTTCCATGATAATTCAAACAGATCAAGTTATCTCTTTCGTAAAAGTCTTGGGAATACTCATTAAAATCTCGTCAAGTATACAAATAACTCGAAAATTATCCCAAAATCACTTGTAATTAAGCCATTGTAATATTTAACTCTTAAATGATCGTTGAAATTTCCAATGACATTCTTTCAATTTTACAATTATCACTTAAAAATGAGTGATAATGTGTACCTACATTCCAGGATATAAATTATGTTGTGAATATATGTGTTAAATATTGTTTATGATGATTTATTTCTTTTTTCGAAGAACACTACCCTAAAAATGTTACCGCCAAATACAAATGTTAATGAAATAATGGATATTGAATTGAAAAACTGTAGATATCTAACATATTTGTTTGAATTTTAATTTTTATGTCAGTCAAATAACTATTTTTCCAATTTTTTAATTGGGAGTACTTAGTTTGAGAAATTTTCAATAGCAGTATTCTTTTGAATATTTCTGTTGACGATAAAACGAGTATACTCACTTTTTGGATGACCAGGGGGGTGCCAAAGTCTTTTCCACCCTGCAGCCTGAACCCCCAGCTCGGCGAGTCCCCCTTATTAAGTTTGACCGTTAACAGGGATGCCATTTTCGCACTTTTCCTATTTCTTCACTAAAAGACGCGCCCTACACTTGTCAGTTGCTTCGAACACTTTTATTTGAATAAAGGAGAAATACGAGACGGCGCTTGCAGGAATTGGAGTAGGTACACCCAATAACTTTGAAATCAGTGTCGCTGCTCACGGACAATTCGAAATACAGCGGAAACTAATTTGAGAGATGCGCGGTCAGTTCAGTGTTATTGTATTTGCGAGTAGGGACGACCAAAATGCGGAACGTGTGCATGCATCGTTTTATCGATAATTTTACCGAATCTATATCAATCGATGGACTCCATCCAGAGGCTTTTTTTATTCTACTGGATGATACGGCGTTGCCACTATGTTATAAAATTATTGGATTCGGTATAACTAGAATTGTTATATTTATTAAGTTATTTATTTTGCATGTCTTATAAACACCCATAAGTACTTACATATGAGACAAATTAGTAGTAAACCAAAACATAGATCACTACCTTAAACATCAACTAATGAAACTAAAACTGAACATATACATACATATAAATACTTCATATAGAAATCATAAAAATTGCTATATAAAAAGAAAGAAATTTATAATGAATTTACCACACCTGCCTTGAAGATTCTGGGATCATCACTAAGAAAATCAACGTCTCTGTTACTGTTCAGTAGCTTGTTACAGATACTTAACATACAATTTAAAGGAGACAAACCATTTACAACAACCAGAAATAGATCCCAACTGGAGCAACGCAACCAAACTTTTGGAACTTTCAAATGAATAAAATCTATAAGATTGCAATTTTCATATTTGATGGAATTCAGAACATAATAAATGAAAAGAATAGCCTGAATATTTCTTCTCACTGACAATCTTTGCAGATTAAAGCTAATCAACATTGAGCTATATGATATTTTAAATGGATAACTATTATGTCTTTTATAATGTAAAAACCTCAGAAAACGTTTTTGAACTCTCTCTATTCTGTCTTCATTAGTAAAAGCTTTAGGTGACCAAATATTGGAGGCATACTCCAGGTGAGGCCTAACAAAAGAGCAATACAGTTTTATGATAGTTGAAACTTCAAAATTTTTACTATTTCGGATAATAAAACCCAGTACCCTAACTGCTTTACTAACGATTTGGTTGTAGTGATCGTTAAATCTTAAATTGAAACTAAAATTTACACCAAGATCCTTATAGATATACACAATTGTATTGTACAATAATATTGTACAATAGAATTGTACAATATACAATTGTATTGTAACTGAATACTACAGGCTGCAATGCAATTGACGTTTTAGGGATATTTTTGATAATACTTGATAATCTTCATTGCCTGTGATATTTCATTCTTTTCCACTAATTTTGTGAGAATATTCATCAATGTCATCATAGAAAAATAACCTTTTAATGCGTCAGTTTATGGTATAATAACAACAAGAATTTTCGCTACGAAAAATTATATTCCTCAAAGAACTTAGGCATACATTCCTCGTTTTTCAAGGAATAGTAATATTCTGTTATACCGTCACGCTATTATGATTTGTCTATTATATTCTGTACTTTACATTAATTCTTTAATTAAGTAAAATTGATGTTTTGGTTTGAATTTCCTAGTAATTTGCAGTGAACTCCAGCCATCAACTGAATTGATATAGCACTCTAATAAGTAATAATTAACTCCGCTTCTGAAATATTAGTATCTACACCGAGAAAGATATAGAGGGGAGAAAGGTGATCTATACAAGGACTGCAAAACATTTAATATAATTTGATATAATTAAATCTCCATACTTCACGGAAAGATGGTATACCCTCAAAGTAGTGAAAAATAGTTGATTTGAAATGTTAGTTTATTCTTACATGATGAGTGCATATTCAAATTATCTCCTTTATACTATGTGTACTTATAATATTGTGTTTTGTGACTTTTGAATTTGGTTTTTGGGAATTTTGAATACCCTACTAATTCATTTGTTGTTATTTTATTTCTCTTATGCTGTTTACTATTTTTTTTTGTAACTGCAGTTGGCTATTACAAACAGGTTTCTGTTAGTTAGTACATAAAATCTTTACCGCTAAATGAAATTAGGCGAATGCTACCGACTTTCAGTTCAACTAAAATATATCTTGTTGGGCTCCTTAAAAACGCCACTATAAGACTTTTCGAAGGGCGTTTCACCCATTTTCAATTATCGTTCAATATTAGATTTAATTAAAATCTGAATTTCCCCATATAGTTAAACGGTAAAATTCTAAAACTATTTCGAAGAGAATTTTTGAGAGACTTTGAAACAAATATTACACATACCAGATAATAATAATAATAAAATTTATTCTCGTAGTATTACAATATCTTGTAATAAAAGAAAGCTGGTCAGAGATAATCGCACATATCAAATTAGGTTTTACAGGCATTTAGTTTTGAAAAGAGTACTTTTTCAGCTCGTCCATAGATTGCCAATGCTCAACCAATGCAAAAAAAGATGGCTTCATATCCTTGATAAGCCCCTCCAATCCGTTAAATGAAGTACTGAGGCACTGTATGTTCATATAGAAAATTGTTACAAGAAGGCTTATGCATACACTCTCAGACAGATCTACTTGACACTTTCTGTTTTCTTGACCGGACAAAAAGAATTTCTGAAGTTGAATTCTCTGAGTACAACCCCAGATGGCCAAAAATCAGGCTTAGAGATATCGTTATATATTTCCTCACTTGGACAGCCAATAGAATAGGCCGAGTTCGAGCCCTTTGTTGGCAACTTCTTTATATCGATTGTTTCAAAGTTCGGAATATTATCCATATATGCCAGAATATCACTTTCCGACACCTCGTTCCCTGATACTCTTCCCAGGTACATCCATCTTTTCTTAATTGCTCCTTTAATTTTATTCTTTTTAAGATCGGTGTTGTTGTTAACACCTTTACAAACAATGTTAACAAACATTGATGCTATGATGATTCTTATTTAACCTAAGAGATAGTCGCTTTTTATGAAAAAATCGGTATTAACGTTTTTATTAAAGTATAACGCAGTGCCGGAATATGTTTTAATTTAAATTGGAGACCCTGTATATACGTATCTATACGTAATGATAATACACAATATCTGAAATCACATATACCTATATAATAAAATTGTTAAGTATTATAATCATTGCTTTCAGTTTTAATGAATTGAGTTTAGTTACTGCGAACCTTGAATACTGTTTCAGTATTCTTTCCTGAAAAATGTCGATAAAAAAGAAACGTCGATGTTGCCAGCCCCGTAAGCAAGTGAGTTGGCTGCGGGTTAAAATTAAAACTCGTATGACTGAGAATCTACGTACGCGATTTCGAATTACGTCGGTTACGTCTCAAACGATGTATTATGGTCGGAGCACATTTTACAAAGACATTCGTGATTTTCGGGTTATGAAGCTGTTGAAATTAGGTCAATTCTGTCACGAATATATTTATATATATCCAATGGCCCATTTAATCTTGTATTATGAGCAGTATTCCTACGGACAATCTGCCATTCAGGAGGATTATCTAAATAAACTAGTTGAATTTATTTCGATTCTATAGATAGCTGAAACGACATGTTAATTAGTTCCATGAAATAGCCTATAAAATCACACTTTAACATTAACGTATTGCAATATTACTGTATTGATTGTCATGCTTTTTCTTGTTTTCAAGCTCAAAATTGAAAATAAACGAATATATAGTCCAAAATAGTGATACTTGCATATAAATATATATATCACTACATAGTATAAAGCAAAGTCGCTTTTTCTGTCCGTTTGTCCCTTTGTACGCTTTAATCTTTGAAACTACGCAACGGATTTTGATGCGGTTTTTTTTTAATAGATAGAGTGATTCAAGAGGAAGGTTTATATGTATAATAACATCCACTAAATAGTGGAGAAGTTCTGTTATTTTTGAGGTTTCTAATGTGATGTCGTAAATAATTACATTTTTTCCGCTTACATTGCAAACGCAGGCTGAACCCTACGAGTTTTATCAAAATAATGTACTAAGTATTGTACACATTGAAAAGGTCTACAGAAAAGTCTGTGATGGTATATGTCTATCTCTTATGGATAACCCACAATAACTTTTTTTTGTCATTTACTTTTTGCGACAAATAATGGCTAAATTTCGAAGCGATTTTAACCCATACAGCATTAATCCTTAACCAATTAAATACCTTGAATACATTGTTCATTTAATATAGATATACATGGCCCTTTACACCGTATGATTTAAGTGAATATTTTCGAAGATATTACAGATTTAAAAATTGCGGGGCGTAGCGTTTGCGGCGTGCGAAGCCGGGGCGGGTCGCTAGTATATATATATATATATATATATATATATATATATATATATATATATATATATATATATATATATATATATATATAAAATTTATTGAAAATTTTTTTACAGTAATGATTGATATTCTGTTCAAATCTCATCACATCAAATTGTGCATTGATAGATGAATTCTTTTTACAATTAAATTACAATTTGAAAATGGCTCATCGCCGAAACGCGTAAAGGAGAATTTTATTGTAAAAACCTGAAGAAGAATTCTCTTCTTTTAGTATAATATAATATATGACCTACCCCCAAGAATCAGAAATTAAATTAATACGTAAGGTCAGGATAAAAACTTAATATATATATATATATATATATATATATATATATATATATATATATATATATATATATATATATATATATATATATATATATATATATATATATATATATATATATATATATATACGAATGGATGAATTTAATGTGGGAGAAAGTACAAACAAAAGCAGAATAGAATTATTGGTATAGCCCCCAATTGGAACTTCCTTCACAGAAGTGTTCTTTTGTTGTTGATTCCATCTGCAGGTTCTTACACCTTGAACATGGCTACGCCGTTTTGAGCAGAGCCAATAAGCTAGAAACACGCGTCAACGGCTGCTTCCAATTGCAGGCTATACCAATAATTTGCTTTTGTTTGTACTTTCTCCTGCGTTAAATTCTTCCGTTCGTTATTCATATTCTCCGTTGAAGATTCCGTAAAGAATGAATGTAGCCGTTGACACGTGCTTCTAGCTTATTGGCTCTCCTCAAAACGGCGTAGCCAAGTTGAAGATGACATGAAAAACAGAAGAACACATATGTAAAGGATGTCTCCACTGCTAGGCCTCCACGTGAACTCTCCGGGTTTGGAGATTTGGTCAACGTATCGCCTTTGTGGCGACTATTGAACTATTACCTTTATGGACTCTTCAACCGAGAAAGTGAACAACGAATGAAAGATTTTCTCGCGAGAAAGACTTCAAACAACAAAATACAATTCTTGGTATAGCCCGCAACTCAATTGGAAGCAGTCGTTGACAAGTGTTTCGAGCTTATTGGCTCCCCTCAGAACGGAAATATAACGAGTGATTTTTTAGCAGTTAAGTTTTTCAGGTTGGCGGCACTGGTTAGTAATGACATCCAAACGTCATCTGTCAGAGTGAAAAGTTTTCAGTATACTCTGCCATTTCCTCACGGACAGACTTACAAACAAGCAACGATTGCAAATTGTTGAAATTTAATATCAAAATTCGTGCTCTGTGAAAAATGTTTATCGTTTCTTACGACCATATTATGGTCGTCATAATCGATAATTTCGCACCAAGATTACTTTGTTGGATATTGAACCATTGTCTCGCATGCGTACAATGCGTACTGAAGAGAATATTGAAGCTCTAGCGTACAGTGGTAATGAGGATCGTGAAATGTCAATTTGTCGCCGTTCTCAGCAATTGGGCATGTGTTACTCAACCACAAGGAAAATTTTACGTGTTCATTTTGGTTTGAAAGCCTATAAAATTCAATTTCTGCAAGAATTGAAGCCGAATGACCTTCCACAACGTCTAATTTTTGGTGAATGGGCCTTAAAACAGCTTAATGAAAATCCGCTGTGTTATCGAAAAATTGTGTTCAGCGATGAAGCTCATTTCTGGCTTAACGGATATGTAAATAAACAAAACTGTCGCATCTGGAGTGATGAACTGCCACATGCCATACAAGAATTACCGACGCATCCCGAAAAATCCGACGCATCCGACAGTTTGGTGTGGTTTATGGGCTGGTGGCATCATCGGTCCATTTTTCTTCAAAGACGACCGTGGAAGAAACGTTACCGTCAACGCGAACGATATCGAGCCATGATACGCAACCTTTTTTTTGCCCCAGTCGGCTGAATTGAACTTGGTTGACATGTGGTTTCATCAAGACGGTGCCACATACCACACAGCTTGTGAAACAATGGACATGTTGAAGGATGAATTTTGTGAGCAGCTTATCTCTCGAAATGTGAGTTGGCTGCCAAGCCGAACACGATTGAAGCCTTACATGATAATATAACACGCGTAATTCGTGGGATACAGGCTGAAATGCTCGAAAAAGTTACGCAAAAATGGACCTTACTATATTTATACTTGGACTATATTGCTGCTTTTCTTTTCATTAATTATTTACTCTTTTTGTGCCATTTCAAATTCGTTTCTTAGAGTACACTAAAATAAAATGAAATTACCTGAATTATAAATATAAAAGGAACACATCACAAAACTTAGATATAGAGCCTCAGGACGTTAAAAGACCAACAAAGATACACTGTGGCTACCGCACGACTAAGTGATGTGGTTATTTTACATACTTTTTATGATTCGGCAATAAATGTTACTGAATTGGCCCGTATCAGTTTTATAGTTGACACAATTTTTGTTTTTCATTATATGACACATTTCCAGAAAAAGTCTTGTCTTATAATTTTGCTGGTCAATAATTCTCACGTTGTTGAAGTCGAATATATATCCTGTATTTCTAAGGTGTTCCACCACTGTACACGAATTTTTACCTAAAAGCCTGCCACTCTTATGTGTAATGCGCTGTTTCAGCTATTGGTTAGTTTGTCCAAGATAGGTATACCATTGCATTGTGAGCAGAATACTTCATATACAACATTGTTTCTTCGCAATTGAGAAATCGTAAATGCACTGAGAGAAAATGAAACACATACCTACTTATTTCAATATTGAAGATTTCATTTATTTCATTCATATTGTTTTCATGATATCGATATTTCCTTTCAAATAAAAATACCGACATTTTTCCTACTTAAATTCTTCGCATTACACTGCATTATCTCATTCATCATAAATGAAAAAAATTGACGACAGTCGAATTAAAACAACATAAATAACTAATTTATTCATCAAAAAGATACATTCACAACTAAATTACAACTAATTACAAATAATATTTTCGATGAGGATATTTTGTAATTTCGTGAAGAGCATGTCTGTAAGATTACATTATCAATGATTTCTCCATAAAGAAATCTTTCATCTAAAACTAATGGTAACAAAAACCTTCGTACAGTTGAAAAATAAAATCTGCATAACATTTTTATATAAGTCTATGAAAACGTTTCAAAATATTGAGGAAATATCCTCCAAGTAGTGTCCTGAACTTCCACCTACTAAATCATCACAGTGTTTATCTTAATTGCCTACTAATTATCACAAAATATATACTCAAACTCGAAATACCATCGAAGAAACAGTCAAAAAGAAATACCTATATAGGTTTCTATAATTCACTTTTGTAAATTTCGTAAACATTTAAAAACTTGAATAACAGGAGAAATCGATGATAGCAGCTGTGTTAAAATGAGTTCATACTAAATTAATGTATATAATCCATTGATATGTGGACAACACCTAATAAACATGTAAAGAAATATCACTATTTTAATCAGATTACAACAATTTCAAAAATCTGTCTGCAATACGTTTCTGATTTTAATGAATATTCTGGCAGAGTATTTGAGTACTCTCTGCCATTTTCCAAATTCTTCGAGCTGAACCGGTGTTTTTTTGAGTTTCCTCGAATAAATAGACAACAAAGATTGCAGTAAAAATGCATAATAGTGAAATGTATAAACATTCGAACATGCAACTATTATTTTCTCTTCCTAACGAACTGTAGTAAATAACCTTAATATTATCATAAATACATCATTTCATTTATCCTCTTTGTGTATAATCTGAATAGGGGCTTATTTATCACACAAAATTTAATATACCAATCGCAATCTCATCAAAATACTATATAATTTATAATAAATTCGACATTGAAAGCTTACAAATTTAGGCTTTCAAAACACCATGAACAATAAAATTTAATAATAAATAATTTTTTGAGGGTGGAATCAATTTTTCAAAAGTTATGATTCAAATATATATATATATATATATATATATATATATATATATATATATATATATATATATACATATATAGAAATGAATGTTTCAATATGTTACTATCTATCTCATTTCACATAAAATAATAGACTAGAATATAAAAATATTTTCAAAGAATGTTTCAAATATAACGCATATCAATAAATTAATTTCATGAACTGATATATTTTCTCATAAAATATTTTAGCCGATCATTATAAAAGTATTATAGAAATCAATTTCGTATGTAGTATATTTTTATGATACTACACAAATTATATCTATTTCCATAATTCTATCATAAAATGATTTTATAATTTCAATTTGCTCGGAGACTAATAAAATTCACTGTATATAGAGATATATTTGAATGTCTTTCGGAGTATGCCTCGGTGTTTTAGTTGTTTGAATTATTCATTATTCGGCTTCGGTGAAATCGAAAGAATCATTTCCAAACCGTAAACGTTAATTCAAGCAACAACATGAACAAATATCCGAAAGACATTTAGCATTTATATAAGTTAGTTTATGTGTACGTATTGTATATACGTATAAACAGGAAATATAAAGTATTAAAAGATATCCAAGGGTGGATATTACAAATTGGAAAATAATATTACGTAAATAAGTAGATATATTGTTCATATTCTACCACTGGTCCTAGAACAATCTCACAATGATATAGAATTTTCCGAACTGAATAATAGACTAGTATAAATATATTGTGGATATGTACTTTTGTGAACTAATTGTAGATAACTACAATAATTACTACGACTTTAACTGCGTAAAGATATGTCAATGAAAAATGTTAAAACATTATCAAACATTTCATTCTACAACATTATATAAATCTATTATATTATTACAAGTAATTACCATTATTAAATTAACACAAATGCAATAAACTTTTTTCCAGAATAACATGTTTAAAACTATGAAATTTTATATATTAATTATACTCATTTAAAATTTAAATTTTAAAACACTGAAATAAATATTTTCGAATTTATAAATTACATCGTAAAAACTTTGTTAAAATCGAATTTTTCATTTTCTCACTAAGTGGATAGAAATTATCAATTTAAACGACATTTGTATAGTGCCAGAAATGATTAAACCGAATTGAACTTGAATTAAACCTTCGAATATCCTCGGTCAACCTTTTTATATAATCCAACGTAGTCCATTGGAATATGATTCAGTAAATTGTGCATGCACTACGGAAATATAGTTAGTCTTGAATCATTATTATCGAAATTATTGTCATACATAACAATATATCAACAGTTTTTTTATATTTTATTGGCTTGAGCCGCTTGTCTCTTCAAATCTGATGTTATACAAGCTGTCAATATAGTTCCAATTAGTAACATAAGAGACATGACAGCGTTTGCCCAAATGTCACCCGCATGATATAAAATTACTGAATAAATACTGGTGAAAATTATTCCAAATACTTGGGATGCTGCGTTCAATAACCCCGCTGACGTTCCTTCTGGTTCTGGATAAGTGAGTTCTGCAGCTAGCTCGAAACCCACAGGAAGGAGGCCCGTCATGAAGAACCTGAAATATAATTACATGTCACAAAATAATAGACTATTCGAGAGAATTTATGGTTTTTTTATGGTCGAATGTCTATGATCACTGTCAACGATGTGCCAATTCCAAGAAAGCAATTTTGGAATTTCTTTAACTAATTCTAAAATTGAGCAGACAAGACAAAGACTTGCTTCTCTGAAACAAATATTTTATTGAAGAATCGATGGAGTCTCTGAATGCAGAACATTGAACCGAAGTTAGAGAGCTACATCTATGCATTTCAAATGTACCTCTGGCTGATCAGAAAGGGAAAAATCGAACGTAAATTTGTGGACAGCAAGAGATCTGTGGAAAGACCACAGAACTATTAGCTTAGGTTATTTGCCTAGTTTTGGCGAGATCCATAGAAATATTTTAAGAATTTTCGAGTAAAATGCTGTTCTGAGATCATTAATATGTTTGTTCACCTTATGCCTCTACAGCAGGGGTGCTCAAACGGTCGAGGCTTTTTGAGTAGATCTCGAGAAGAAAAAATATTTAGTGAGAAGGTAACTGAACTACAAAAATAGGTAATAAAATAACACTCTGCTAGCGCCAAAAGGCGGGTTTATTAAAAGAACAAGCTTGTCAAAGAAAAGTCGCTTTTTTTATTATTGTCGCTTTTTCTAGAAATTTCGGGCGGCGCGTTTGACGGGAATATTCGAGACTTTCGTTCACCCCGATATAAATGTTGCGCCTGCAGGAACTGGTGTCATTCTGAATTGTAACTTAAACGCAATACTACATCCATACAAAGTTAATTATTGAATAGTACAAAATGAGTGCAGCGAAGAAATCTAAAACGTACCATTTTAATAACAATTGGGAGGAAGAATTTTTCTTTTGTATGGTGAAGGGTAAGTGCATTTGTCTTATTTGTCGTGTGTCAGTTTCAATACCTAAGCGTGGTAACTTAGAGAGGCATCATAAAACGGTTCATAAAAACTATGAAAAGGATTTTCCGCCACAGAGCGAATTAAGAAAACGAAAAGTACGTGATTTGATATCTTGTTTGATAAAAGAACAAACTGTTCTTTTATCAAACTGTTCACAAGACCAGCCAAACAATCAAAAGCTGCTACGATCGCGTCATTTAAAATATCTCATATATTGGCGAAACACAAGAAACCATTCGAAGATGGATCGGTTGTGAAGGAAGCATTTATTGAAGCGGGTGAGATTCTATTTGGAGATTTTGAAAATAAAACAGAAATCATTATCTGCTATTAGAGAACTTCAGTTATCTCGTCCGACTGTCACAAGGCGTATTGAAGTCATGGGTCAGGACATGGCAGATAAACTAAAACATGATATCATGAAATGTACATACTTTTCTTTACAGTTCGACGATTTGACAAACACTGCCCAGCTGTGTATTTTCATTCAGATGGTATTTTATTTTAGACAGGAAGAATTTTTGACAATCATTCCTTGAAAGGGGAAGATCCGTGGCGAAGATATATATGACGTTTTCTTAAATTTTGTGAATAACTACAAGCTACCAATTTATAAATTAGTGTGCATTACAACAGATGGAGCACCAGCAATGACTGGAAACAAAAACGGTTTTGTGGCATTATGTCCAGCTAATGAAGATTTCCCTTCATTTTTTTCATTCACATCAACAAGTTCTGTGTTCAAAAGTTTTAAAAACTGAGGAAATTATGGGCATTGCAACAAAAATTGTGAATTCCATCCGTGCACGTAGCTAGCAACGGCGGCTCTTTAAGTTGCAGGTGGAAGATAGGGAGTCAGCTGAACACACTGATTTAGTTCTTCACACGGACGTCAGGTGGTTGAGTCGCGGAAAATTCCTAGAAAGGTTTCAAGAATTATTGCCCGAAATAACAGCATTTCTAGACGAAACAGATGATGACACTCAGATGCTGAAGAACGAAAAATGGCCGACTGATTTGGCATTTTCGACTGACATCACAATGCACTTAAACACCATTAACTTGGAGCTTCAAGGTAAAGGAAAAATCTATTATTGAGATGATTAGCGCAGTAAACGCATTCGAAAGTAAATTACAACTTATGATAATACTTGATAGATCAACTGAAAAGAAAGGATCTAAACATTTTCCGTCTTTGAAAACAAGGATTCCTCAGTTGAATTATGATACGTATAAGGCTGAATTGTCAAATATTTTGGGACAATTCGAAATGTGGTTTTATGATTGCAGTAATTTGACAAATATAGCATTATTTATGAGTTATCCTTTTTCATGTAAAAACATTGAGGAATTAGCTACTGAAATGGCAAGTCAGTTTAATATGAACACATTAACACGTTGTGTTGAAAATGAGTTGGTGCAGATTATATCAGATATACATCTCAAAGCAACAGCATCTGATACAAATTTCTGGTGTTTTATATCTGAAGATAAATAAACGAATCTAAGGCAAATCGACCTTCAACTGACGGCAATGTTTGGGTCAACTTACTTGTGCGAGTCTGCATTTTCTGAAATGAAGATAATTAAGTCAAAATATCGCAATCGACTAACTGACGATCATATGTCATCATGCTTGCGATTAGCACTCAGTGGTTACGTACCATCTTATGAAAAGTATGCCGAGGACATGCAGTGCCAGGCTTCAACTTCCAAAGTCACTCCTTAGTTAAGTTTAACAGCATATGTCACTCTTTTGTTTTGTAACAACCAATAAACTCGCAATTTTTAATAACTATGAGTTTTTTCATTGATATTGTAGAGAAGAACCTAACTAAACCTAATCCAAACCTTGACTAAAATAACGCATATTGTGCGGAAAGCTAATTTCTATATTATGCCACGGTACAACCTACCTAGATAGATAGGGTGTATCTTGTATGCACGACAACCCTGCATCACACATACTTGCAGCCTCTCAGAGTCGATCGTAAGTAGTCTAAAAATATTGAGGTAGATCGCCAGCAGTTCAAGTTTGAGCACCCCTGCTCTACAGAATCTGCATGGTTTGATGAAGCTTGCAAAATATTTTGAAAAGATTACCTAGTTCAGAAATTTGTCAATTAAGAAACTCAGAAACCACAAAACATGCCTTAAGTATATTTATATATACGACAGTGGTTGGAAGAGTTTTCTCTGACCTACCAGATTGTAAGCCGCTGGAATTCATGTGTCATTTATGACCAAAATTTCATCATTTTTCAGATAAACTATTTTGTTGTTTGCATTTCTTTTGTTGATAAGTCCTGCAATATGAATTATAGTGTAAACCATAAAACTACTCAGTTTCTTTTAAATTATAAAACATGAACAATGCGATGTCTCCATTACCCTTCTAGGGATGAATGTTAGAAAATATTGAAGTCGATGCCTACATTCATTGGAAGCGTAAGGAAGTTCACTGTTTCGTACTACAAGGTACTCTTCAGTTACGCCACTTCCAACAAACGAAAGGCAACGACTCAATCCCTAGACAGAATTATACTGTTATGTAGGATGCATATATAATTCATAGATTACTGTAGGTATATCTCAAATCGTAGGAATCAATGAAAAGCACATGAATACATCTAACATTTCAGAAAAGTTTCACACATCCTTATCAATTAAGATACTACATTTTACAGCTCTTGTTTTTGAAGAATTTTATCCAATTTGACGAAGCAATGCCATCTAGGCTGCGGTTGTAGAAATAGATGTAAAGTGAGATGATATTCTACAGAATTCTTTTTCTTGTAGTAGATATCTTTCTTATTCTTCTATCTTATTTGTCTTTGAAATCAGAATTGAAAATTCGCAGAGTTTCAAGCAACATCACCTTTTGCTGATATAAATTATGGAAATACATCTTACCCAAGTAAACCGGACACTACGTAGACCAAAACCATTCCTTTATCTAAGGTAAAAGTAAAAATAACCATTGAAAGTAGAGACATTGCATAGACAACCATAGTTGTTTCTCTGAAAAAAAAGTGGAGTAAGTAAGTTTAAGTTTTGATACCAATAGAATACACACACATACATACATACACACACATAGTTAGATACACACATAAAATTCAATTTATCAGTGTTGAATTTCACTAAAATATTGAAACGTTTAAAGCTAACTTTTTTATGCTCTGTTTTCATCACGAAGGAATTAGTTTAATAGTTTCATTCAAAGCAGATATTTTTGTACTCTGGCGATTTTACTTCTCTAGGAATTTTCATTAGTGAAAATAATGAGAAATGTGATAAAATTATCACATCCCAAACAAATGTATGCAAAAAATTAGCTTACTTAAATTTATGATATTTATCCAAGATCACTCCGCAACAAACGGAGCCCATCATGCCTGCTAAAACAATCAACACTCCTATCCTTCCCGCGTCTTCCTGGCCGTCCTAAAATTTAATAAACGAATAAAGCACATTTTAATACAAACATCTTATTCATTTAATACATACAGAGGCAGCTCTAGCCTATGTAGAGGCAATACCCTGACGCCATCTAGTAAGTGGTATGTAAAACAAAATAGCTAGTTTTGCCAAATACAGAAAATTTATTGAGGAAAATTAACAGATTCGGGTAGATTATCCTGTCGCCGTCTATACATGATTATGAAGCATATAAGAATAAGAGAATAAGAATAATGAAAGGGAATAATAAGAGAATAAGAATAACAAGAAATGGATTTATATAAGCAAAATCTTCAACACTGTCACTAGTTTCACTTTGGATTTCATGTACAATACTCAGTAACCATTTATCTATCGTTTTTGCATTAATGTTGATGAAAGTTTCAATTTCCAAAGTGTTTTTAGTACACGAGATATATTTTTTTGCTATGTTCTAGCCTGATTGGTAAGTTCTGTGGTTTTGGGTGCTGTAAACAGATGTAGAAATATTGAAATTAATGTATTTCTATACAAATAATTTGAAATGGCGTATTGCATTCATTAATAAACATCGTCAATGATTCTATTTTATCGAAGAGATCGATACAAAATGAAAAATTACCCACATCTGAAGAATTCATAGCAGAATGTTTTTATATCTAAGTCATTATCCTTTCAGTTTTTCAACTTGTGAAGAAAAAGAAATTGACATTAATTTGTAATTGAATTTATTATTATTCAAAAATGACTTATTGAGATTCAGGACCGTTCTTCCATCTTATTAATTGCGATACCTAATAGGTAATAGAAATTTAAGTATTATTAGTTCGTCCGTTCCTCCTTCAAAAAAAACCTTCACAGAGCTGGACGGTAGACAGGTGCGAAAAATTTTACTAACCTAACCTAACTCAACATAATATAACCTAACCTAACCTAATGTGTAATAAAATTCAAGTAATATTAGTTCGTTCTTTCCTCCTTCAATTGAAAAACCTTCCCAGAGATGTACTGTAGACAGGTGCGAAAAATTTTACTAACCTAACGGGTAATAGAAATTCAAGTAATAAGAGTTCTTCCTTCAATTAAAAAACCTTCTCAGAGATGGACTGTAGGCAGGTGCAAAAAATTTTACTAACCTAACCTAATGGGTAATAGAAATTCAAGTAATATTAGGTCGTTTTTTGCTCCTTCAATTAAAAAACCTTCTCACAGATGGACGGGAGAAAGTTTACTAATCTAACCTAATGGGTAATAGAAATTCAAGTAATATTAGTGCGTCCTTACCCCCTTCAATTCAAAAACCTTCTCAGGAATGTAAAGCAGACAGGTTCGAAAAATTTTACTAACCTAACTCAAATTAACCTAACTTAATGGGTAATAGAAATTCAAGTAATATTAGTTCGTTCTTTCCTCTTTCAATTAAAAAACCTTCTCAGAAATGGACTGTAGACAGGTGCCGAAAAATTTTGCTAAACTAACCTAACCTAATGGGTAATAGAAATTCAAATAATATTAGTTCGTTCTTTCCTCCTTCAATTAAAAAACCTTCTCAGAGATGGACTGTAGACAGTTGAAAAATTTTACTAACCTAACCTATCCTAATGGGTAATAGAAATTCAAGTAATATTAGGTCGTTTTCTGCTCCTTCAATTAAAAAACCTTC
Source organism: Henosepilachna vigintioctopunctata (assembly GCA_030704895.1). Lineage (NCBI taxonomy): Eukaryota > Metazoa > Arthropoda > Insecta > Coleoptera > Coccinellidae > Henosepilachna > Henosepilachna vigintioctopunctata. The sequence continues at coordinate 19,647,151 of JARQZJ010000121.1, read as the reverse complement.
TCACAGATGGACGGGAAAAAGATTACTAACCTAAACTAATGGATAATAGAAATTCAAGTAATATTAGTGCGTCCTTACCTCCTTCAATTAAAAACCTTCTCAGGAATGTATAGCAGACAGGTTCGAAAAATTTTACTAACCTAACTCAACCTAACCTAACTTAATGGGTAATAGAAATTCATGTAATATTAGTTCGTTCTTTCCTCCTTCCATCAAAAATCCTTCTCAGAGATGGACGGTAGACAGGTGCAAGAAATTTTACTATTATCTCGATCTTTTTCCTTATCGTTTCCGCGCTGTTAAGAAATTCCCAAATAGATTTTTTCATCATAAAAAAATCTATTTTTTCATGGTGAAATTTCGACTCTGGTCTTCTTCCTCCGTCCATAGCAACGTGTTCTTTGAACGTGTTGCTAGCGACATTCGACACCCTTAAATATTCCTGCACCCGTTCCACCACACGCCCAACACATAAAGTAAAGCCACCTCTGGATGTGTACTTTAGCACTAATAAAAACGAATTATCTTTATCCATACCTTATAATACTGTAAAATTATTTGGTTGAGCAAGGTTGAGATAGCGTAAAATATACCGACATTAATCCCATATGCTGTCAACAAGAGCAAGTAAGGTCGATTTTTCAAGAGTCGTTTTAGAGATTCGAAAAATGCTTCACGGTTTTCTTCTTGCTGCTGCGCCTGGGCATAAGATGGTGGAGTGGGCGGTTTACTCCTGAAAACTGAAATAAACAATATTATTTTAAATTACTAAAATTCATCTGAATGATATTTGAACGTTTGTTGAGATTTCGACTTTACATTTCTATTTCATTTTAATTTCATTCTCAAAATCATTTAGATACGGAACATTTCTCTTCTGATGTTTTGGGATAACGAAAAGAAGGGAATAAACAAAAAATGATATATGAAGAGAATTTAATGGCAGCAACTCAATTTTTCCTTACGTGGCTAATCCAGCAGTCTCCAGGATTTTTTGTGCCTATGCTCATATAATTACAGTTGATTCGTGTGTTCAAGATTCAAGTTCAAGATTCAAAAGTGTTGCAAAGATTCAAATTTTTTTCAAAGAATTCCTATTTTACCTCTCTACTGTTGGTTGCAGAATGCCACTTGTAGATTTGATAGTAATAAATTTATTATAATTATCAGTTTATTTATGTGACATTATATTTCAAAATCAATATCATTCAATATTTTTTAAGTTGGGCCTCAGAATTAATTTTCGTTTCATATCATTAGAAAATTCTATCTCAATGATATTTTTACACAAAATAATCTCAAATTAGCTTGAGCTCTTGCACACGTAATGTTGCATACTCCTCAATTGCTAACTGAATTTGGCACTCTTACTTCTTCTATATCTCTAAAATAGTGAAGAAGCTTGAATACATAGTTCATAGAAAATCAGGAAGAATTTGGAACAAATCTAGTCTGAATTTCAGTCTAAAAAAACTTAAATTTCACATTCTGTGAAAATGTATTGTTGATGTTTGGAAAAAGCATGATGATTACAAGAAAATCTTCAATAATAAGATTAATTTTTTTTTTATTTCAGATCTGCTTCCGAGAAATTTTAACCACAGAAGCCAAGCTATCATAACAACAGTAAATATTCCTCATAATCCAGCTACATTTGTGTTTTGACGGGAATATCAGGAACCCCTATATTTTCTCCCGCCTGGAAATCCTGCAGGTTGAAAACGACCACTTAATTAAGCTAAAGTGGACCCAACTTCTTTTAATGAAATTTAGAAAATTGGGAGCTGGTCTAATAACTGAGATCAAAATAACACTTATTTGTGCAATAACTTGACGAAATATTTTTCACAGTAATACTTACAAAGTATAATTACGACAAATAATACTGTTGTGAAAATTGCGATCCCAAGGAACATGAAGAAGAGATCACGTTGAGTTTCATCTGTATCACCAGTTACTTTGACTAGAAGAGGTGGTAACAAGAATCCAGTAGCAACTCCCAGCTGAAATTAAAATATTTCGTACAATTATAATTCTTGAAGGTTGTTGTTATTTTTAAAGCAAACATTAACACTGAGTAATACACTTTTTCAATTAATATTTATCCAGATGCCTAGATATTTTCATAAAAAAAACTGTTAGAAAATGAAACCATAATGTGCAAGATAGTATATTAGGTGCCAAAATGTCATGCAACTTTTATACACCCACCATTTATCCATAAACTGTTTCTAAAAATTTGGGACCTTCCATAGGATAATTAGCTGCTGAAAAAAAGGTATTATATCAGAGTTCCACTATTTGAATATGTTCGTTCGTTGATTCTGATGTTTCCGGATAAACACCATTTTAGGTCACAGCAGAAAAATTCTTTTCTTTTTGGCCTATATTAGACAATGATCTGGAGGTAATTGAGTATGCCAAATATGAGGACCGCATTCTGTGAACCGTTTAAGGCTCAGAAAAGCTTGCAGATTACGAATCTGGATGTTTCAGAAAACATTTCTGGTACAATTTTTTTTAACCCCCCTCACCTCTAAGATATCGAGTAAATCGACCGAACGAACCTTTAGAGCTATTTTGATGATTTTTTAGGGATAATATGCAATTTTTTGTAATGATATTAGATAAACAGCACGTGGAGGTGAATTCGGCCGGTGGGCCAAATGGGCTCCCCCAAAAAATTATTTTGGATGCTAGAAGATTAAATTGAAATGATGAAACAAAATGGAATATGTAATCTTTCTTCACATTGATTTTCTCAAGAAGCTCGTTTGCTCCCCCTCATCCCCCTTCCATAGCTCAAAAGCTTATACAAAAAAAGTTAGGGATGACAACTAAATACTCTAAATTATTAAAAAAATAGTTTTCATAAACAAATGAATTTTAATATGTCATTGTTACTACATTTCTGTACAGATATTATTGATACATTTGCAAAATGAAATAAAATTAATTTGTAATTTTGTGCAAGTACAGGTTTTTTCCAGCATGTGATGAATATTTACAAGACTGAATCGAACATTCTGGTAAGGACAACTTTGTCAAACGACGTGGGTATAATTTGCCATCTTTTTTCATAGCCTAATACGGTATATCCAATAAAAAACACTTGACTTGGTTAAAATTATATTAAATGACTTGCTTTACAATTATTTTGAGATATTAACCCATTTTCAAAAGTTAAACCATTTTCAGTACTGTTTTAGTACAGACTAGCTTTCAGTTGGGGTAACACCCCAAAACAATTGTCTAGCAATTAATTCAATATAATTTTTGTGAAACCAATTCAAGTGTTTTTTTATCAATATATGTTCAATATATTCAAAATATTCACTTTTTCACAAAGAAATCAGCAAATTTTTCTAAATAAATTCAAGCCGAAGCCGATGATTTGAAAATTTTATTTTTACCGGAGTTCATCAGCAGTTGATTGTTACTTTGGAAGAAGAAAGCCATGGTTTCTAATTCTCCCAAATGATCGATACTTAGGTTTAAGTTTCCTGAATGTACTAGAGCTTTTTGTGCAGAATCCAACGATGCTGCTTTAAACTTTTTTTTTCAGCACAATCTACTAGTCGCATCGCAATCACACAGTGTTAATGCTGGAAAATATGACAAAGGTTTTCGCCAAGGGATTGAGTAGTGAAACTGCATCCTGAAATGTATTTCTTTCCGGAATTACTATAGATCCATACACCTCAACAACCTAGACGTTCTTTTCTTTTGCAGATATGAAATATATGATAAAATATCTTCGAATCGGCTTCTAAATGGTTAGAATTAAAGTCAGTTACTTCGATAAATGAAGAGCTTTGTGCATGAATCAATTTGTTGGATCGTCAAAGCCAGGTTAATATTGTTTCTGTAGGAATATATGAACGCGTATCTTTGCATCGCATTTTCATTTTGAGTTATATCGATCAAACCTCCGGTCACAGCAGAAGATCGGTTTTGAGACTACACTAATGACAAGTCAAGACCCACTCCATTGGGTTTTGAAACAATCGTTTCTAGTGAAGTCTGTATTGTTTTTTATCTTTTTGCGAATATCATGATTTCTTCGATCTGCCGTTCTTTGATTGTTTATGAACTATTCTGGTTGTGGTTTTCAGGAAATTACCCGTTTTGTCGCAAAACAAACACGAAATTCGTTGAAGTTCTCAATTCTTTATATTTATCACTTGTAGCGAACTTGTTCGCATTTTTTTAAAGTTAAGCATTAATTAAGCACTCAAATACCAGAAATTTTGGATTATATTGCAAAAATACCAAAAAATTAACTATTCTAAACTACCAGTTAATTTCTACTGGCGACTACACGCGCTATAGCACATTATGGCGCTCGCGGGGGGAAGGGGGCCAATAACAGCAAAATGGATTAGAATACGCTGGCAACATGTGTTTTATCTTCATATTTTGCATACTCATCTCCCTGTTTAACTTCATTTAAGCTACAATTTGTAACGATAAACTAACGTCATTTAAAATTGAACATTTTTTCAAATTTATAATTGTTTTAATATTGACAACCAATACTTCCAAAAACGAATTGTTTTTGTATTCAAAAATATTTAATTTCACTTTTATGGATGGAATAACCTATTTTGGATTGCATATGTAATTACGCAAATATACAAATTGAATTCTCATGAACGAATAGTTCATGTAGAATAGTCACGAAATGCGTAATACACAAATACAATACAATGATTCTCTACAATTTCCATTGAATTGTAACAGAATTTATATAAATATAATAATACCAAACAATACCATAAACTCAATGAGAAGATCATGCTGAAAAAAATTCCACATGGAATATTGTTTATTGAATAGGTACATATGTACATATTCAATGAGTGTAAATAACAATTTTGCCATGATGTTCATACATGCCTTGAAACCTTCACAGTAATAATAATGGTGACTAAGTCTCCTCCTAGATAGATATCACAGTATTATCAAACAATTACCTCAATTAAGACTTGACACTTTAATCATTTCAATAAACAAATAATGTTGCAATCTATTTGCTAGTAGGATATCCTGCGCTCTAACCCTCAGTATAAAAAGAACAATAATCTCTATTAAATTATTACTCACGACCTATTTTTTAACGCTACGTTCAATATGGATAACTTAAAATGTTCTTACGCCGAAGACTTATTGAATGAAATATGACATTATACCGGAAACGAATGTCACTACGGAGAACCTACTTACCTACTACAAGAGATCCAATTTAAATAACAAAACATATGACTAATACAACCAGAATATTTCAATATGACAATCCTGAACATAAAACTTTTTTGCGAATTATTTCACTCATTATAGAAAATCCCAAGAATAAATTTCAGCTGGTAGATCAAAACAAGATAAATAACAGTTTATGAAACGGAATATATAGAGCGAAGGAATTAAAGGATTTCAGCTTTCTGAGCAGCAGAAATTTCATTATTGGAGAAACACATGATATAGAAAAACGAAAGAATTTCGAAAAGCTGAAAGAGCTACTCTTTATTCGAAATCGAAAAACGCTCCAATATGAACGAAAAAGTCTATGGTTCTACTATTTCAATGTATTAGAGCAACATTTTACCCTGTCGAGAGAGCCGTTTAATGACCAAACCAGAAGTAATCAGAAGAAATTGAAGAAACATATAAAAATAATGAAGAGCGACCAATCACAGCCCATCGCACTAATAATTGAGACGTAAACCACGTAATGTACTTTGTACGTGCAAAGTACATTAGTTTCTATTAAAAAGTACGTTTCTATTCAAAGTACGTTTCTATTATATCGTCTCCGACAGACATAATAGAAAAGATTAACTAACTCCTTCTAAATCTGAAGACTTCTAAGAAAACTAAAGCTCTTGAAAATAAATATTAAGAAATAATCTGACAGGTGATTCATTCAGTAGTGACATCCATAAAGGTATTTTCCACAATGTCATTCATGTGAAAAGTCAATTTGGTTTGAAATTCTTATGGTATAATACGAGTATATTCTGTAAAACGTACAACAAGGAAACACACGTTGACACGCTGTTCTAATGAAGAACAATAAGCTTGAAACACGCGCCATCGGATGCTTCTTTATGCAAGTCATATCTAAAACGTTTCCATTTGGTCACGTTTTATAATTACATATTACATGAAATATAATTATATATTGATATATACATATTTATGTAACGGGTGTTTTTTTAGTGTTATAGAACTTTAAGTTGGCATTACTGTTGAAGATGGCGACCGATTTAACAGCTGAGAAGTGATTTATTTAGTAATTCCAGTTTGGTTTGACAATTCATCATGAATAGACTCCGCTTGAACATCTCGGCGTAGATTCGTCGAATGGGTCCAAAACGAGATTGCCGTTGTTCCTGATTTTCATAAGCGAATTTTGTTTAGCGATGAAGTGCACTTCTGGTTGAATGGCTACGTCATTAAACAAAACTGCCGCATTTGGAGTGAAGGTAATCCTCAAGTGTATGTCAAAACACCGTTACATCCAGAAAAACTGACTGTTTGGTGCGCTTTATGGGCTGGTGGAATCATTGGTCCGTACTTCTTCAAAAACGATGATGGCCAGAACGTTACAGTCAATGGTGATAGAGCCATGAATACTAACTTTTTCATTCCTGAATTGAACAACCATGATGTCCAGGAGCTGTGGTTTCAACAAGACGGCGCAACATGTCACACAGCTCGTGCCACAATCGATTTATTGAAAGACACGCTTGGTGACCGCCTAATTTCACGTTTTGGACCTGTGAATTGGCCTCCAAGATCTTGTGATTTAATACCGCTAGACTACTTTCTGTGGGGCTATGTAAAGTCATTGGTCTATGCAGATAAGCCACAGTCGCTTGACCATTTGGAAGATAATATTCGCCGTGTTATTGCCGATATACGGCCACAAATGTTGGAAAAAGTCATCGAAAATTGGACGTCCACATTAGACTACATCCGAGCCAGCCGTGGCGGTCATATGCCAGAAATCATATTTAAAATATAATGCCACAAGATTATCTTTCGAATAAAAAAATTCTTGTCAATCGAATGATCCATCGTTGTTTTATTGCAATTTAAATTTCTATACCTCTAAAAAACCACCCTTTATATACCATATATAATAAATATATGATATATACATATATATATATATATATATATATATATATATATATATATATATATATATATATATATATATATATATTTATGTATAGGAAAGAGACCTAATGTCTTTCTAGAACTGGATGTTTCATTCCATACTGTTAAAATGATTTAATTTCATATTACATTTTAGATATGAGAATACGAAAATATTTTTTTACCTGGTTGCCAAAAACTCCTATACTACAAGCTGAAGAAACTTGCGAAGCTCCAAACCAAACGGCGGCCAGTCTTGCAGGTACGGACAAAACAAATACTTGTGATAGAGCAACAATACTCTGGCCAAGAAATCCCACCCAAAATCGGTCTGGAGCTACAGAAACTACCTTCACCCACGACCCTATGCAAGTTCCAGCTATTCCGATGGTGATGGCTACTCGCAAACCCTGAAATTAAGAGCGATTTATAAATTTAAAAAAATAATTATATACATAATGTATTTGTATGCATCTACCATCGATAGAATAATATTAAAAACATTTTACAGCCCTACTGCTTCGTACTTTCGGTAATCTTCAATCGTTTGATAACACTGAGGATGGTTCTGAACTGCCATTCTTCCTTTGGAAATCATCATATACTATAATTATTAATAGTTGATTATTTGAATACATCAAACACACTAGGGAAAATTTCTAGTGGTTATGAAGTAATCACTATGATTTATTTTCTCGAATTACATGCTAGTATATTTGGACCATATTACTCACAAAGCTTTTTCAATTCTTGACCAAAAATCCCCAATAAAAAATTATTATATAGAAACGATTGGTGAAAAAGTTATGTTCTGTTTTAACGCAATAGGCAAATTAAAAAAGACAAAATGTTCAACAATGGCAGTCTCTATAAATCAGCTGTCAGAAAATACATTGCTTATTGGAAATGTTGATTTGCAGACTAAAATGACTAAAATTACGAAGAGTTACTTTAAGCAAAATATGTCACATCTTTAAAACTCAAAGTGAGATTGATCATTGCAAGGTAGTTGGCCAAAGCCAACTACTTTGGTTGGCCTACCTACGGAACAAATTACGGGAGTCACGCGACTCCCTAAATTGCTACCAAGACATCTGGAAATCGCTCAAAAAGAGTTGGGTACATTCCATCCTTTTCGTATTATTATCTCAATTACACCCAGTTTATGTGGTTTGGTAGGCAAAGATATATTTCCCTAAGACTAACTGTGAAGTATTTCGACAAAAACCGAATATGTAGTATCAAGCTGCTATTTTTCTCGTCAACTGTTTCGTCTGGACAAATCCTAGATAACCAAATACAGTCTGAGATATCTCAGGCTTTAAGTTCGGTATATATAAGTTAATAATGTATTGGTTTGTTACTTCGAAATTACCTTCTCATTGTCTCTGTATTGTCATGTTTGTTCTGCCCTTTATTTGTATGTCGACTACAGCCTATAATATTATTACTTTCTCTTTCCACCTTCTCCCAGCTTTTTACTGTTTTCTCTTCTCCAACTTCATTGCCATCTCTTAAGTGCTCCCATCATTCGGTATATCTTGAAATATGTGCATTTTCTATGTTTTTTTCATTGTTTTTAACTTCAATTCACTATTTTATATCATCAAGGTTTCACCTCCGTACAGTAATGAAGTTTTTGACTTATTTTATTTCACTTATTTTCATAAAAAAATATTGCATGTAGCTTGGATAGGAGTTTTGTGAATATGGAAAGAACTCCTACGCTAAGACGCAGCTAAAATTTTCAAATGAAAACAAATCACTTGTAATAAAGCACCAATAACATCAACAACATACCCTGATGGAAAATAAACAATCATGGCAAATGTTTCTAAACCATTCGCACAAAATTCAAAGAAGAAAACGTCAAAATTAATGCAGAACCTACACAAGAAGTCATTTTAAAAAGGTCAGGATGCCACCACTCTTGAAACTTACTGGACTATGAGCTAAAATAAAATCTTACAGACGAAAACGTTTATACCATTACTGGAAAAAAATATCGCAAGTTGGGTAAAATAAGAATCTGTGTGGTACAAAAAGCTCACTAATGTTGTAGTTGGTGACGTATTCCAGATACCATGATTTTCATTTAAACTAAATAAATCTTGATTAAAAAATTTGCGATTACATAAACGACATCAGTCGTTTCATACACTAATATTGTCCAGTTTCTCTCTCACATTCTTTCCCGCTCAATTTGATCTATATTCTATGATAAATATAAATTGAATTGACTTTAATGAATCAATAAATCGACTGCTGTTAATATACAGTCAAACTCAATGAAATTCTAATTTCCAAGCACTTGCTATTGTCGAATAAAATAAAAACTATGTATAGTATATTCCATGGAATTGTTCATCTCATCATGCCACTAAAGACTCAACCCAATTGGTTCGTCACGGATACCATCAGGAACCGCTGCTTGCAAGGAGAACATAACCAGACTAAATCAAATTTAGCATTCTAAATAGCCAACACTTCTTCGGCTTTGTTTTGGCTATCGAATGAGGCACAAACAAAATTTTCACAAAATGTTTTACCAAACTTTCACCAACGTTAAAATAAGTAACAAAAAATCCTCAATTTTCACAAATCTTCACCAAAACTTTACCAACCTTAAAATAAGTAACAAAAAGTCTACAACATATATTTACATTGTTCCTAACATATATTCACATACGAGTATATTGTAGCAGAAAATATATCGCTGCTAAAAAAATGTCAATATCTAAGGATGTTAAGGTAACATGTAACCAAAATTAGGGGTTATTAATTAGCATATTGAACGAGTATTTTGGCCCATGATGATTTCTGAAAATTTCCATGTTTTGGAAGATTTTGACGAAAAAGACGAAAAAAATTGAGAGAGGATTAACAGTTTATTATAAACATATGCATAAAACATTATTATCTTTATTATTATTATTAAACACATGATTACGGAGAAGGATAAACATCCTATGACTCAATTAAAAAATTTCTGAAGGCAGTGTGCATCATACACTGAACATATAAAACCAAATAATATCAAATCTAAAATTACAACTAAAAAAATTATAATTGAATATAAACTTAAATTCAAGCACTTGAACTTATGATTTACACTTTATTGACGACATAGCATGACGCGTTTCGTCGTTACAAACGACTTCTTCAGATGCTAACAGAATAAAACAACTAATAAATAAAGTGTAAATCATAAGTTCAAGTCTTCAAATTTAAGTTTATATTCAATTATAATGGATTTACAACAAGTAAACGCCAACACTATTAAATATATAAAAAAAATGATGGTGAAAAATATTTTCTCATACCTTTGCAGATTTTTATCTTATCACACTTAGCTGTGTGATTGCATTTCTTGAAAAACTTTGTCGGAAAAAAAATGTGTAAGGAATAGGACGAAGCCAACTAATGTTAACAATATGCATTGATATAATTGACAGCATCACGATAAAAGTTCCAGCAAATAAAGAATAAGTTGTCAAAAAATTTTTTGGAATTCTCCTGTTTCTTTGAAACGAAGTAGTTTTTGAACAATTTTCAAAGGATAAAATACTTTCACAGAAGATCCAGGATAACCCCAAGATGTATCATTAAGGCTCTGAGATTTTGTGAGAATATCAACTCATATTTTTCAAAATTATATATCTTATGGGACTGAATGAAATATTTAAGAAAATGAACACTAGAACATTCATTCGAACAATTCAAATTAACCAAAAGAATGTTATAGTGGAGCTAGATATAAGGGGAATGTACGATGTGATTTACCTATTTATTATTATTATTTATTTATTATTTATTCATTCTGATTTATCCCTTGAAGGATAGTGGAGGCATCACATCGTACACGTTCACATATCTAGCTCTACTATAACATTCTTTTGGTTAATTTGAATTTTTCGAATGAATGTTCTAGTGTTCATTTTCTTATATATATATATATATATATATATATATATATATATATATATATATATATATATATATATATATATATCGGGTGTCCAGAAAGGGTAGGGGGTATTTGTAAGTTCAATTAAAACCGAACCACAAGTCAGAAAAAAAATATATATAATTAAATTTTACAGCAGATATTGGAAAATTAATTTGGCAAAGATTACGTTTTCCAAATGTTTACCCTCGCTTTGCTGACATTCCTCTAAACGAAATCGGAAATTAGCCGCCACGCGTGTACACATCCCGCCGGAAATAGCGGCCATTTCGGTGCGGATGTTGTGCTTCAGTTGCAGTAGAATTCGTGGTTCATTTGCGTACACTTTCTGCTTAACGTATCCCCACATGAAATAATCAATAGATGTCAGATGGGGGCTTCTCGGAGGCCAGTTGATGGTTCCTCGACGAGAGATCACTTTTTCTGGAAAAAGTTGATTGACAACCGCAAGCGACTGGTTTGAAGTATGGCAAGTCGCCCCATTTTGTTGAAACCATGTATCCGCATTAAAACCTTCAAACTCCTGTAATTGTGGAGCCAAAAAAATCCGCAACATGTCGCAATAACGCTCACTATTTACGGTGAGTGCTCGCCCTCGCCGGTCTTCAAAAAAATACGGCCCAATGATGCCTTCCCCAGACATGGCAGCCCATACGATAACCACGACTATGTAGTGGTCGTTCATGTTTCTCTCTCGGATTTTCGTTGGACCAGAAGCGGCCATTTTGTTTGTTTACGTGCTCGTTTAAGTGAAAATTCGCTTCATCACTAAACAGGATTTTTCAAACGTTGGCAAGCGTTGAAGCATTTCATTTGCAAAATTCAGTCGAAGAAGATAGTCGATAGGTTTCAGTTCCTGCACGAGCTGAATTTTGTAGGCTGTAAGATGTAAATCTGTCTTCAAAATAGTGTGCAACGACGATTTTTTAATGTTAAGGCCTTGATCTCGTTTACGAACTGATTGAGACGGATTTTGACTCACTGAAACTCTCACTTCTTCAATCGCTTGTTGGGTTCGAACAGAGCGTGGCCGACCTGGATGAAGAATTTTCACACTCGAACCGGTATTCTAAAACATTCGAATCCATTTTCTGATGGTATCGTCCTTCCATGGTTACTGAATCTCCAAATAATGGCGGAGCAGGCTATCCTATCCGCCCCCCCACCAATCACGCCATTACTCGGACAGGGCCGATACAAATACCCGCCACCCTTTCTGGACACCCGTTATATATATATATATATATATATATATATATATATATATATATATATATATATATATATATATATATATATATATATATATATATATATATATTCACAAATCATTGAAACTTTTTAAATATCTTACCAATCTATCCAGCAAATAACTGGCAGGAAATATAAAAGGAATGTATAAAACCATATATATCATTGATGTCCAATCGACGATCGTTGTTGAAATATTGTAATACTTTGTAATCACATTGGCAATTATCGAATACTGAACCCACTGCATAGCATTTGAGGCCGAAAAGGCGACGAACATGGCTAGGATGAACCATCGCTGCTTGTATACCTTTAAAGGTTGTATGGAAGGCAGATTACCCACCTTCACCTCTGTTGAATCCATTGGAGCGGTATCGACCAGCGACTGCAACAAATATAACATTCATTTCAAATAATTCACGACCCAGAATAAGAATATTTAACTGAATATGTTTTCGAAGAAAATAAATGTTTAGAATTCTTCTCAGAATTGTGTGGTCACTGCTACTCATCTTTCAAATAAAAAATGCATCATTATGGAACAAATATTGAGATCTAAGTTGAGATCTGTATATTTGGACACAAGAAAACATGCAATATACATGGAAAGTGAAGTGGAAATTTCGAAGTTCTGTTGATGGTCGTACAAATTGAGGAAAAATTGTTCTGGGTTCTTAAGTCTACAGGTGGTCATAAAAATGAAGAGAAAAAACGCATAAAAAGAAAACCTTTTTATGCGTTTGAAAGTACTGTCCAGTAAAGTCTGAGGGAGTTATGCAATGTATGGTTGTTGCATCTGATATCAAATCGAAATAAATTATGTCAATTTATTAATCGTACACATGCCATTATATTTCACGATTATATTCAAAACCTTGAAAACAACAAGCCATTAGTTTTCAGTTCATTAACCAAATTATATTGATATAGAAGAATATAATTTTCTGTTATTGACTCATTTTCAGCTTGTGTCGTCTGTAGTGGACGGGACAAGCTTACCAATTGGCTTCAGTAATTATGTAATTCACTTGTTTTCCTAATTATTACTTCTAATTTTTCTAATTACAGTTATAGATGTTTTCTGTTAGTGGGCCTACAATTCAATGTTGGTTTCGAAATGTCTTTGGATTTGTTCACTAATTATAACTCTAGCATTAACTTCTAAATCTTAGAATCAGGCTCAAATAACCATATTACCAACCGGGATTCGAGACAATATCTCACAGCAGTATCGAAATCAAGAAAATAAATGAAATAAAAATATATATAAGTATCTGAACGTTAGAAATAAAATATATCTGCATATTAATCAGGATAGCTGTGTTTAGCTATCTGTATCTATAATATAAAAATGAATCGCACAATGTGTTGGTAAGCGCATAACTCAACAACCCCTGAACCAATTTTGCCCATTCTTTTTCAAAATGTTCGTTAAAGTCCAAGGATGGTTTTTACGGCGAGAAAAATTCGAATAATTCCCGGGAAACTTCTAAAAACAGCCTATTTCTTTTTACCATACAAATGTTTTCTATCTAAAATCTAGAGTCAACGGCTAGACCGATTTCACTATTTTTTTAGAATATTAATTAATAATATAACTAAGAAATAATTATTAATTCCCTAAAAAAGGATGTGAAAAAACTGAATATCTCATCTCATATCTCGGCTAGTTCAGAGATATCGCGACTAATATTAAAACTTCAATTAAATATAAAATTTTAGTAAGTTTGAATAGACAAACATACACGTTATTAACATAGCACGTGGTATACTTGATACATGAAGAAGAATACATAGTTTTCTTCAATTTACAATTGAAATTTCGTTTTTAAAAATGCTAGCTATTAGATGTACAGACTTAAGTCGCCATGCAGCAAGTCGAAGATAAAAGAGCAAGTCAAACTGACGAGCAGCGTGAAATGAAAATGAACGGAATCGATGGGATCGAAATTAACAATATGAAAAGGTTGTGTTTAATTCCTATCGACCTGCATTCAATTATAACGTTGAAATAGATTACAATTCACAGAAAATCGTCGCTGTTGGACCAATGTGTGTCAATATTGCAAGGCAAATTTTAATTGTTATTGATAAGAAAATACTACCAATGATACAACAAAATATTGCGCGAAGAGTCAATTCAAATAGACGCTATTGGTACAGCCACCAGAGCCACTATATTTATTGGTTTCCGGGAATGGACTAAATTTTGAACATTTTTTGACTTATATACAGCAAATATATCATACAATCAATGATGAGATATTATGGGACAAGGACTTACTACGAAATTAGGAACATGCCGTTCAATTGAAGAACGGACAGATTAATCACTTTCAATACATCAAACGTGTGAATATAGCAATTTTTTGATAATTCGACTGATTTGAAATAACAGGTGGAATTGCAGTCCCTTCATAAGTGAGTGTGTCCCTGATTCCACACGGGATTAATATTAAAAACAAGATAGTGTAGCACAAATAATAAAACATGTCTTTCCAGCTTTTTGAAAAATATTCAGAGAAAAATAAATGAGCGTACAAAGTCCGCCGGGTCAGCTAGTATTTGAATAATTCTCGCACTTCTCAAAAACGATTTTACCTGCAGTATATCGATGAACCAAAAATCTTACAACCTTTCTCGTACAAAGTATTTCTACTTCAATCGTGTATATACTACTATAAGTGCCATAATTAAGTACAATAAGTATATTGTATCTGTTATCGTTAAACAATAGAATTCATCTGTGTTTGTGATAAAAACACAGATTCCTAGTCAATGAAATAAGATTGTTTATTGACCCATTTTTGATATGATTTCATACTACCTATTCAATTCTTCTATGTCCTTTATTATCTTTTAATATAATAATAAAAGTTTTCGCGTCATGTGTCAAATCTTTACTTCTAAAATTTGAATGAAAACACAACGAACAGCCAACGTTATGCATAAATAAACTTGATCTAATAATTTAAATAAAACTAAGCAGTTTTCTGATTTTCACAATAATTATGTTAAAAAATAACAATATAATAGTTGTAGATGATAAACAACTACATGTAAAATAAAACATGTTTTGTTGAAGCATCTGATGAATCCACTGTGTTGACAAAACAATAATGTTATGTTTTAACTTAATTATAGTGAAAATTAGAAAACTACTTAGTTTTATTTAAATTATGTATTTAGATTTTCATCAAATATCGGCCCAATCGATTAATGATTTAAACTTGATCTGTTCATAGCTAATAAAAAGTCAGTAAAAACTTTTATTGAAGTAAAATTTCATTCTTGTACTAATCATTTGTAAAACCTCAAGATCCTACTGCCATATGCCTACATTAAAACGAAGAACTTAAGAAATAAAAAAGTAATGCTAATATAAATTGCTATTCATGTCGTCTTTATCATTTATGTTCATTCTATATCATTGCTATTATTTAATTCCTCTCAAATTTCAAAAAATTTGAGAGGAATTAAATTTGGTACTCAAGTTATTAGCAAAAAATAATAGGTACTAGTAATACTCGACAGTTGAACGGCTTATATTTTAT
This sequence comes from Henosepilachna vigintioctopunctata, assembly GCA_030704895.1. Classification (NCBI taxonomy): domain Eukaryota; kingdom Metazoa; phylum Arthropoda; class Insecta; order Coleoptera; family Coccinellidae; genus Henosepilachna; species Henosepilachna vigintioctopunctata. The sequence continues at coordinate 19,631,215 of JARQZJ010000121.1, read as the reverse complement.
ATTTAAAAAACAATATAATTCAATTTACAATAATGTATAACTGTATATTGAGAAAATATTTTCAATTAATTCTATGGCTTATTTGAATCATTAGAATTATATTATTTTGAATTAATGAAAATCAATATTCATTGTAATAAGTTAGATTGAGTTATATTTTATGAGTTGTTTTCTATTAAATAACTGATAAAAATTAAAAGTATATAAATAAAAATAAGAGAATACATATAACAACTGTGAGTGACATCGATACAAAAAAGAACACACAATATTTCGAATAGTTATCAACAGTACGAATATTTAATCAACGAATCAGAAAAGAATCTTTGTACTTCCAAATACTTTGTACTTTATACCAGAAGAAGAAAAAATGATGGACCTGTTAGAAGTATCAGATTCCGTCTTGACTTACGACACATATTTGGGTTTGAATATAAGCTAAAATTCAAACACTTGAACATTTGATTTATACCTCTGATTTGATTCTAACCATCCGATTGAGTCAGTATGCGTGCAGTCAGTGTCAAATCTAAGTACTAGCATCTGAAGAAGTCGTTTGTAACGACGAAACGCGTCATACTATGTTGTCAATAAAAGTGTAAATTATAACTTCAAGTGTTTGAATTCTAGCTTATATTCAATTATAATGGATTTACATCAAGTAAACGCTAACACTATTCAATACATATTTGGGTACGATTTATACTTAGTACCGCTAAATCTCTAAAGTGAACTTACAATTGCAAAATAGTTTGTTTATGACACTGCAAGTGCCCTAAGTGACGGCTAAAATTTTATAATGTATGCTTCTCTAACTGACAAAATGTCTTGTAGTTCCCCGATTTTTAGGTCATTAGATAATAGGAACAAATAGTACTTTTTTATGTCTTATTCGACTAAATATTGATTAAACTCATCTGAATAGAAAAAACTTTGTAAAACTTACAACTGAGTAGATATTCAGGAACACAATGACAAATGAATCACATTTCCTTGAACAAGATAATATAAGATAATTGATGGGACATTATCTATATAAGAAGAGATTCACGTAGTTATGCATTAAAATACTTGAAACCAGGGCATCATTCTATTTTATCTTTCTCCTTATACTCTCATTATGGACTCAGATAAGCAGAGTAGCAATCTAAATCTGCACCGATTTGATAGATATGAAAAAAATTAAAGTTACATCACTTAATAAACTTTTATAAATGAAAAAATCGAATCTAAAAAGGAGTTAAGGCTGGTACAAAAAATATTTAAACATTTGTTGATACAAGTGCTACTTCCTCACTCAAAGAACATAATTAGAAATAATATTGTACTCATGTCCACTTCAACATTTTAATCTCGATAAAGTGAATTAATTATCCCTGCCTTATCCCTGCTTTTATTTAAGAAAGATTGTGCCTATATTCTTGCCCGTCCTCTTATGTTGTTGTTCAACATATGCATAAAATCGTGCACGATTCCTTCATTGCGAAAACAATCAGAAGTTTTCCCAGTATCTAAGAAAGGCGATAAATCAGATATTTGTGATTTTAGACCCATCTGGATCATTTGTAATTTCTGCAAAGTATTTGAAAGTATTCTACATGAAAAAATTTCGCATCATGTTAATCCCATGATTTCATCACTCCAACATGGTTTTATGAAAGGTCGTTCAACAATTTCTAATATAACATGTATCACTCCGTACATTGCTGAGGGTATTGATAATCGCAAACAGACTGATGTGATATAAATGGACTTCTCAAAAGCGTTTGACAGGCTTGACCACGTTATTATATTGAATAAACTAGGCACTTTAGAGCTTTCGACATCCCTCATCAAACTTTTCGAATCGTACTTGATAGGCAGAAAGCAACGCGTTTTTAACCGTGGGTATACATGAATTGAATACTGTGCTTCATCTGGAGTGCCCCAAGGTTCCATACTTGGTCCTTTGCTTTTTGCAATGTTAATAAATGATATCATCAATGTTATTGATGTTGAGGGTTTATTGTTCGCAGACGACTTTAAGATTTATCATTATGTTTCCAGCATTAGTGACTGTGAACGTATTGCAAAAAACTTGCTTAATATTGTAAATTGGTGTGATTACAACAAATTAAAGCTCAACATCTCCAAATGTCATGTTATGCCGTTGTCCACAAAATATAATTTGATAAATTTCAACTATGAAATTGGTGGTAATATTTTGGGAAGATCGAATACATTTATTGACCTTGGCGTAACCTTTGATTCTCGACTAACTTTCGTGTCACATATCAATGCTACAGTAACCGCGCCTGTAGAGTAGGTATATGGTTTCATTATTCACGTTGGAAAGGAATTTAGCAATATATCAACTCTAAAACATTGTATTGTGCTTTCGTACGATCTAAACTCGAATACGGATCAACAGTCTGGAATCCTGGTTATCAGTTACACATTGATCAACTGGAGTCTATACAACGAAAGTTCCTGAAATTTTTGAGCTTCAGAATTGATGGAATATATCCACCTATAGGCATACAACATGAAACGCTTACAAGTCGTCATAATGTGGACACACTCAGTGCGCGAAGGAAATGCCATGCAATAATCTTCTTGCATAAAATAATTAACAATAAATTCTTGAACGTGAATGCGTTTCTTCCAGAAGCGCATTCACGTTCTACCTTCTAGCAGCTGGAACGAATGTTCTAAAATTTTCTCCATTGCACACGATGTGTGAACAATGAAATATTTTGGGAGCTAAGGTGGATATTTTCAACTGTTCTGTTACTGATATTAAGGCAAGTTTCCTTGATATTCATAATCTCTGATAGAACAATCATTTATATATATTCGCGAACAGAATTCATACTCACTCATATAATTATAAGTGTATAAGTGTTAATATGTATATGTATTTGTGTGTTCAAATTTATATGTATGTATAAGTTTGGTCAGCATTTAAGTTTTTTTTTATTCCTATAATTATTATATTTCATTTCATCATTTGTGATTCATATCACAAACTCTTTCATTTAAAATGAAAGTACAAAATTGAAACTTTTGTACTACCAATTTTGTTTTTTGTATATGTTGTGTTTCCTGTTTTGTAATTAGGACCTGTCCTGAAAAACAGTGTATGTTAAATAAATAAATAATTTAATTGAATAAATAATACTTAACGACACATAATCTATTATTCAATCACGAGTTTCGCTGTAAAATCAACTGATATAACCAAAAATGAGAGAAATTGTTTTAGCAGAAGAAAGCTGCTTTAGCAATGATTCAAAATCATAATTTCAAATTTCGATAAGAGAGGACAAAATAAATACTCACATTTATCTTTCTAAAGGTGGTCTAACTATCACGAACCAAGAAAACTCTCATATATATATATATTGAAAAATTTATAAACTCTCATATTCGCAAATGATGAAAAAAAGACATTTAAAAAACCCTCAATCAAATGTCCTCGTAACCAAGGAACCTTCAAGGTTAATGAGTGCAGAATTCCCAGATGAAACCAACAAAAAGTGTAAATATTTATAAAGTCAGAAGAATAACTAATTCATTCTGAATATTAAAGAAATATGACAACACAACTTTTGAAAATTTCCAGTCAACTTTGTACCTATCAATTAAATCAAAATATAATATTCAATGACCTAGATAATCAAAAAATAATCAAAATAAAGGTTTTTCCGATGTTAACGAGTGAGAATTACGTAATGAAACCAATAACAAAAGGAAATATTTATAAATTCAAAAAACGTAATATTTCACTATAAATATTAAAGATATATGGCGATGCCACTTTTCAAATTTCCCAGTTCACTCTAAATCAAAGGAAAAGATAATATTCAATGACAGAGAGAATCAGTCGATATCACAGCCAGGTACTGGTTGCATATTTAGAAGGTAAGGTCATTCAAGGGGACAAAAAATTAATTATCATTTGTTTTTCTCACGAAATAACACTTTGGAACAAAGGAACATAGATAAATAAGGTATTCACTGATAATTTCCCACAAATTGAACAATTGCTCTTAAATAACATATGATATAAACAAAACACAGAAAATTACAGATATCCCCTAGTTAGTACGTAATTCATATAATCTACATTTTCTACCGCAATTTATGGGAACGGCTATTTCTGTCATGTAACTCCTTTTTTATTCACGGCAATATATGCATATGGGTTTTTACGTTTTAGCTATTCAAAAATTAAAGCCAGTAGTCTTGAGAATTCTGATCACAAAGTGTCACTGGGATGAATTCCCACTCGATATTTTTTTTGTGTTTGAAAGATTTTCAATACGTTCTCCTTCAAAGAAGAAAATAAACCATAACTGGGTATGTTCATAGCCTAGCGGTGGGAGTGAGGGTCCCTCATAAAACTTCATCATTGGCCATCTATTGAAAACATCGATAGTTGTGCCCATCCTCAAACCGGGTAAAATTCCATACGACCATAAAAGTTACAGACCAATAAGCCTGTTATCGGTCCTAAGTAAAATAAGTGAGAAGCTGATTTTATTACGACTCGATAGAACTGTCGAAAACCTCAAACCGAAAGACGAATTTCAGTTCGGATTTAAGGCAAAGAAAAGGCATTCGATAGAGTGTGGATCGAGGGACTATTATACAAAATGATCAGAAATAAATTACCACACTGTTTAATAAGATTAATACACTCATATCTTATGAAAAGACAGATAAGGGTCAGAATAAACAATATTCTTTCATCAGCAAGAAACATAAGAGCAGGAGTTCCTCAGGGATCAGTACTGGGACCCAAACTTTTTAACAACTTCATCCATGATATACCTCAATTTCCCCGAAACACCGAAATAGCACTCTTCTGTGCATTATATAAATTTGTTTTTTCATTTTCAGTCTTATGGTGAATTAATCACTAAGTTTATAAGTTTTTTTCAGTCTTACAAGTTTATACTTATTAGACTTCAATCATTAGTTTCATCTTGGTTTAATATTGTATCTTTATCTACTATTTTTGTATTATTCTTTAATTCATGTTCATTTTATTAGTGGAGGAGTGGAAGAATGATTCGTCAAACTCCTACCATTTGTAAGAATTTTTTTTTCTCTACCATAAAGATTACTACTACTACTACTAAAAACAATCAGTAAAATATCTAGGCGCAGAACTAGATCGTAGACTAAATTTCAAGGACACATAAAATACACAATTAAAAAGGCATTCGGAATTATAAAAAATATATTTGTGCTCCAAAACAATAACAGCAAAAAGTATACAATAACAGTAAAAAGAATAGAAGACTAATATACACTACCATAATAAGGCCCATAATAACATACGCTGCGCCAGCTTGGTGCAACGTAAGTGACCCAGTACTGAGACCTTTGCAAGTATAAAAACAAAATATTAAGAATCGTGACTGGAAATATAAATTCTACAAAACCAAACTTAATCATAATTCACTGAGAATATAACAAATATCAGAGCACATAACATAGAACAAAGTACAGTATCAAAATTTGCCCATTTTTCATGAAAGAATATGAATAGAAAATACACATCCGCAGCCCGGATAATAAAATCACTAACGAATGCAAAGCCTTAGACTACTCTACTGAAGATACATTCATCGCCACACGATTTAAATATCAAAATCAGGTTTTCGCAAATAGTTTCCTGTATAAAAATCAAAAATATATAAATACAACGATAACGACCAATCAAACAGAAACCACGATTTTCTAAAGACAAAATAAACATCTATACATATATCTAGATAAAAATTTGTCATAATTCAAATAAATGTACAGTAAAACTTAAATGTAGGAACTGTCAAAAATCTGTATCTAATTAAAAATTAGTTATGTAATTATTTTAAGTTATTTAAGGCTAAATTTTTTACATAGCTCATAGTATCCTCTATATTTTGTAAATGTTTTGTTAATAAAGAGTTGAGTTGAGTTGAGGTCCCTTAATGGGGAAATCTGAGTTCGAATCCTGGGAAAGACAAGAACGTTTGTCTATAGATATAAAATTTTTTTTCACATGCTTGGTAAAACACGGAGCTTAAAACTAAAAAAAGTAATAACAGTGGCCGTTTTTCGACACTTAAGAAATTTCAATTCATAAGAGAACTTATTGAGTGCCTACATTTAGTTAATCGACTTTTTTCACTTGGTGAAAATATTGGTCATATTATTAAGATATTAACTTGATGCGAAAGATACCACTTCGAAATTTGCAGATCAATAGTTTATAAGTTCATTCGTTCTTTACAAATCACAAGATAAAAGACACTAACAATCATTTTTGAATAATGAAACCGATTAAGGGTTCAGAAATCATTGCTGTGAATATAACCATCTATTTATATGAATAATCTGCCAATTATCAACCAATTGCCGAAAAGAGCGAAATTAAATTGTTATCAAAATTATTGGAAATCATTAGGAATTTTCACACTGAGTGATAATGAAAATGGTGATATTTGCCAGTACACCAGATTAAATTTATCTATTCCCCTTTATCAGATATTTTGAAAAGTAGACTAATCTCAATAAATATTTTTTAGAACATCAATTCTGTTAAAGTTCTTATTATTCTTATTCATATTATTAAGTTCTTTAATTCATCACTTGTTTCATAAAATTGCAAAATATCAAAACGGATTGGCTGTAATGTCAGTAAGTATCGATTAGTAAGAAAAGATGAACATAGAATTTGACATAGACATTCTTTCTTATAGATAAATTCCATAAAGGTATTCAATTTTCAACTCAGGAACCCGAAATGGTATTTTGGCCAAAAATACAATCGCAGTTAACATTCTTTCCTAATTTTGTTACTATAAACGTATTTTAAATTGAATTATTTGTTTACTTAATTAAGGAAATTGAATTTCTTCTGAAAAAAGGAGATTTATTATGTGTAGTTTGAATTTATGATAACAAAGTTGCAAAATTGTTAGAAATATTACAATTATATATAAATTCTATATTTCTATTTTCAATTTTTTTGAAATTTTGACAATTTTGTGATTATCGTCATTATTGAATGCTTTCCTTCAGGAATAGAAGAGAATATAATATACGAATATTACTTTAATTACAGGAATATATATACGAATATTACAGGTCTTCAAATTTATACCTCATAAATGAGTATACATATTTCAGTTCATTCATTTATTGTTTGTTTACTTGGATCACAAAAAACAAACATTGGCAACGAAATATTTCGCGAATATGTGAAGAAATGAGACAAATTGTTTTTTACTGTTAATGTTCAAACTAAAAAATAATGAGAATGAATGCGTGTAAGTACCAAATTGTTTTCACGGTGGGATTAAAAATCCGATAAGCAGGCACATTATTGTTTTTTCGATTAATGTGTTTGCTTGAAGTATAATTGTTTCGGAAACAACTGTGAAATGGACTGCCATGACTTTTAAACCACGTACAATATTTCTCTGTAATAAAGAGGAAAATATGAAGTCTTTCTGAAAATAATTTCAATAGATTCAGAATTTTTCTGAAACAAATCCGATATTTTACGGGTTTTTTGGAATCCAAAAAGTCCTTTTGTTTTAAAAGGATTCTAATCCTTCTATTTAAAAATCCTAAATTTCTCTAAACAGTGCTTCTAAACGTGGGGCCCACACCACAAGGGGGATAATTTGATAAATAAGGGGGCAATTCGCAAATGGACTCTACCCGAACTTAAACCATTAATTTTGGGCATGGCACAGAAAAGCTTGGGAAACATTGCTGCGGAGTGTATTGAGTAGGTTCCTCTAAGTGTTTGAATGTTAAGGCCGTTACTGATGTGAATTCATTTCGAAATTAATACGATATCAAACACAGATATCAAATATATTCTAGAGCAGTCTTTCCCAAAGTGGGAAACGCCCCTTTGTGGGCGATGTAGGCTTAAAGGAAGGGGGCGGTAAGACACCTAGAAGAAAATGGGGGCGTTGTGTAGAGGCTTGAGGGGGCGATTTGTAATTTCATCTAGCTAGGAAGTATCTTAGACACCGACTGAGCTCTCGACTCTCGACTACAATTTGTTAACATCAACTAATACTAATTGAGATATTGGGTTAAGAGAAGATATTAAGAGAATGCTTAATCGTTGATAATATAGCCCACGACAATTAATTAATTTAATTTGAAGTTATAGTGCTTTTAAAGTAGGTGAAAAAATGGGGGCGATAAAAAATAATTTATTCCCAAAGTAGACAGCAGACAAAATATTTTTGGAAACACCTGTTCTAGACTGATGTACTTTTATTTAACAATAAAACGTACAATCCATCATTCCAATGGCTTCCTCGATCTCATTAGCCGTTATCAGGGTGCAATGTAAGTCACGATTTTTCAATAAGAGGTTTTAAACTTATAAGAGTAAACTTAAAAGTGTAAAAATAGAAGTACCTATTAAAACGTTTTTGCTCTCATGCATTATTATTAAATTTAAAGATAGAATCTATTTTCGAAGTGTGAAGAATGATGTCACATCCAGTAATACTTCGAATACCAACAGTTCGTACCATGAAGTCCAATACCCTTCATGTGTTATGAAGAGGCTTTGTCATTAGCATATCTCCAGCCTAAGCCCGCAAACTGCAGTCGATGAACTTCAGAGTTTCTATGGCCAAAGAATCCCCGATATCTCATATAAAAAGCTCAAGTCCACGCAACCTAAGATCTTTTTTCAATGAAGGTTCATTTACTATTGAATTTATTGATAAGGCAATAAATCCTACCGTCTGGCCTCAGTTTGGAGGAAGGATAAAGTTTATCCTCCGAGATGAGTCGATCATAACGAATTATCGAGTCGATGTAGTTTGATCTCATTGCAAGGCAGGAGAGAAACTCTATCACTAAAATTTGTATACAAATTACTGCAAAACAATATCGATTTTCCTCCTCTTTAACTTAGAAATTTCGTGTTCCTATGCAAAATTCCCTAACTACAGAATTATTCCACCTAGAGACTCCAAGGACCAACTCGTTAATACAATCCCCCATTTGGTTTATTGAGTTTACATTCAACAGAGTTGCCAATAATTGTGACATTCACTTTGAATCCATAGAAGTTATTATTAGGACTTATGTGAACAAAATAAATTGACTAAAATGAATTGATTTAGATTGAGTTCTTTGTAATATTTCATTCAATTCTATCATTTAGTTACTAGTTACTATTTTAGCTTTTTTTAGATTGTATTGAGCTCTTTGTTATATTTCTTGCATTTTATTTATTTAGTTATTATCGAACTTTATGTTATTATTTTCTGTAATTGGGTATTATACCTGTTGAGAATAATGACCTTATTATTATTATTATTATTATTATTATTATTATTATTATTATTATTATTATTATTATTATTATTATTATTATTATTATTATTATTATTATTATTATTATTATTATTATTATTATTATTATTATTATTATTATTATTATTATTATTACTATTATCATTATTATTATTATTATTATTATTATTATTATTATTATTATTATTATTATTATTATTATTATTATTATTATTATTACTAAATATGAATCATTGTGAAGTTCGTTTATGGAAATAGACTCAGAAAAAGCGCATGTTTATTAAAGCACAAGTGAGAAGCATTGATTGCTAAGTTAATTATTGAAGGAGAATTTACCGAAAACTTATCGAATGACATTTGTTTTGAAATTGATAAGAAAGCATCGAATTAAGTCGTACATCTAATGTTACACGAGTGAATTTTGTATCATTAAGTACGACAAGTGAATTAAACTGATAATAGGTTGAATCACTCACTTGGCTGTAGTTTTATCTTAAATAAACAGTGATGCAGGTGTACTTATGGAGTTTGTTGCAGAAGATATGATAGACAATTTATTAGACATGCAAAAAAGTTGTGTCAATATTCATTTTTGCAAATGATTGTCTTATTTGTTCTTTGGAACAACAGAATCTAGAAATAGTGGATATGATTAGTCTAAGTTTATTAAGGAACAATTTTTATACTTTTATGTATTTATATACCTATATTTATATGTAAAACACATAAATATATAATTATGAATACGATTGAATATACGATAAAATTCTAACACTTGAACTTTTAGTTTACACTTTTATTGAAAACATAGCATGACGCGTTTCGTCGTTATAAACGACTTCTTCAGATACTAATAGAATAATGTTATGATACTGTGATGAATATGAATATGAATTATGATGAATAATTAATGATGATATAACGACGAAACGCGTCATGCTTTGTTTTCAATAAAAGTGAAGTCAAAAGTTCAAATGTTTGAATTTTCTCTAATATTTATTATATTATATTTTTCCTTCATTTTTTTATCATATATCGATGTTGGTCTCACTAAATACTAAGAGTATTTTTCAATATGTAGATTGAAACGGTGAAGGAATAATAGTTTTAGCTGAAGGTGGTCGAAAGCTCGAAACTACAACCTCGAGAAGATTCATATTGCACTCTTTTAGTCAAATATAAAGCAGCTAGATAGACGAATAAAGTAACCTATTTCGTTATGACTCTAGAATTGGTCTATAAGAACTTGGAGAACAAATTGATACTGAAAAAAATGTATGTCGAAATAAAGAAAAATTAAGGTGTCAAACAGATGCGAAGAGATATTTTGTAACCCTTTTCACTTGCGGAAAATTCAGGAATTAATAATTGATGAGGCCGATACTTGATGTAAATCGATAAACATAATAAAACAATTGTTGAGTCAAGATTTACACATATATTAAAAAAATACTGCATGACGCACGTTTCGATGAGATTCACCTTTTTCAAATGCTACGTGTAGACTGATGACATTTCTCGAATACATACAATAGGTAAACTTAAATTATGAATACAGAGAAAACAGGTAGATAACAAGTAGAAGGGATCAATTCATACTGAACTAATATATAGGAAACTAAGTAATTTTGAAAAGATTGAGAAGGGGCTTGAGGTATGATCAATTTGGCTGTTCAACAGGTTGCCAGAATATTTGTATTTATTAATTTGAAGTGATTCTAACAAATTAAGCTTCATTCCCTTATTTGCGGTATTCAAAATTTCAAAATTAGAATGAAAATCATATATTCAATTCTGATTTTGAAATTTTGAATACCGCAAATAAGGGAATGAAGCTTAATTTGTTAGAATCACTTCAAATTAATAAATACAAATATTCTGGCAACCTGTTGAACAGCCAAATTGATCATACCTCAAGCCCCCTTCTCAATCTTTTCAAAATTACTTAGTTTCCTATATATTAGTTCAGTATGAATTGATCCCTTCTACTTGTTATCTACCTGTTTTCTCTGTATTCATAATTTAAGTTTACCTATTGCACCTGTATTCGAGAAATGTCATCAGTCTACACGTAGCATTTGAAAAAGGTGAATCTCATCGAAACGTACGTCATGCAGTATTTTTTTTAATATATGTGTAAATCTTGACTCAACAATTGTTTTATTCAGGAATTCTTCAGTTTTTTGCATTTGAGATTAAATTATTATTTAATATAAATTTAATTTTATTACAATTTGAATATTTTCTCTTCTCTATTGCTAAAAATCAGAATAAATATGTAATGAATTGATTGCCTAAAATTTAGGCGTGAAATTTACTCATTTCAACTAGATAACAAGCAATGTATCGCATCGTAGGGAATGATCCAAATATCTACCATTAAGGTGATAACAGGTGATAATTTCATGGATTTCCACATTTGCTACTTTTTCAAGGCCATTAATTAATAGATGAAGAAATTGAATCAGTAGAAAAAGTTCCATGATTAGCAAAGAAATCATAAGATCCTTGGTCCATTACTTCAAATATTATGATTGATTTAAACAAATATAGCACCTTTTGTTTGTACTGAAACACAAATAACAGAGTATTTATCACAACCATAAGTAGTTTTTGACAAGTAGATTACGAATAATTCCATTCCTATGGAAAGTAATATTCAGAAACAACTATATGTAATGAATTTGACAATAACACCATCAAAATCGGTGACATAAATCTTCCTATGGAATATTAAAACACCTAGCCTTCTCGGTTGGAAAATTAATGTGTACATTCAACTATAAACAACTTGCTAGCGTGAAAATATCTATTTTAAAATTTGAGCATTATATTAAATATGTAACAACACGATTTATGTATATTCATTAGAAATTATACATAAAAATTCCATAAAATTTTGTACAATTTTACTCAAAGTCACGAAGAGGAACGATCATTACAATACAATAATATTTTCTGATAAGCAGGATAATGATATAAAAAAGTTGATTTTGAATAAAATGTCTTATAATACAACAATATTTAAAATTATCTCATAATTTAATATAAAATACGCATGACGACGTTTCGAAGTAATACTTCTTTATCAAATGCTGGATTAATACTAAGTATTAAACCAGCATTTGATAAAGAAGTAGTATTTAGAAAAGTCGTCATGCATATTTTATATTAAATTATGATAAAATTTTAATTATTATTGTATTATGGATATTAATTTTCTCCAAGTATCGGCCTTATCAATTATCAATTTAAAATGTCTTATAATTAGGACAATTTGCAAAAATAAATAATAATTGCATATTTTGTAACTATTTTTCGTACAGATTTGAGAAAAAATTCTTAAAATAAAATCAATTTCACGACCAAACTAATCATCTAAGTCGAACAAAAAATAGATATCAAAATGTCAAACTTATTTTTAGAATATGTACCTTCTATATATATATATATATATATATATATATATATATATATATATATATATATATATATATATATATATATATATATATATATATATATATATATATTTTTTTTTTTTTTATACTAAATATTTTTGGGTTATCGGCAAAGGTGGGCAGAACTAATTTAAACGACTAATTGTCAGTAATTCTATATTTCGAACGAATTTCGTTCTTCCTCAGGAATACCAAAAATATAGACAGGTGTTAATAAATCAGTTACAAGACAATATAGACAGGTGTTAATAAATCAGTTACAAGACAATATAGACACCTGTCTATATTTTTAGTATTCCTGAGGAAGAACGAAATTCGTTCGAAATATAGAATTACTGACGCTTAGTCGTTTAAATTAGTTCTGCCCACCTTTGCCGATAACCCAAAAATATTTTGAAAATATTATCATTACGGCAACACTTCCTACACACATATATATATATATATATATATATATATATATATATATATATATATATATATATATATATTCTAAAAGGGCATAAACGTGTGTGAAATTTCAAAGAACTAAGACATTCATTCCAAAATAAAAATTCTTTGAAATAATGTAATACCGGAATATTTGGGTAGCTATGTAAGATTCCACTTTCTTTCGAAGGATAATGTTAGACAATATTCAAATCTGTGCGTTATGTATGGAAGTACAAGACAGGTTGTTTCGTTTTACAAGAAACTCATCAGTTGTACCATGTCCATTGCCGTGTGCTTTTGGAGATTTAAATTGTTACCTCACTTCCATAACAATACTCCTTGAAGGATACTGCAGAACTCACATCGTTTATGCTCATATAGTCAAGTCAAAATTTAAACAACAGTTGATTCTCATCAATACCTTCACCAGTAGCTATATTTTCACCATATCAAAAGTTTAAAGTTCTGACATTGCAAGAAACCTGGATGGTGAAGCTTTAATTTGAACTGGAAAAAATGAATTCACTCCGTTTTGGAAGTTCAAGTAAGTGTTGAATATAACAACCAAAATTTTAATTATATTTAGCTACGATATTAAATTTCAGCGATATTTTATTATTTTAATGATGTTATAATCGATTAACAGATGTTTATCAACAGTCGATGTCTGTTTAGTCATTTTGTACTAAAATTGACATATAATGGATTTATATTTTCATTTTATTATATAACATGTCTTCAATTACTCCTGAAAAAACAAAAATTATTTATCATAATCATATAAAATCATAAATCAATTATCCATTAAGATAAATTTAGTTTTTATGTTTATTGAAGAGGATACCTATCCAAATATAATACGTATATTATTTCAAATCCTCTCAAAAATTGCAATTTATTGAAATTTTCAACCCTGCTACATAGTTTTGTTTTTATAACATGCTACGACATTATTCTAACTAATGAAAATTTGTTTTATTCTAAAGTACGTGTTTAAATTAGATATAGATAGTGTTAATGATGTATCATTCGAAATATTGTTTTGGAAATATCACAAATTAAGATTTTCTATTAATTTTGATTAAAAATACTATATTGTCTTTCCATTAAGTTTAAAAAAATTATTATTATAAATTGAATTGAAACTTATTAATATAAACCGAATTATCTGCAAGTGAAGAAAGAAATAGCTGAAAAAAGATTTGTAATTACTGTTGCTCCTCAGAAACATATTTGACATCAAGGTAATACATATCCTGAAAAAGCTGTAGCTATTCTAGGAAAAAGAATTATAATTCCAATAATTCAAGTTTAAGTAAATTTATATGAAGAATAATAAATACCTCGTCCTATATGAATATAATGACAAATAAAGAATATAGAAGCTCCATTAGCATGAGTAGTTCGAATTAATCACCCATAGTTTGTGTCTCGACAGATACGAGAAATTCGATTGAAAGCTAAACTAATATCAGGACAATAATGTATTTCAAGAAAAATTCCTGTTAAAATTTGAATTGTTAAACATACTCTTAGTAAAGATCCAAAATTTCAAAATAAGAAATATTAGAAGGTGAACGTAAATCAATTAGAGAATTATTTAAATTTTGAGTAATGAGGATGTTTTTCGAGTAGGTTTTATCATAGTAATTTTGTCGTAAAGGACCAAAATTTAATTTTCTAAAACTAAAAATTTAGTTATTGATATGAAGTAATTTGAGTTATTTTGATTTGACAGATCCTACAAAAAGCATGTACTTTAAAATTGACTGCTTGATCACAAAAAGCATGAACATTTTATGCAAATCAGATGAGATTGAATACGAAAATTAACATACCTATAACTGTTTACCATAAAAACTAATTCGTATTTTTCGTTACGTGTAATCGCATTTTGTTAGTAATACATATGCTTCTTACGAATGTCACCACTATGCATAAAAATCAATAAGAAAGCCCGCGCCGGGACCGCTAGAGAGTGTGGACGCGGATCAGAGCAACCCTATCTAACGTTTCTGGATCGCACTTTCGGCAAGGCGATCTCTCTCATGGCAGAACGTCGATGAAATCAAATGAACCGAGATTAGAGCGAAGGCAAAAAACTTGTCGAACACTACGGGTGACCTCGGACGTGGTTTTAGGTACGACTGATTTGAAAACGGTTGATAACAATAACGCTTCATCATAATTTAATTCATCTAATTGATTTGCGGCCGTTCGTTGGATGACAGAAGTCAGTATTAAATTGGCAGCGTGTTTTGAGCGTTTGTGATTTCGGATAGTTTATTAAATTCATCGCGAAAATGAGTGTTTCCAGGTCTCTAAAGCTGTTTCGAATACGAAATTAAATTTTTCCTCCTTTTACTTCGAAGCAATGATAAAAAAATTTCCGAAATATTATAAGGGTTCATGTAAAATTTTTTTTTAAATTCCTTGAATTCTGCTGCTCAATATTTACGCAGAATCGATATTATAATTTCAAACGCTCAGGAAACGAAACGAAAAATGTTGCAAAAGTATGCTAAAAAGCCTGATAGTAGAGTATCCCGATATAAAACGACCTTCACCAGGATGCTGATTTTATAATACGAATTGTTTATTTAACTTCAATCGTCAATAAACATATTACATATGGGTTGTCTAACAAATTTTGGTCTAGGGTATGTTTAATTAGTAACTAAAAAAACCTTGTTTTTCAAACATTCCACAGGCTTGCCTATTAGATAAATTCTATACCAATCGAAAGTATAAAGATCATAGAGTATGCAAACGTTAGGTTGCCTATTTTTTTTTCGTCACAACTATCGTGTAGCCAGGTATAAACAGGTAAATCGATACTTGCATTCTGCAACGGTGAATGAAATTGAATTATTGATTTCAATGAATTAAATTATTCAATGAAAATTACACACAATAAAGAATATTTTACTATAAACACGGTGGTATGGGGTTGCTTGTGAAAAATCAGTCGCGAATTCCGGTTGTTGAATTTTAAAAAGCAGAATATTGCTGCGAGTGAATGTGTGCGACTGAGAGGTCCCAACCAGCCATCCTATGCGATAGACGAAGACACAGCATAGCAGCTGTTTGAAGTCCGTCCAATTAAAGAGAGTGCGCATGCTATTTGTTGTTGGAAATGAAAAGGATAGCGATAGACTCGTATATGCTGAACATTATTTTGGAGTAGTTTATTATTGAAATAGGGGAATAGTTATTTAATTTTTTTTCAATCAATTGATTATTTATGTGTGTATATCTTTTGTGACAAAAGTATACATACATCTTTAGTAAAAAAAAAGAACGTTATAGTAATACATATATAATACTAATCTTGTAAATTTTATCTTCATTATTAGAAGATAAAATAAAAAAACAACTAAAAAATACTTCTATTTATTGTAAAAAATTATAAATACAAAAATTCAGAAATTCTTGGTTATATTTTTTATATCACGTGGTATGATAACCTACAAATTCAAGTGACGCACTGGATAGCTCAAGAAAATTGTATTTAAATTTTTTTTTTTACGAAAAGCTAACTTTAATACACAGTTTTCAAAAGTTTCATCATTAAAATAAATTATGTCATCATCGGAATCACACAAAAACACTTTTTTGCCATTTTTTTCCACAATAAATAAGCACGTTTTTTCAATTGTAACTAAAGCGACAATCTATTCCAAAATAATGCACAGCATATAAGAGTCTATCGCTGTCCTTTTCATTTCCAACAACAAATAGCATGCGCACTCTCTTTGAATGGACGGACTTCAAACAGCTGCTATGCTGTGTCCTCGTCTATCGCATAGGATGGCTGGTTGGGACCTCTCAGTCGCACATTACTCGCAGCAATATTTTGCTTTTTAAAATTCAACAACCGGAATTCGGGACTGATTTTTCGCAAGCAACCCTATACCACCGTGTTTATAGTAAAATAATCTTTAGTGTGTGTAATTTTCATTGGATAATCACTGTTGCAGAACACTAGGATCGATTTACCTGTTTATACCAGCTACCCGATAGTTGTGACGGAAAAAAAATAGGCAACCTAACGTTTGCATACTCTATGGTCTTCATACTTTCGATTGGTATAGAATTTATCTAATAAGCAAGCCGGAGGAATGTTTAAAAAAAAGTTTTTTTTAGTTACTAATTAAACATATCCTGGACCAAAATTTGTTAGGCAACCCATATGTAATATGTTTATTGACGAATGAAGTTAAATAAAAAATACATTTTATAAAATAAGCATCCTGGTGAAGGACGTTTTATATCGGGATCTTAGACTATGAGGGGTAGCTTGCGCATGTGGTGAGCCTGAAATTGTTACCAAAATACAAATTAGTAGTAAGTAGGTATTCCCCCTGATAAAACGGAGGGTTGATGGTTTTTAGCCAATATATCTTTCGGGTGATTGTAGGGTCATGTAAGATAAATGGGAAGTATTTACAGGTATATTTCTGAATCAATATACCTGCATAAAAATAAATTTTTTTATTTTTATATATGCAATTTATATTTATAAAGTGAAAATTCGAAAGTGTTTGGACGCTGTGTTAAATATTGTTCCAAGCTTTGTTGAAGGGTGTATATAAAGAATAAGATACAGCCGTAATTGAAACATTTTAATAAATTAGAAATCGCAAAATTGATTGTATAAATTGTGCATGAATCTCTTTTATAATCGGAAAGATGTTTTTGCAAAAATTTTGGAAAATTGAACAAACTGTATATTTACTTATATTTTACTTATCCAAATTAATAATTGATTAGACCGATATGCGGAGAAAATTAATATCCATAATTAAGCACTAATTTAAATTTTCTAATATAACAAATACCTAATAATATATATATATATATATATATATATATATATATATATATATATATATATATATATATATATATATATATATATATATATATATATATATCAAATAATACGCATGACGCGCGTTTCGAAGTACAACTTCCTCTTTAGATGCTAAATTAACACTCAGTGTCAATGAGAATATCATTATTTTGGGAAAATTTTGATAAATGTTTCATTATATACTCGCATTCTATCCCTGTGCAAATGATTCCAAGAAGCTTTTAGGTTACACTTTAGCAATATTTCAGTTAACTTTTAGTATTCGTTTTAAATTCAAATTCTAACTTTTCATCGTATTGATCGAAATAATATTAAATAATTGTAAATTGAATTGTGAAAATAAATATTCAATGAAAATTTAAATTTCAATATTTTGGAGTGGCCTTTATCTTCACTTTGTGGTAACATAAAAGATTTATACTGACCAAATTAGTCATTATTTCATGATGGCTGTGTAGTTTTCTACTAATTTTCTGCTCTAGGAATGGTTTCCAAAGTGATTTTTCTAACGATGTAGACCATAAGGAAGAGATGGCGACTTACTGGGGTCGTTACGGAGGAAAAAATATGGATTTTTCTGACACCTTAATGGATCTTAACACATATGTTTAACATTTTACTTTAACTATACAAAAATCAATAGGGTGTCTTAGGAAAAAAATTTGGAGTTTAGAGGAATATACATATACAGATGTATCAATTTTGGTATACATCACCATTAATTTTGCTGAATTTATAAAAGAGAAAAAGTATGACAATAAAGAATAATGTGATAACTATAAACAGGTAGGATGAAGAAAAATGAGAGAGTACAATGTAATGCAAAAGGGTATTTTTGCATTGGAGTTTGTCTCTTGGAGGAGTAGGTATATTCTACTAACATTTCAGACATTCTCGTAAGTTGTATTCTTCAGGACTGAAAGAATGTTAGTAAATAATCATATTTAGGTAAGTGAACCTTGAAGTTTTTAATAAGTTATTATTTCCTGCTGCAAGTACTACGAAAATTAAATCTGTTGCAGTAGTGGTAGTTGATTTAGAGCCTATTATTCCCTCATTTCTCATGCCAGTAAAATCATGCTGCATATTCTGAATAATAGGTTTCAAGCTTATTTATCCCGAGAGATCTCACTCGAGCAGGCTGGATTCGTGAAAGGCAGAGGCACAAGAGAACAACTTCTCGTGATGCGACAAACTGTGAAAAAGGCTAGAGAGTTAAAGAGTTCAACGTTACCCTCTATGTGTGCTTTGTTGACTTAAGTAAAGCCTTCGATGCCGTCAAATGGTGGAAATTGTGGATAATCCTGACGGAAATGGGTGTACCACAACACCTCGTACACCTCATTAAACGTCTCTATGAAAATGGCCGGAATTGACGGTGTTGAATCCGAACGACTTAAAACTGGAGCCGACGTCAGGCAAGGTTGTATATAATCTCCGCTATTGTTCAAAATATAGTTACACTGTGGATAGAACATGTGGATGAATACATCATGCGGATAGTTCTCGAAGACTGGGACAAGGGAATATCCATAGGAGGCCGTAAGTTGTCAAATCTACGATATGCGGATTATACCACTCTCTTATCCTCCACCAAAGATGACATAGAGACTTTGCTTTGTCGTCTGGAGACCACAGCTACGAAGTTTGGACACGCTATTAACCGCAATAAGGCCAAAATTATGATCGTGGACCGCCCTAATAACAACCACGTGAACGTTCAAAACATTGCGGCACGTGAAGTAGTCAACAGCTACGTATATCTGGGCTCGAGGATGAAATGGGCGAGGATGAAATCCGCAGACGTTGCGCCATAGCAAGATCTTCTGTGGACAAGCTAACAAGGATTTGGAGGGACCGCAGAATAACCAAAAACACAGAGGTTTGACTAATGAAATTCCTAGTCTTTCCAATCTTCTTGTACGGAGCTCAGACATGGACATTAAGGATACAAGATCGTCGCAAAATTGATGGGTTAGAAATGTGGTGCTAGAGATGCTTGCTCAGAATCCCGTGGATTGCAGATCGAACCAACGTCCCGATTCTGAAGCAGCTAAACATCAAAGAGAGGTTATCGTTGACTGTGCAGTTGCGAATCCTTAAAGTCTTTGGACATATAACCCGAAACGAAGACCCTATTGAACGATTGGTGGTCCAAGGGAAAGTCGATGGCAAAAGATCGCGTGGGCGCTTTCCAACAAGGTGGACAGATCTGATAAAATCTGTGACACATTCCAGCATCAATAAAAACTCTAGCTAAGCATAGAACAATGTGGGCCGTATTGCGTGGGACGCAGTGGCACAAGACCGAGATACGACCACGACCACTCTATCAAGAGTGAACGACTGAGAAGAAGAAATTCCCCTACCTATTTCTAATTTGTCGCAGATTGTTGTTCGTACTTTTAAATCCAAATATTCAATATGACCTTATCGAATATTGACGAGCAAAATCAAAAAGGTTGAGCTTATACTGCTTTTGTGTGCTCCCCAATTATGTTTTCGTGCCAAGTTACTCCAACAAGCGTGTTTGAGTGTGGTGTTTGTACTTATCTTAGATCTAATCACCGAATGAAATCTAATTTAAACTCGTGCCGTATTATCTCCATCTTAAATCCTCATCTCCTATCAGTTATAAACTACACCCTTATCGCTACATTCCTCTTGAATCGGTGTTACTGTTACTTCATTCCGTTGGGCCATCGATTCCGCTTTTATAATAATAATAATAATAATTTTATTTAGCAATAGCTATTACAAAATCATATATACATTTAGGTTCAAAATATATTATTTACAATTATATGTTTAAAACGAACTTAGCTAATTTACGCTTGAATACCTTAAGGTTACTAATTGTTTTTAAGGAGCTGGGCAATTTATTAAATGCGTTGAATCCTTCATAAAGTATACTATTCTTATTTTCAGAAAACTTACAAACTAGCATGTAGAAATTGTCAGCATTTCTTGTATTATAACTGTGCACATCACTGATACATGTTACATTTTTTATCGCTCTATATGGGAACAATTTGTTTTTAACTTTAAATATAAATATATTATGAGCAAAAAGTTTAACTTACATTAGTTCTAAACAATTAAGCATGCTTTGGATTGGAGTATATCTATTACATTTCAAAACTGTTCGCATAGCTCTATTCTGTAACTTTTGTACCTGTTGAGATTTTTTTTTTATTCAATCCCGATAACAGAGTGGAACAATATTCAAAGTATGACATAATTATTGTCTTAAAAAGCAATAACTTCATATATGTCGTCAGATTTTTTCCAATTCTTTTGAGAAAGTTGATTTTCTTGCAGATTTTTGACTAGGTATATGAAGTCGACATGATCATTGAAACTCAATTTCTCATCTAACATAGCGCCTAAGTATTTAACAAGTTTTACCTTTTCAATGTTCTGGTTTTCCATTTTAATAACCTAACCTAACCTAACCTATGGTTGCTGAATTATAAATAATGTATAAATAAACTATCTAACGACATATACGCGCAACACACATACACTATATATATATATATATATATATATATATATATATATATATATATATATATATATATATATATATATATATATATATATATATATATATATATATATATATTAAAATAAATTAAACTCTTGGCTTAATGTTTCACGATTTATTTAACAATATGTATAGTCAACATGTTTCGAGCGTTAGCTCATTTTCAAGACTAAACTACTATAAGAGACGTACAACAAATTTATATCTACAAAATGGATGTGAGTAGGGAGGATAGTTGAAAATCTAATTGTTCATTTACAATTTCTTCTTTTCTCTTCCAAGAACTGCTAATTTCAATAGCTTCCAGAAGGTCTAAACGTTTACCTTTATTACCTGAGTGTAGGCATTTAGTTTTATCAGAATCTATGAAGTGATTAGAGCTAATACAATGTTCTGAGAATCCAGTTTTATTAACATTGTACAAAATCGACCTTTTATGTTCATCAACCCGAGTTTTTATTTTTCTTTTTTTTTTTTTTTCTACCTGTTTGGCCGATATAAAATGCTGGACATTCATTACAAAAAATCTTATAAATACCGCTTTTGTCTTCAACATTTATCTTTTCTTTATTATTTACTAAAAGTGGCTTAATATTCCTTTTGTTTGTACAATGGTTTTAATTTCTCTCTTCTTTAATCTTCCGCAAATTTTTTCACTCAGATGAGGTATGATTGTATTATATTTATTTCCGTTGAGATGTCAATTGTATATCACAACTTTATCAAAACTAAAGATGAGTTGAAAAAAAAGAATGTTTCATAAAATAGCCTGTTATTGCTAAAAATATTAAAAATATAACTAAAATATATCTGAAACAGGCAATAAATTAATTTCGATATATATATATATATATATATATATATATATATATATATATATATATATATATATATATATATATATATATATATATATATATATATATATATATATATTATATATTGGGGGATTGCAGTCTAGGACAGGAAAATCAGTTACCTCTTTAGTATTTTCCAAGCTTTCGAAAATGTTTATTTTCTTCTTCAGGGCTAAAATAGTACAAAAATTAACAGTTTATATAGCAAGGCACTATAAAAAGTTTTTTCTTACAATTACTGTGAAGTTAGTCCGAAAGTACATTATTTTTTTGAATTTTGAAAATAAGTACAAGTGTTCCCAAATGCTTATAATATACTTATATAATGTAGGGGAAGGTGAGGTAATACGATCCCTGGAGGTCAAATGATCCCTAGCCGTAAATCAGAGAAAAATAGTCCCCTCTGTCCAAATGCGCATGAAATATATTCCCCGCATCCCTGCTAATTGACCCACTAGGTGTCACGGCGGTGTAAGCGGTTGTGGTGATTTTATTGAAAAATAATTGAAAAGTGTGGCTCTGCTCTAAGGTAAGCCTGTTCTTGGACTCTCATTACTTTTACATGTTCGTGTTTATTCAAATGTTGTTTTATTTGCGGGTATTAATAGCAATTAGCTAATATTTAAGCAATGTTCGATCAGCTCACGCGGTATTTGAAAGTTATGAATTGATCGATATCTTGGAATTTGTTGTTTGGGGCTAAATGATCCCTTTCTGTGTGTTCAAAATGATCCCAGGAATCATTTTAACCCATTAGCATTTGTTGTTTTAACAGATCATGCCGAGAATTTATATGCGCAAACCTAATCGCCAAAATTGGCCTGAAGAACCAAACCAAGTCCTCTATTAGCAAAGAATAGCTCAACATCTTTATCTTCTGAAAGATTGCCAACAGCTTTGGCTGTTAGTCTTCCATCCACATCTTTTGGTGTTGTTACACCCAGGGAAGTTTCGACCAGCATCTGAGATAGTTGGAAAAAGAGCGAGTGCAAGACGAATAAGAGTAGACACATAAGTACTCACCAGCACACCATACAAAAAATACCTTGAAGAGGAAGCCAATAAGAGAATAGACATAGAACAAAAGAAATCCCTTAAGGAGCGAAAAAATTTAAGAAACGGTGAACACTAAAGGAAAAAAGCAAAAAATATCAGATTCTTCTGAAAATGAGAGTGATACTGAATGCCACTTCTGTTCTACTAAAGCTACTCCAAAGACAATAGAGATGAAGGGTAGATTAGGTGCGTTGTGTGTCTGAAATGGGGGCACGCATGAGGCTTGAAGGTGATGATGAAGGCGACTTTACTTGCGATAATTGGCTTTCGGTAATCAATTTGTGAGTGTGAAATTTTTTTTAAGGCTATAGGACTATTTCCAAGTTCCTGATGAGAAAATTATTATTTTTCAGATGAAGAGTTGATTTTTCTATTGCATTTTGACTTTGATAAAAAACCTTTGAGGGATGAGTATTATTTGTGTTTTTTTT
Source organism: Henosepilachna vigintioctopunctata (assembly GCA_030704895.1). NCBI lineage: Eukaryota > Metazoa > Arthropoda > Insecta > Coleoptera > Coccinellidae > Henosepilachna > Henosepilachna vigintioctopunctata. Next base: position 19,607,219 of record JARQZJ010000121.1, on the reverse strand, counting down.
TATTTAGAAGAAGAGTTTATTTGTTTACCTATTCCTTGACTAGGTATGTTGTTAATTTTGCAAACCTTTTAAAAGTTGGTTGAAATGTTCAATGTATAGTTGATTGAGTAGTAGAAAATTACAGAAAAAAGATCTTTAATGAAACTAGATGACTGCAAAATTTTGGTGGAACTTGTTTACATATTTAAATTGTTATGAACAATACATATGATTGAAATAAAGAGCTGAGTGTTTCATTTCTCTGATATTTATTAACTCATGGTATAAAATGATCCCTGGGATTATTTTACCCCAACCCCAGGGATCATTTTATACATAGGTGTGTATAAAATGATCCTTTACTAAACTTTAACAAAAACCTCTAATACAAAAAAACTACGTTCATATAATAAAAAATAAGTATTCATTTACAAAGATAAGTGAATTCACTACTTCCAGCAATAGGAATCTTGCGATTTTGCCTTCAACTATAGCCACAGTTAAGTTTTTCCCTTAAGGGGATCATTATACCTCATCTTCCCCTACTTATTTTCAAAATTCAAAAAACTAATGTACTTTCGGACTAACTTCACAGTAATTGTAAGAAAAAACTTTTTATAGTGCCTTGCTATATAAACTGTTATTTTTTGTACTATTTTAGCCCTGAAGAAGAAAATAAACATTTTCGAAAGCTTGGAAAATACTAAAGAGGTAATTGATTTTCCTGTCCTAGACTGCAATCCCAATTAAACACTGAAAATACATATCTACAGTCGTTAAACATTAACTATATATATATATATATATATATATATATATATATATATATATATATATATATATATATATATATATATATATATATATATATATATATATATATATATATATATATATATATATATATATATATATATATATATATATATTACGTTTCTAACAACAAACAATTTGAAATGAAAGTATTAGTTATCATAATTTTGAAATTATTTGTCAGCAAGTAGAAAATAATCAGCATCAATAAAAATAGTAATATTATTAAAATTTTTGACTGTAAGCAAAGAATTGTCAACGATAAATTAAGTATTGAGGACATATTCTACATACCTGATAATTACGAGCCATTTTTAGGAGGTTTTTAATAAAAAGATCACACACAATATAAAAATCAAAACAAAATCAAATAACGCACATACAAAAGTAACGAAAGGTTACGATGATTTGTATTGAATAATAAACACTTCTGTAGAATAATGTAATTTGATGATCCAATAATCAGTATTGTACGAAACAATTAAGAGTTTAATCATTCAAACGTAGGAAGCATCTGGATCAATTTTCGAAGTTGATAACAACCACAACTTCACAGAGCCGACTTAGTTCAATAAATACCTAATGCACATTTGTACTAATATCATGTAACTCTAAGTAAGATTTACTTTTGTATTCAAGACTGTTTTGGTTTTATAGCTCAAAATTTATGCCGCGAATGAATATTTCCTTAGTTTGTAGCAGTTATTACTGTCTTCGTTGAAGTATTCTTAACTACTTATTTATTGGAAGATATTCTTTATTTCATGCTAACTCAACACTTCAAATAACTGTACAAGCAGGTCGCTGAGCTCCTGACTCTAAGACCACTGTCCGCGTGTTTAAAATGTGAAACTAAATATTCAATTTAAAAGTTAAATTGATCTATTTGATGAGTAAATATGTCATCAGATAGATATATAATTAAAGACTTTATGCGCATGCACAATAAATTGAAATAAATAAATATCAAAACTTTACCAAAGGATTGAGCTATCTATTTTTATATCTGCCATGATGAGTGAAGGCAGAGGCTTTCCCTTCATTGGTAAAGTATAGATTCTTTGAATCGGCATTATTTGCAAAGCTTCCAACTTGTCTATTATTTATAATTTGTCACCTCAAGTAACTATCCAAATAATTATACAACTTACAAAGTTACGTCTAAATATTATATTTACCGAAGACCATGTCTTTCCAAATATGATTTCCTTTCATTTCAAGAAAATGATTAATCTGAATTCATAGCATAATTGTTGGAAATTTCTTTCGTTCAGTTGAAATTCTTAAAATAGTCACAACTTTCAGGAAATTACAAATTATGTTTTTGTAGATACTACTTAGGTACAAATATTCCAGAAACAATGCTTTCGTTCAAAATATCTCAAAAATCAATTATTTCAAACAATTTCACATGTTCATTTACAACTGTTGATTTTCTTAGATAACGAAAAAGTTTTTCTTCGACATCCAAATTGTATGATATCGTTTTCATTGGATAGTCTCTAACATTATCCTTCGAAGATTGATGTAGGTACATAATAAGCTGACTTCCATTTCGATAACTACTACTTTTACTAACAGAATGGGCCGATACTTGGGTGAAAATCCATTACCATATTGTGAATAAAACCTATTTCAATTGATATTCACAATATATTGTTAAAACATAATAATTATTTCGCCAATACATACGGCAAAATAATATTTCAGTTAACAACATTTAACAGTTAGGTAGATACTAGGCAACATTTTCAGTTAGGTACTTATTTTTAATATCGTTGTTTCCATCAATTTCATTTATCCGGACCATAGGTGATGGATTAGTGCAACTATTATTATTTGCCTTCTGAGTGAGCTATCGCATAATTTTTCACTCTTTCCGCTGCCACAGTGTTCTATAAACCTTTTTTGCATGTGTAAAACAGATAGTTATTCAAGCAAAAATGTTGCAGTTCATTTTCATTATAACCTACTAACCCATTCTTTTGTTGATAATTATAAACCAAGCGAAGATTGAATTTCCAGAAATACTGTTTTCAAGGCTTCAAAAAAAAATCTAGGCACATTTTGCGTAAAATTACCACTTGACTATCTGGCCGAAGTGGTAATTTTACACAACTATTTTCAGGGGTTCCTCTTACGAAAAAGTTGTTCATCAATGTATTCTAATCCTTAATTTCTGTGGAGCAACGTGTTAGAGAACAAGAGTCAAATAACACCAGCGATAAAAACGTTATTGGTATCTGCATATTCATTATCAGAAAATGCCGCAACAATTTTTTTGCGAAAACATTTTTTTCATTTAAAAGCTGTTTATTCTGTCGAATCACAGACTAGAATACCTTGTACTTTCGTGGCTATATGCCACGAAACTCTTTTATTTTTTGATTTTCGTGACTTAGAAACTAAACAATTTTGTTGCCCTCTTTTTAAAGCCATATTGTTGTTAAATGAAAGTAAGAATGGCGAGTTATTTAAATCGAAGTTTTGCTAACCAAAAAACCATTGCTGTTGTGCACCTACATAATTATTATGTAAATATCTTCTACACTGCTCATAAAAATATAACGTCTAACGTTAAATATTGAATATTTTAAGCTTTAAAACCAATTATTCACTGGTAAAATTGATAAAATAGCTTACTAATTAGATTTTCTTTGAAAGCATGAATTAAGTTTCCACCAATCATACCAGCTAGTTAGAATTTTTCAAATAGAACTAAAATCAAAAAGTAATTTTTTTGACACTAATAATTTAACACATTATGAATGGAAGAACTATAAAGTATAAATTTTCTTTATAACAATCTATTTCAAGGGCGTCAGACATACATAATTCTCTTTTAGACAAAAGAATTTGAACATGAAAATTGTTATTATTTTTTGAAGAGATTTTCTTTGTGTATGTTCACTTCAATGAATCGGTTTTTTATTATCTACAATGGTTAGGCCAGAGCAAAATAATTTAATTCTAGCTCAATTGAATCTATTGTCATATCTGCTATTTAACATTATTACTTATTTGCAACTCATACTAAGCAAATGGCCAATTTTTATTTTACTATGAATCTAACATATAATGATATGTCTTCCAAATTAACACTCCGTTTATTTAAAATATGTAGGTCTTTTATACACATTTTGTGAACATTTTCAAAATATTTATCATACTTTAATTAAATATAACTATTTTCAACTGACAATAATGAATCAATTTATGCTTTCAAAAAACTAAATATTTGGTAATTCAATTTAAATTAAGCAAGCTATTGTCTCAGAAAATAAAACAAAAATTTTCAATCAAATTCTCTATGAAAATCTACATGTGTAAACTTTCATACACTTTGACAAACTGGAAAACATCACACAGTTAACTGAAAGTGATAATAAATATAAATTATTCAGGATTGTAAAATGATACTAATTGAAACAATTTAAAATCATTATAAAAACTTAATTAGGTCTACTCTACCAACTAAATGAAATATTTGAAAAGAAAAGTTAAATAAACAACAAAAATACAATTAAAATGCTCAAATGACAATCCAAAGATAATAATCCAAAGATATAGACTTGAAATTAAATATTCTTCCCAGAAATTTTTGTATATAACTTCTTACAAAATTCAATTTCTCAATAAATTACTATTTACTATCTAATACAGAATCTTATTTATAATTCAATTATATAAATGTAAAACCATTTATTATAAAAATATTATATATTGTTGATTTCAAATCGAATAACTTAACAAATCATCTATAACAGATGAGAAAATCTTTCATTCATAGTTATGTTTGTAGCAACAGGAATAATTGGATGCACTCCATGAATAATCTGACGAGGATGTGATAATTGTATTTGTCTTATTTGCTCTTGGTAAACATGATCCAAACATAATTTGAATCTTGATATTTCAGAATGTTTCATATCTTTAACCAACTCCATTTTGAGACTAGGTATATTACACCCCATGAGAATTCTCCTAAGAAATGATTTAGTAAAGAGCATTGGTGATCGGTTTATATTTTGTTGCTGGCGTATTTTGAGCAAGCGATCTTGAGCAGTATATCTTCTCCTATTTTTATATTTACGAATTCGTTTATTCTTTGAAAATGAATTAGTATTAGTTTCAAACAAAGGAACTTTGTGTTTATTGACATTAAATAATCCTAGTCTGTTATGAATGGGTACCTTATCTTGGAAATTACAAACTAAAGGCGCGCATTCTATTTGTTTGTCATAGAAATGTGCCTGAGCTATTTTTTTCTTAATGATATTCTGCTCTAAATGCATCAAGTTTGTCCGGATCATTTCTGAAATTATATACCTTTCAACATGAAAATGTTTATTCAAACTCTTTACCTTACCATCTCGACTTATCGAGGATAGCGGTCGTATTGGCATTCTATTTTTATGATTTTGTTTCAAATCTATATACAAGCATTAATAAATAATTATTAATACGGTTATATGTATTTCTTGCTTATTATTTCCATTAATACAAAAAGCACCTCAGTCCCAGATATGAATACGATAAAATTAAAAGAATTAAACTTTAATATATATTCAGTAAAACGACATTTCAAATAGAATAACAACGACCAGAACATCAAATGAAAATGTCCATAATATAAATAATGTATAAACAACAGTCGCATAGAAATGTTAAGTAATACTGATAAAATATGTCACAGTCTTCTATGATCTCTACAACGTTGTCAAATAAATTTCTCAATATTTTATTCTAGTAATGAATGCAATCACAGCCTAACTCTACTTACAAGCCATGAACATAGACTTGGCAACGCCGCATCAGCTCAATCCGGTAGACCGATCGATCTTCGAACATCGGTCTACTGCATGTTAATAATTGCCTTTTCAGAGAAATTCTCAGCGAAACGGTACTTTGTATAAAAAAATAGTTCTAACAAAAATTGTAGATTATACAATTATCTATAGAAATTAATAATACACTTCTTTTCTAAGAAGAACTATTACTGAGTTATAGCGATTCAAATGTTTTTTTAGTATGTACACTAACAAGTTCACTTTATCAATTAGAATTGACAATATGCTAAAATTTCATTATTTTTCATTCTCAGGTGAGAGTAAGTTTAATGCGTCAATTCCTTTAAACCATATTGAGATTTGTACAGTAATTTGGACTATAGAATGATTCTGTGATGCAATCCACAGCCTAACTCTACTTACGTAAGTAGAGTTAGGCTGTGGATGAATGCAACTAATTATTACTGTCGAAATGAAGTCCCTTAATTCTTCCATTATATTAGGACATGTGTGATTCCTAATGTGAGCAAATTTTATTATTCTTTAGTAACATAATGTAAATTCTATGTCATGTTTTCTTTGAAGAATACAACATTACCTACTGATACCTTAATAATTAATTTTAAGAAGAAACTGTACAATCGATTAAGAGAGGAGAGTTTTAGTTAAGTTTTAGATAGGCTAATTTGGATATTTTATTTTGTCTTTTTTAATTTTATGTTAATGTTATTTAAATTAAATCTATTTATTTAATTTTAGTTTCGGCTTTATTATTTAGGTCTCTTATTAAGAAATAACCTGTTAAATTTTGGATTAATTTCCATAGTGTTTTCTTGTTTATACTGGAGGAGTGGAAGATTAGCCTGGCTAAACTGTTGCCATTTGTGATCCTGTTTGTAAGGCAATTACAATAAACTTATTATTATTATGATTACTTTCTTCTCTTTGACCATACAGAAAGATAAAAGGTGTGTCAAATACAAGGAAATTTTACCAATACAGGACAATTTTACCAATAAATTACTGAATAAGAAAACAATACTAATAATATTTCATTCTTTGGAAGATATGTACCAAAGAATATACAATTTTTGTCTGATATGTACCTTTCACAGCCCAAGTTTAGTTGCATAAGTAAAGTTAGAGTGTATTTACTTACGTAAGTAAAGTTAGGCTGTGTACCTATAACTTACCTGATATGATATTTTTAATCGTGGATCTGTTTCTTCTACGAAGCAATCATAAGGGGCAGGTTAAGAAGAAAAGGAATTTACGATGCTGAACATCGAATATACTAATAAAATATCAAATTTCTAATGTTATATCTTGATTAAAAGACCTACTTTTTAGTTTTGTACACAACCTGACTCTACTTACCACAGTTTAACTCTACCTACAAGCCATGAACTAGGAAATCTGGTAACATCTAAGGCGGTCCTAGAAATAGAGATGCTGTAATGGCGTTGTAATGGTTTCTGCTCATTGCTGCTGAATAAATCGCTATTTAACGAGAGAAATAACATTTAAATCCAAAAATAAATTGTAAAAAGTGCTACTGTTTGAAGTTCTTAAGAACAAGCGAAATGAATTTCCCGCAAATTTCTTATATAAATAGGAATATATGTTGTGTTTTGCGTTGTGCTTCTTTTGGTTATACCAGGAAAGGTACAAATAATACCCAACATTTTCCATCTCATAATTGTGAAAAAACAAAAATCCGCGTTTTAGTTATTGTGTTATTATGTGATGTATAGTACGCAGAAAGTGCTACTGTGTTTTTTCAGCAACAGACTAAATAATACCTTTGAAAATTGTATGTATATAGCTACCTATTAATGAAGTTTTGAGTGAGTTAGTTGAAGTTTAGTTTTAACAAAAGTATTATTTGCTAGATTTTTTTTTCTTGAAATTAGTAGAGTTCTTTGTTAGGTTTGATAGTTATTTAGAACTAATCTCTTATTGGTCCTTTTCTTGATATTAGGTAGCGCAAAAAATAACATGCCAAGTCACTACTGTGTGCCTGGATGCAAGTCGAACTACAAAACTTACCTCGAGTCTGGAAAGTAGTTACCACTACTTTCTGTTTTCCAAAGGATTAAAATCTAATGAATCAATGGCAAATAAATATTCCTAGGGAATCATGGACCTCCAAAAATTATTTTGTAGTTTGTACCAAGCATTTTCCACAGGATGCTCTTATTAAAGAAGTTATTTATCACTTAGAAACAGTCCACATTCAAAGAAAAGATGCAGCTGAAAGAACCAGAGCATTGAAGGAACGTTGTGAGCCAGCCATTTAATGAAGCCTTTGAAAATTCAGATTTAATTTGTAATTTTGTTCCAAATATAAAAATAAAATTTTAATATGTAAATCTTGCAGTATAAAAAATTTTGAGAATAACAGCATGTTTTTTACACTCTAGATTCTCTATCAAATGCAATCGTATGTTCACAAATATACAGTATACAAATAATTAATCAGATTTTAGTAGATTTAGACATACATGTTAATATTTTTATTAATAACAATGAACTGTATCCTAATGATTTGAAATGGTCTCAACTGAAAATTTTGCTTTCTCGTTATAAATATCAAATGTACGAATAAAAATCGATTTTTAAACAAATTAAGAGCACCTTCAAACAATTATTAGATACTACCAATCCATAGTCCTTCCAACCTATGCAATATTGAATTGCATACACCTAAAGATAGGTAAGATACAATTTTTGTTAACACTATTTTTTTATATAACGTACCATTAAGCTGAAAAATGTTGTGAAAAGCCAATCATTACATCCCGTTGTTCGAATATCGATCGGTCTACAAGAATGGTCCTATGCGACGTTGCCAATTCTATGTTCATGGCTTGTAAGTAAAGTTAGGCTGTACTTACCTAAGTAAAGATAGGTTGAGTTTTGTACCTTGAAGTAGTTCATAAGTTTTAGTATTATAATTTGTTAATCAACACATCACATAAAAGACAATACAGTTCAATTTTTATCTCAGTTTGTTTTTTTTAATGAATTTTTCTAAAGATTGCAATGGTATGGATGTGAAGGAACCAGATAAAACCCTTTTAAGTTCTATAGATTTCTCACCGGAAAAATGTAACCAATATTTCGAAACATCAATATCATAACAGAAGTTGTTAAATTTGATTTTAGATGTAAGAGATTTATCTCAACACTGTGTGGGCGGGCCGGAATTACGTAGACTGAGAAAAAAAATCCAAAATCTCTCTGAAGAAACGAATAATTCCCTTAAGAAAAATGTTTACCAAAATTATATGCAGTTTATTGATTCTGCTAAAGAATTATCACGTATCCTTTTTTACTGCTTCATATGCCTGATTTTATGTTAGAAATATTCATTGACAGTATTGATGTATAAAATGTTTATTATATCAAATTTTTTATGGAAGGTGAATTTTTGCTGGTATTACTTTTTCTTTATTGATGCACCAGATATTTTTTCTCAAAAAAGAAAGATTAACTTGACAAAGTGTATTGAACGCCAGACTATACTTCTAACATTGTCGTATTTTTTGTAATTTCTAACTTTCTTAAACTGATTAGCAATATCAAATCCAGCCTATTAATTGCCAGTATCTGCTCATCTGCATGAATCTACTTGCAGTCTCAATTATCAATGTTGAACATATTTCGGCTGAACGGTTGAAACCAATATATAATATAAAGAATAACACCTTGAAACTATGAAATTTTAAGCACATATATATTTTTTGAAGAGTATATATGTACAGCAATGGCTAACATTGTCTTCACACAGCACCCAAAACAACATAACTACACTTTCAATAGTAATCAGTCACGTGTTTCCTTTCAAACAGTGACATGGACGTGATAACGGATTAGTAGTAGAAAATATATGTAGTATGAATTGAACATTTTTTCAAATTTAGCCAAATGTTTTGAAGTACCTGACACTTTTTAACAATGTTCCACCAAGCCAAGCAAGAAGTCAATTGACATCATTGATGATTATTTTATGTTTAATACTATCATTTAATACTACAGAGATCAATATTCCTCAACATCCTTAGATCTGGAAAGTGAAATGTACCAACTGTCTCATCTATTATCTGAACAAAAGTCCTTGCTAACTTCTCTTTGCACTACTTCAATTTTAGCAGACGATTCAATGATCATCAGGAGGTCTGAAAACAAAGATGAAAATGTGAAAGAACAAAATCAAATCAATCACGAGAAACTTGCTAGCATTTTGGAGAAAGTTGAGGGCTGTAAAGTAAGATGAAAATTAACATCTTTTAATATCTATACCTTATATATATATATATATATATATATATATATATATATATATATATATATATATATATATATATATATATATGTGTGTGTGTATAGGATTAGTAATAATCAATTAAAATTTAAATCATTTGTTTGTTGGTGACATTGCACCATTTTGCAGAAACTGAAGAATTCGAAAAAATAAAAATATTGACCTTTCAATTCTTTTAATGAAACCAACTTAAAATGTTCAAGAAACATACCATGCTGAATTCATTAGAATTCAAATTCCAACTAATTATTACCCTATAGCATCTTTTTCTTCTTGGTCAGTTCCAAAATATATTTAAAACTGCGTCAACCTGAAGTTTTCAATTAGATCAATATATTGGTATATGTAAAGTTTCGGAATAAAAAAGTGTATTATGACATTCTTTAGTTCGAATAAAATCTTTATTAACTTCAAATGCATTTTCAAAATTAAAAATAAAATACAAAGGGTACATACAAATATTGCATTTTTTAATATATTTTTGCAAAAAAATATAACTGTTTCCTCTAGATTTTGGAAAGGTGCATACATTTTATGTAAACCTTAGTAAATAGCTTGGAAAACTCAAAAGCCAATATTCATGTCAAGTTAGAGCTAAACTGCTGATTGATTATTTTCAGGTTCAAAAATTATTAATATATGCAGGTTACATCAAAACCTTTTGAATTTTTCAATGTCTTATTTTTTTCAGGAATTATTAGAAGTTTCAGCACGCACTTATCTTTATGAAGGACCTTTAGCTGAACTGGATCCCTTAGAAAACACTGTTATTAAAAATGTACAGGCATACTTATTTTCTGATGGACTAATGATTGCTACTAGAAATGGGCAAGTGTTTTTTTGTATACCATGAAATATTGATTCTAAATGTTTGTATTTTAGTCGGGGATTGATGAAATATGTCTTTGAAACAATGTATGAACTTGGAAGTCTCGCCGTTGTAAACGTTAAAGACTTGGGAAATATAAAGTACGCTTTCAAAATTTTAATATTTCCTGACACCAGAATATTTAAATGTGATAGTGAAACAACAAAGGTAAGGTAAACGCCCCCCAGGACCTGGAGGCGTTTTAAAATGATGAAAGCAAAGATGATTGATTGATTAAATAATACTGATGATTCATAATAACGATAAAACAATTGTATCTTATTATCATTCAACAAGTTCGATGATTTTTTGAAGCGCACTATATTCACTCTAGAAAATTATGGGTTTGTTCTCGTCGACAATTTTTGTGTATACAGCTCCCTGAAAGTTAGTTTTATTTGAAATATTTTGATATATTGATTAAGAGTTTCTATATTGACTGAAATGAATGATTAGTGAATAGATATATTGCTTTGGTTATCAGTATCATAAAATTCTTATTCTCCTAAAGTTTTTACAATAATTGACGAAATGAAAGATAAATAGTTTTTTATTGTAGGAACTATTAGTCTTCTTGTTAGATGGCACAATATACTATAATACAACTATTTGAATGAAATAACTGGTTTTCAGAAAGAATGGCTAGAAAAATTCGACCACGCGAAAAAAACTAAGTTGACCCAAGACCAACAGAAACGAGAATCAGTTCCTGAAAAATCACCTTCTCGTTCAATATCTATAGATTCGCAAAGTCTGAATCGTAAGTTCGTTTGCCACTCTATAAATATGTTTCATTTCTTGCTGAATAATTGAGGTAGATATTACACAAAACTTTCATTTTGGCTTATGTATTTTGAATACCAAAAAGCTATACTTCTAAAATAATTTCATTCATTCACATACAGTTGAAATAAAAAAATTGAGCAAAACTTTATTAGCAAATGAATAACCACACCGGCAAAAGTAATTAATGGATAAACATTTGCAAAATGGGAGGATCAAGAAGAATCTGTGACGTTCCCACTCAAGGCAGTGGGAACACACAAGCTTGCAAAACATACGCGCTCTTGACAAAGCAAGAAAGTGCAAAAAATACTAGAATTAAAGCTAAAAATTTTCATCAGATATAATAGCAAAAATCCCCATACCGTTCATATTTTGTGTACAAGGCTTTGACTTGTTTGTATTTTAAAATTAGTTTTGTGAATTATTGTATGAGATGTTAAGTACATCTCTTTCAAATATCTGATACACTGGAATATTTTTTCTCTTTCTTACACATGGCCATCTCAACTGTGCAAGCTACAGATGTGCATATATTTGTTATCAGAAGTATGTTGAGTACCTAAACTACCAATATATGACACTCTAGCAAAATTAATTAAATTGTTTTTTGCTTAATTCTCTTAGTGTAAGGAAAACATAACTTTCAATTAATTCTGTCTCCAATATTTGAAATTTAATGTGTTCTCACGTCGCTCTTCACAAATTACAATTCAGCAAAATAGACACCCCTACTATATCATATGTTCATACAACACTCAATAACTCATATAACTTGAATTTGTATTTTTAGAATTTGAAGAATTAGAGGACACAGTTACGGCTCATCCAGAATGGTTTTTAGAGGCTCCAGAAGAATTGGACGTGTGTATAGCTCAACGGCACTTTGATGATGCTCTTGCTTTACTGCAGAGAGTTGTGGAATATTGTGCCCACGCCCAGCAAGACCATGTTCTAATCGAAGTCCAGAGAAAGGTTTATTTTAAAAACAATACTATTTTTCATTTTAGTACCCTAATATTTCAGGTAGACGTAAGACATAATAATCTGACGCAAGTGCTGATGAAGGAGTTGGAAATCAGCACTGGAAAATCCATGCAAGGTGGTCTGGGTGCCTCTAGGAGAGCCGTTCGTCTTTTAATTATGTTAGGACATTCCAATCAGGTAAAACTCTGATATTAATAATAATAATAATAATCTTTATTTACCCAACTGAAATAACAATTTATAATAATCAGAAACAATACTATAATAATCCATTATAACAAAAAAAAATTTTTTACATTCTTATAATAGGGCAAAACAAAAGATCTTAGACAAAAGGTGAACTCTCAGAAGTACAACATACTTTTATGAGAGTTCCTACATGAAAAATAAAAGTAATTCTGTTCAATAATTTTTTGTTAATGTTAATTATTTTTCCTCTATTTTATTACATTGGCAGGAAAGTACTTGCTTGTATCCATTATACTTCTAATTTCCTCCCTTGGTAACGATTGTAACCATGTCTGTGATGTTTTCTTGAAACTGTTGAAGGTTTTCTCACTTTTTAAGTAAGAAGGTGTTCTATCGTGAAGTCTTTTCAGGATGTATGCGTAATTCCTTCGGCCAATCAACTTACTCGTTCTCTCTTTAAGTGAATTATTTTTTTTGTTTCTTGTGTCGTATTCATGGGTCAAATAGGGTATGTTAATTTTATTCTTATACTGGTAGGTTAATATTGCCTGTAAGTATAGCTTACGAATATCCAACACTTTACTTTCTTCATACAATTTATCTGTGGAATATGTTCTTCTTTTTTTCATCATGATTTTTAACATCCATTTTTGCAGTATCTCTAGATTTTTCACGTGATGTTCCCTCGCTCCTCCCCATGCCAGTATGCCATATGTCAACTGTGTCTGAAACAGTGTGTGGTAGAGCATTTTTAATCTGCGTAAATCCAAGAATGGAGTAAGAAGTTTAAAACGATAAAGTGACCTCTTAATTTCTGTATAAGTTGTTTGATGTGTACATCCCATCTTAAATGTTTGTCAATGTGTATGCCTAAATAACGGACCGAATCCACCGCAGAAATTGTGATGTCGTTATCCAGGTTTAACTTTCCAAATACCGGCCGGTTACTCCGGTTGCATGAGAAAACCACAACTTTTGTTTTATCCACATTCATTGTGAGTAGATTATAATCAAACCATTTTTTGACACTGTATTGTGTTTTCAGCTTCATTTTTCAATTCCTCCCAGCTCATGGCCTCACACAGAATGGCGGTATCATCTGCGTAACTCAATATCCTGTTCATTAAAGGTTCAGCGAGCAACAGATCATTGACGTAGATCGTAAATAAGATTGGGCCAAGGACCGTTCCCTGTGGCACTCCACATTTGACCAAGCTCTCCTCACTGAATGAATCACCAACTGATACATATTGTTTCCGATTTTTTAGATAACTCTCCATCAAATCATATGAAACTCCCCTGAATCCGGACCGCTGTAATTTCTCCATTAACAGCTGATGACTAAACGTATCGAAGGCTTTTGCCAAATCGACAAAAATGCATGAACAGGGGCGCGATGCGTCCAACGATTCATACAACCTATTGGTCAGCTGAGCTATGGCGTCTTGTGTTGATATTCCCCCTCGGAAACCAAACTGTTGTTTTGATAAAATATTCATATTATCAAGGAAAGAAACTATTCTAGACTTTATTATGTTCTCGACCACTTTTGCGAAATTCGATATAAGTGTTATAGGTCTATAGTTTTTCATATCTGTGGCTTCTCCTGATTTGAATATTGGTTTAACTATTCCTATTTTGAGAGCATCTGGAAAGACTCCGCTCTCTAAAATTTTGTTAACGAGGATAGTCAGTGGTATAACTATCTGATGTTTTATTTCTTGGATAACCTCTGCTGTGACGCCATCGTAACCAGGCGATTTTCTTTTTTTAACGCTGTCAGACAGCTCTCAACTTCAATTTCTGTAGCCGGTCTGAGAAAGATGGATTCCTTCACTGAACTTCTCGACGCGAACGGCTGTGTTTTTGGTCGATTAATTGCGGATGCAAGTTTGGAGCTATAAGATGTATAGTGCCTGTTGAATATTGTTGCAATTTTCATTTTGTTTCTTTCTATTTCTCCTTTTTCGTCTTTTATACAATTTATTTCTACTGTATTACGTTTTCTGAAGTTTGTGAATTTTTTCACCCAGTCCCATAAGGCTTTAGATGAGGTCCCTCTTCTATCGAGTTCAGACTTGTAATAATCAGCTTTCTTCATTTTTATTAAGTTCGTCAACTTGTTTCTATATTTTTTGTACGTTTCCTTCAGTTCCTCATTATCAGGTTTTTTACACAGTTCTCTATACATTTTATTCTTGATTTCTATTGACCTTATTAGACTCTGGGTTATCCAAGCATTTCCGTTTTTTATTCTCTTATATTTAACTCGTTTCGTGTTTTCCATTATTTTATTTTTTGTCGTATCAATAAAATCTACAATTGCTTCATTAATATTTTCATTCTTCACTATGCTTTCCCAATTTATTAGGTTGAGTTGTGTTCTTATTTTGTCATATTGTACAATGGTTTTGTATTTATTAGAATCTAAGGTTTGTATTTGTGTGAATGGAATGAGAGCAACTGTCGGGAAATGATCAGTTATTTTTACCTCCAAAACAGCACATAATATATCTTCTATTTTCTGCCTCGTCTTAATAAAAACATGATCTATACATGATTTTGAGTTTCTCTCAACTCTTGTAAAAGCGTTGATATATGATTTATACCCCATTTCAGTCAAGACATTCAGATAATATTGAACGACCTCAGATCTTTCATCCATAAGATTTATATTCATATCTCCAATGAGGATCTGTATATCGCTGTTAACAGTTCCCAGATGAGACTTCAAGTGTTCACAAAACTCATAAGGGCATGAACCATGGAGTCTATACACTGCGGATATAGGGAGAGTTTTTTTTTCTACATTTAATATCTCCTGCAATAGCTTCATACCGTCATTCAGGTTGACAATTTTATAATCGTAATTTATACCCTCACGTACCAACACAACAACTCCATCATTTTTGTTTGCTCTACCTTCATTATACAACACCTCAAAATCATCAAATTTCACAAACTCCAAATCAACAAAGTAAGTTTCAGTAAGTACTATTATATCAAACTTTTGTGTGAATTGTTGCAGAGTCACAAACAACTCGTCCCCATTTTTATTCAAGCTTGATATGTTTATATGAAATATTCTCAAATTATTTGTACATTTGCTAAATTTAAGATTGAATGCCTCGATATCATCTATAATTAAAGTTTCCACTATCTCACTATCAAAATCTCTAATGAAAGTATCCATAAATCAACAACTATAAAATCAAACCTCTATGAAAGATAGTCTGTTTTATCTTTCATCATCTGTAGCGTCTTTCTGTATACCGTGCATTCCTGATCTTCTGCCGAATGTTGGATGTTGAATTCAGTCTTGAATTTCTCATTATGGCGGCTACAATTGCAGCATTTTTTTTCTATTGTATTGCAATCCTTGCTTGAGTGCTGCCCTGCACATGTAGGACAAGTAGTGGATAGCTTGCAGTTCACCGATTTATGATTGTACCCCATGCACTTCAAACACCTCAGAATATTATAGTTTTCATATACTGGACATTTACTGTATTGGATGTTTACCCTTTTCGCGTTCATCAGTTTCGTATATAGAGAACCTTTACATTCCATCACTACATAGCTGGATCTTCCATTTCTTGCCTTTTTTAACGCTTTTATTTCAAAATTATCATTCTCACCATGCAAACATTCATTTTGATTTATCAAACCTTCTGCCACATTTTCCTTTGTTGTATCATTACTTATATTCGCGATCGTTATCATTGGCTTTCCGAGTTTCGTTTCTTCTATTTCATATTTGTCCTCTAGGGACTTCATAATTTCGTTTTTCATGTTATCTTTCGAGTTTACAGTTGCGCATTTCATTAACATCTTTCCCCCATTCAAGTTTTTCATTGAAGATATACTTATTCCATGTTTATCTGGTTTCACTTTTTGCTCAAGATCCTTTCTTGTGAGTTTACATTCCTGGAATGCTTTAGGTTTAAGAATAAGTGATGGAATATTCTGCTTCGCTGTGTGTTGTTTCACTTTGTCAGAATAAGTTTCATTGCTTATTGGTTTAACTTCAAAATTATTTTTGTTTATTTCTTTTTCTAGTAATTCTATAATTTTTTCTTTACTAGCGATTATTTTATCTTTCTCATTTATAAGAATTTCTAGCAGCTTATGTGCATTGAAATTCAGGCAATCTTCACAATAATATTTCATTGTCCTTCTTGTTTTCAATTCCATTACCTTTATTTCCGATGCAGTTAAGGCTGCACAGTCTGTACATCTTGGAGTTTTACATCCATCACAGCAAATCTATTAAAAGATATAAACATTTTTATATCACCTAAATACGTATTCGAGTTTATTTTTTTAACAAATGCAGTTGGTTTTTGAAAGTATTCAAATTTTTTGTCATATGAATTTTGTATTATTGTTCTAAATGAATTACATGTAAAAACTTTTCTGCATAAAACAAATTTAACAATTGTTAAACTGATTTACACATATATTAACAATAATACTGCATGACGTACGTTTCGATGAGATTCACCTTTTTCAAATGCTATGCAGACTAATGACATTTCTCGAATACATACAATATATAAACCTAAATTATGAATACAGAGAAAGCAGGTAGATAATAGGTAGAAGGGATCAATTCATACTGAACTACTATATAGTAAACTAGGTAATTTTGAAAGATTGAGAAGGGGGCTTGAGGTATGATCGATTTGGCTGTTCAAAAGGTTGCCAGAATATTTGTATTTATTAATTTGAAGTGATTCTAACAAATTAAGCTTCATTCCCTTGTTTGCGGTATTCAAAATTTCGAAATCGGAATTGAATATATGATTTTTATATGATATGGAAAATCATATATTCAATTCCGATTTTGAAATTTTGAATACCGCAAACAAGGGAATGAAGCTTAATTTGTTAGAATCACTTCAAATTAATAAATACAAGCATTCTGGCAACCTTTTGAACAGCCAAATCGATCATACCTCAAGCCCCCTTCTCAATATTTCCAAAATTACTTAGTTTACTATATAGTAGTTCAGTATGAATTGATCCCTTCTACCTATTATCTAACCTGTTTTCTCTGTATTCATAATTTAAGTTTATATATTGTATGTATTCGAGAAATGTCATTAGTCTTCACGTAGCATTTGAAAAAGCTGAATCTCATCGAAACGTACGTCATGCAGTATTCTTGTTAATATATGTGTAAATCAGTTTAACAATTGTTTTATTATGTTTATATTATATCGATTTACATCAAGTATCGGCCTCATCAATTATTAATTTAAAACAAATTTTTTTTAGAACATGTATATGCCTTTTGCGTATCGACAGTTAAAATCTGATCAAGATTTTCAACGATTTATCCATAAAAAATGTCAACTATTTTTTGACCTTTTTATGGATTTTTTTCTGTGTTTGACTTTATGTGACCATACTTACACTTTGATTCTTCACCATCATATTTGCACTTAACCCTATGCACTTTCACTTTTTGATTTCAATTATTATCCCAAAACTCATTCTTTTAAGTGTGGTACAAAAAAAATTTTAAAAAAAATTAATGCATAACTTGAAAAAAGTAATAAAACTAACTTCTCACATATCAAAAAATTTATCGAGTATTTTTCCCTGGAACACAGGAAATTACTGTGTTGACGTCTAACTCAATATGTGAGAAATTGGTTTTGTTTTTTTTTAATTATGAATATGAACTTCCACCACTGATGCATTAAAAAAATGAATGATTTCAAATGCGTTAATTTCAGGCGTGCGATCTATTTCTGAAATTATGTACTTATTTGTTGAAAATTCAATATGATCGAACGAAAAAAGAAGGATCCATAACTGTATATGTAAAAAATCTTTCTGGTATTATATTCACAAACATATGCCATATGACTGAGGAATTTTTAAAGAATTTTCCTAATTCATCAGCCTGCTGTTCTGGTAAGTATAGGTATGAACAAAAAATGTTCTTTTTGGAAGTTAATTAATTCCAGCTTATCTTGTATGGGTGAGTGCTCAGTTGTCCTACTTCAGTAACCACTTCATCAAGCGAGTTTTCAAATCTCCAATCAGTCTTTCAAACCTCGCAGAATGCATAGATCTTGTAAGATGGCATTGCCAAAAGGTGGGTAATCAAACTGCACTCTAAATAAATTCACATTCTCAAATAGTATCTAAGATTTTCAATTCTATCGATGTACCTAGAAAATTAATTTTTTTTCATTTGTAAATTTAATTTTCCACCTTAAAATATTTCAAACCACTTTAATTACTAGTATTCGCGATAAGTTGCCTATAAATATCTATCACCAACATATTACTTTAACATATACAAATAATATGTACACAATATGCATTTTTTTTCAATAATTATAATTCCTTTTATTTCTTAGTTATGTACATATGGCGTAGATCTTTGTTATCAAGTGGAGGGAGCACTGCGAACATATATTACAAAAGCACTGAAGGATTTCAATGACAAGTTTGTAGAGTCTATAAAATTCAAAGCTTTAGACGATAATTGGAACCCAACGAATTTAAAATCAAAGAACTTGCTCTCAAAATGTTTAAATGAATATGCAGAAATGGGCTTAATATTGAATTCATATATTACAGGTGAGTATGGTGAAAATTTTTATGTCTTATTAATAATGAAATGTAAATTTAGGTGATGTGTGGTTACAAATTACTGCCAATAATATGGAATTTTCCAAGACATTTTTGATTTTACTAAATAACTGTTTAAAATTGGAAACTACAGAGCTCTTATATGCTATCAATGATACAATTTCAAATGTATTTGAGGCACAAATTAAGCAACATGAATTGATCTTGAGCGAGGGCACCAAAGCTGATGTAGGTAATCAAATTATTATTAAAATAATGCATAACAATCTTACCTGTTTTAGCAAAAAACGTTTGTGATTAAAAATGCTGAATTTCTCTTGACTACGCTTATGGTACTCTGTCAGAGAAAATATATCGAAAAGTTGGGTTTCCCTTGTGAAAAATTGAAGCAAATTCAAGACAAGTACTCATCATTAATCACTGTCATAAGTCCAACTACTAGAGACATTAAAACGAAATACTCATCAGATCAATATTTATAAAATGAAATAATCAAAATTTGTTGAAAATTACATTCATGAAATATATATTATTAAACAGATTATTGACTTTCATAATACCATATTCAATTAATTTGATAGTTCTAGTTTTATAATATATAGTTGATAGTTTTCCTAATAACATCTTCAGAGTGATAGGTGACAAGTTTGATATTAGTTTGGCTTGCCTTAGATGGAAATTAATGTATGACAACTGATAATTTTATAAAAAATTAACCAACCAGTGTAAACTAGGCTTTAAACACAAGCTATCAGATCGTTGTTCTTTTTTTTTAATTCTTATTCATTGTGCCTACATTTTCATGATTAAGAATGTTGATCAACCCATCAAACATTGGTTTCATAGCTCATCTTCCTTAATGGGGGAATGCTATATTCTTCCTTTTTTTGTTATGTCTTTTTGTGGCATTACGTAAAATTTCTTAATTGTTTATATAAAGCAATGAAGAAAATTCTGTAGCATTATAGAAATTTGAGATGTAGAAAATCGTAAATTTGATAATGTTGAAGATAAAATTTTACGACCCAAGATAAAGTTAAAACCCGACCCAAGATAAAGTTATATAAAACCCGTAATGCAAGATAAAATTAAGAATTCTAAATAATGAAAAACAAACATGTTAACATTTACAGGTAGCACATTATAATAAGCGGACCTAGGTAAGTAAACATCATGACACCTGAGTTTTTTTACTTTTGGTGTTGGCATACTGATTCCACTCCTGGTGCCATGGCTTTTCAAATCCTGAATATTATATGCACCAAATTATCTGTATTATCTGTATCTTGTTAATTGTATCAAAATTATCTGTATTCCATTTCAGTGCCAACTATTTTTTATTTACCGTGTGGAGTGATGGAAACCTCAAGTTTTGCGAGGAACAATCATACAGAGTATTATTATTAATACTTTTTATTTACTAAGCTATTGAAATAAAGTGAACTAGTACTGCTTTCTGTAAAATTTCATCCAGGACCGAATATAATGATTTGTCTTATTACATGGAATTTATTAGGTTTATTAACTTTGTGATACTGATAAGTATCACTTTGATTAATTAATTGTATTCACTTTTTGATCTTGACAACTAGTTATGGACTCAATTATAGATTTCTTTACGGTATCTTATTTAGTGATTATGCATTTTCTAACTTTCTACCATGACTCTGAATATATAACCAAATAATTGTAGAACAGCTGTTGGTGGTCTTCTTTGTATGATTTTTTCTTTTTAATGTACTGAAATATTCTGCCATATTTCATATTGTCCAAAATAACATCAACTTCTTTTACCTATAAGCCATACTCTGATACCTTATGTAAACTTTTCCTTTATTTTCTACCTTACTAACTGACGGTAGCAACAACATTGATCAAAATACATAAGATATAGGTTGCTTTTACACAGGAGATAAATAGTAACAAATATAAGACTATATTTAAACAGCATAGTTTAATTACAGTCTAATATTATCAAGAGAAAACATTGGAGTAAATTCGCCTAAAAAATTTACATGGTTGGACATGAATTAATCAGCAGAACATTTTAAGTTTCCTGAGAGTCTTCATTTGGTTGATTATTAGCAAGTTTCCGTTTCTTCTTAGCTCTTATATCTGCCATAGTCTGTTCAATTGACCTTACATCCCTTTTGTTCTCACTGGGTACTGAAAAAGACAAACTTAACATTAAGAGAAGCAATTATATTGTCTTCAGAAACATCAATCACTTGCAAATTCAAATGGATTCAAACTCATTTTTATGGTGCCTCAACTCTGCAGAAACTTAATCTTTTATATTTGATGTTCATGCATAAAGCATATACAAAGGCACTTCTTTTATTTTATTACTTAACACTATATATCATTTTAAATATGTGAGTTTCGAGGTTATTGGCGAGCTTATTTCCTCAGAACGGCGTTTCTGAGGAAATACCAAGAATTGTATTTTGTTGTTTGTACTCTTCCCCGCGAGAAAATCTTTAATTTCATTTGATCCATGATACTATATATATCTGGAATCATTTTTTTTATGCAAGCATATGACAAAGAAGAGTGACTAGATTTCATAACTTCAAAAAACACTTAGAATTTAATTAATTGAATACAAATTTACGTACCAAATCCATAAGACTTGTTAGTTTCTATGTTTTTTGCAGCTTCTAGAGCAGCTTCATGTCCTATGAGATGTGCATATTTATCCTTGTAATTACTATTAGGTACAAATTTCTTTTTTTTCTCTTTAGATTGCTCTGATTCCAATCGGTCTAAATTCTCTAGGCGTCTCTAAAACAATGGAAAAATTAAAGTGTTATCAAACTAATTTACAATATTCTAAATATAATAATATTTACTATATATATATATATATATATATATATATATATATATATATATATATATATATATATATATATATATATATATATATATATATATATATATATATATATATATATATATATATATATATATATATATATATATATATATATATATATATATATATATATATATATATATATATATATATATATATATATATATATATATATATATATATATATATATATATGTATATATATATATATATATATATATATATATATATATATATATATACCAAATAGTACTATAACAAATTTCATTAATATTACCAAATAAAATTTTTTGAAGCACTGTTTCATTTCAAAATACTGAATGAATTCTTGAATATAATTGAATTCTGTCTTATATATAAAGTTTCATTCAGGTGATAAAGAAAATAAACGTTAGTCACATGAAAAATGTTTTGAAAAAAAATCAAAACAAAAACCCTCAAATTTAGTTTCTACAATATGAGAATAACGAAAAATAAATTAATTTAATATTTTACACTAAGGATCGCACTAATATGATACATAGAATTACATATCTGACATATCACAAAAATATTTGAAGATCAATTGTTACAAATATGCATTCAAAATTCTTTATGAATGTAGCCAGATTTAATATACTATTGTTGGGTTTAATAAAAATGGTAAATTAATAATAAATTCATGAGAACATCAAAATGAACTTAAAAGGTTTGCATACCTGTTCTAACAGTTGTTGTTTGATTTCTTCATTCCAAGGATCTCCACGTCTTCTTGCCGCAAGTTCATCTTCACAAGGGGGATGATCTTTGCGATATAATCTCATATATCTATCTACTCCATCAATACCAAAGGCATATGATAATAAATTATGGGTTTCTGCTACTTCATGACTGAAGCATGAAAAAAAAGTGATTTAAAAAATTTTCTTATTTCAAATTTATCTTACACTTAAATTTGGAGAAATTTTGAGATTGAGAATTACTCAATCAACTTATTAGGTTTTTAATAAGTATTTTACATGAGAATTCTTTAAATATGCATTTTTTATAGTCCAAATACTTATACAAAACCTGATTTGCAAAAATATAAGAAACTAAATTCTGTATCATGTCTTAGACATATGTAAGACAAATTTTCAACACACTCATCTCCTGATTCCATTAGAATCTAACATTTTTATTATCATAATCAACTTTTAGTAGTATATGATGAAGCATATTTTCTGGAATTCAAATAATATTTTGAACTCTACATTGTTATTGTTCCATTACAGGTTGTGTAATTTTGGAAATGATTATCCAATTTAAATAGTAATGTAACAAAAAGCAATTCAATATTGAAAATTATCCAAAACACTCACACAATACTTCTCTGAACAGCATCCATGGATTCAAATTTTAGCATGGTGTTATTTTTATCTCCAAAATGAGATAAAATTTTTTTATCAACTCTTTCCTTGAATCTTTGTAATCTTTCTTTTTCGGCATTCTGATATTTTTCATAGATTTCTTTTTTCTCTGAAAATATAAAAGTATTAGGTACTTTAGGTAATATACCATGTATTACTAGTAGGATAAAATCTAGTAATGTCTTGAAACTAATTATTCTTGGTTGAGATAAGTACTTACTTTTTTTTATTTCACGTTCACGTTCTGATAAAGTAGGTGGTTTATCCATAGAATTTAATATTGAACTTAAGAAATCCATAATTCAATTAACTTTCAAAATAACAATAAAAATATATAGCAAATGAAATAAACTACCTGACACTCAATATAATTAATAATAAAAATAATTCAAATCGTTATACAACCATAGAGCACACTGACATTACTTCTTTCGTCTTCCTTCAAATAATTACCACCCTCAAGGGTTAATTAAAATTAGCTAGTTCCATTCTGCCTTATATTTTCGGCTAGGACCAGGTCCACAGCCTAACTTTACCCTCTTAAGTAGAGTTAGGTTGTGCTATGTCCAAGCCAAGTCGTTCCTTGACATTGGTAAGTGTTATTCTACTATTACAATAAGATAACATTTACATAAATTAGCTCAAGACAAACAATTAAAGTTATGTTTGAAGAAACCAGAAAATGGCGATAATAATTACAGTGATGTATCAAAAAATGTGTCTAGATATTCGATAAGTGAATACATTTTAACATCAACAAGTAAGTATATAATTTTGCACCGCATTCGGACAAATTCTTAAATTCCAACTTCAATTTACATAAGAGCAGGGTGATAGTAGATATATGCTGCAAAAAAAATGTTATAAATTTTCTAGGGAGATCACTGTCAATTGATTTTTCCCATAACACCTCTTGGAATATTTTTAACTATATCCTATAATCAAAAACACCGGCTGATTTATACAAGGTGTTTAATACACTTCGTAAGAGATTAATTAATTGATTAAAAGAATAGAACTGTATTAAACACGTGGTAATGATTAAGTATAAGTAACTCGAGACAAATGTATTAAACAATCTTGAAGAAGTTTGCCAAGTGTTTTCGTAATCGTATGATCCGAGTTAGATGTTGTAAACTGAATTCATTGAGACGTTTATTAACCCCCAATCAGAATGTGTGCGTATTTATCTATTTTCGTTAACTAAGAGAAAGTTCACATTCGTTTGTTGTTGGATTGTTGACAATTCGCTTGCTCCTTCTTTTCCTGTTGAATGAGACTTATACTTAGCTAATCTTTTTTAATCCCTTCCACATCAGTAAGGAATGCCTCTTTTAGCATTTTCTGTTCAATGTAATACTTAAGTAAGTGCTATTATAATAGACGGAGTTTTAGCCGAGCAAATGATAAATTCTTCTATAAGGCTATTTTAAAATTCTCCCTGACTTGAGGATCTGAAGCTACAATAAAAATTGTAGAATAATTATTAACGTGGGATGTATTAAACTTCATGATTTCACTATTATGTAGAAATACGTAATGAGTTCAATTAAACGACCCGAATTTTTTCTTTAGCGAATACATAACATAACATCGTGGAATGTGAAAAATATCAAATATTCCTAATATGATTGATATCTACGTAGCCTGTTCGATATAAGAGAGATTTACTCTTTCACCAAAGGCTTCTTTTACTCAGAATCTCGATTGTTTCGAGAGTTGAATGTTTATATTCTGTATTATATTGAGTAGAAAAACAATAAATTAAAATTGACACACTTGGCTTAAGTTTCACTAAATATATTATAAACTCTACATATGTTTCGGGTGGTTAACCCATTATCAAGAGTATACAATGTTATTCTCTATTGTGTAGATATTTTTTAAGCTAAAAATGTTATTCATACATTATTTAAACTCTCAGTCTTATAGGGTAGAGTCTATCTTATAGAGTCTTCTTAGGGTAGAGCCACAACCTCACTTCACTTACGTAAATGAAGTAGGGCTGTGGTAGAGGGCATTAGACATAGTGCAAAATCTACGAAATTGATTTTCTATTTTGATTGGTGTTGCTCTTCTTTGTACTGAACTTTATATATGTTGATTTTTATTACTTTTTAATGAATAATGAGCAATTTATTTGCCTTCAATTGTGGACTGAGGTCTCCTTCTTTCAAAATGTTGCTAAAATCTGAGTATAGCCTAACATGAATTTTATACACAGTGTATGAAGACTTGGAAGAAATCCTACAGTTTCTGCAAGGATTTCTGAGTAGAGTGGTGCCTTTAATGCTTTACCAGGTCGAGTTTTGATCACTAGGACAATTTATTTTTTAGAGTTATAACCAAACATTTGGAATTATTTGTCGATTGAATGGTGTATCATCAAATTTTATGTCTACTGTTACTAATGGCGCGTTTGCTACCTTCTCTCTATGGCACTCTTCTCTAAGCAATAATACAGCACTAGAAAGTCGATGAATTATATTCATATACTCATGAAATCAAAGTGTGCAAGTACAAGTAAGACCTTCATTTACAGTTAATTATATATTAGAAACATTTTGGGGACTGGTTCATTAAAGAACTTCATTTGAAATAAAGTATTTCGAAGTACTACTTCTTTATCAAATGCTGGATTAATACCGATTTAGTATTAATCCAGTATTTGGTAAAGTAGTACTTCGAAACGTCGTCATGCGTATTTGTATTAAATTAAAAAAATTATGAGAAAATTCTAAATATTGTTTCATTACAATATTCTCATGTGCACGAAGTATAGATATACGGAGTCCGAACGTAATGTTAAAAGAATGGCATCAATTTAAGGAACAGATCTTTCGCGGGTAAGGCGAGCCACTTTTTAAGACGTACTCGTTTAATTCTTTACGCGGGCAGTCTTGTTGCTATTGACAGCTCTGAAATAAAAATTTATATTTTATTATAATTTTAACATTCGCGATCCAGCGCGTATTTACGTGAGTGGTAGAAAAGAGAACTATGATCTGCGTTGTTTGATATTGTGTACATGAATACTACGGAAAAACCTATACCGTTCGGACTCCTTATATCTATACTTCGTGCTCATGTGACTGCGCCATTACTATTGCGGTTGTCAGCCAGCGTTTTCCTCGCATCCGGCAGATGGCGCGATCAGTGGTACACAGCTGATCGTGAAAAAAACTATTTTTTCGCGGTCGCGAATATGTGACATGCAAAAAATAGATACAAACAATCCTCGATGCGGATTATATATAATGCTAAAATTTCAGCTCAACTTGAGAGTACACTAACCAAAATAATATATATATATATATATATATATATATATATATATATATATATATATATATATATATATATATATATATATATATATATATATATATATATATATATATATATGTGTGTGTGTGTGTGTGTGTATTGGATAGTAGAAACAATTGAAAAAAAATCTATATGTAGTAGTACCACTTATCATTTTAATCAAAAGAATATAAATTAGTCTATTTACAACTCATACATCCTGAAGGTTCTTCATTGCCTGTATTGTACCTGGTAACAAATAAATAAATATCAGATTATTGCTAAACAGTTAGAAATTTCAGAATATGAAGTTGAAATGCAAGAAGGATTGTAAAGATTATAAAAAGAAAAAATTAATATGAAGACTATGAGTGTTTAACAAACCTCCACAGCAGATTCATGATTTTACATTGTTTAAAAATATCAAAGGTATGGACATGTATCTTCAATTTCCATTGAATCAGATTCATCAAAACAATGACACACTACCTCTTCATCTGAGACTTCTTCTTCTTTTCCATAATCGGGACGATATATACATGAATCGTCCGATTCTGCCTTATCTAGAAAAAGTGATGATGCAGTTTTATAAATGGAATCAACCACTTCGGATACCGACGACGGTAGTTTTGGAAGAGTTGGGAGTTCAACTGGTGGATCTCCCTTTTTGACTGCAACACATGAAATTTTTGTCAAGAATGGTAATTCATATTACCTTTCATTAAAATTCATAAACACCTTTGTGTTTATGAATTTTAAAGTATCTTTTATTGTGTCTTAGACACACACTTGTATATAAATAAAATATATATATATATATATATATATATATATATATATAATATTTAATATATTAAAATTCAGAAGTATTATATTAGCTACTCAACCTGACCTCTAACCTGTTAAGTATTATTAACCTATATATATATATATATATATATATATATATATATATATATATATATATATATATATATATATATATATATATATATATATATATATATATATATATATATATATATATATATATATATATATATATCATCAACTCTGCCAATTAATTATAATCTTACCACCATAGGCAAAGTTGTAAGCAATAGTTGCATATTTTTTCCCTTCTTGTATGCCAAATTCGGCATATTCTGTAGTCTGTTTTGGGTAGCACACAGCTGTCATTGCTAATGCTCCAGTAGTTACATAAAGTGTTTTCTTGAAATATCCCTTTCTAAGACTCAAAATTAGACCAGATAATCCTCCGATTGCTATGGCACCTATTTTAGGAGCTGTATTATTCTCTTGTCTCAAATATGTTAGAGCACCTACAAAAGTGTTTTGTAGTTCTAAAGGTTCTATAGTAGACATTCAAAGATAAAAGTGAAATTAAAATCAGTGAGGCATCACAAGAGAAACAAATTTCCATGGATTAAAATATTCCAACACTCTGAAAACTAAGGAAATAAGTGTAAATTTTTGTATTTCTACAAATTCGAAGGAATATGAAAAAGACACAAATATTTTCTATTATCTATAAAAATAAAAAAACAATTAACTGAGCTCTATCAACTACCTTATAGAGCCAAAAATTATTTTCATGGCAATTACTATGAAAATTATTTCATAGCATACATAAATTCCTTCATTACATCAAGTTTGCTTGGCTGCAACTAGTTCAAAGATACTCAATAATTCTTGAGTGATTCTCCAAATACGTATTGAATGTTAAAAATTATAAATAAACCTTATATAAGCACATAAATCTCACCATCTGCTTTGTCCACTCCTTGTCTAACATACTCTTCAGCTACTTGTTCATAAGCATTTACTTCTTTAACAACTTTTTCAACTACTAATCTCATTCCTGCAATTTTTTCTTGCAAATAGTGACCTAACCATGTTGGTTTTTCCTCAATACACCTTGGGGTTGGTATATCATGGCTATATATAGGTAAATCGCTTGGACGACATATTAATTTTTCTTTCTGATCATTTGTTTTTTCCTCACTTGCTATAACGGCGGCAGAAGGTATAAGAGCCATTCTAATGACCTGAAATTTTTTTTATAATCAGCAAGTCGACAAGAGAAAATAAGCAATCTACTTTAGAAACCAGCATGATGAATGATCAATATTTTGAAATATCAATATTTGAAAATATTTATGCAGCAGATGTTCGGAAATTTACTATTTATCCAACTTTATATTAATTACAACTTACGACAAAAGTATGGTTATGAATTAATAGTTAGATCTGTCAGTCTGTTACCTTCTGTTCAGTCGAAAAAAGCAACACAAAATTGTATCTATGTGAATTATTATGGACTATAAAACAAGAATGCCGTCTTTGCTGATAAATACAAATATTTCATAATATATGTAACTATTTTAAAGGAACATATACAGGAAAGGAGATATTTATTTATTTTTTTCCAAAAATTATTTGAATGCAAAATATTTGGATTCAAAACGAAAAATGGTATCAGTACTTTTTAAACAAGTTGAATGAAGTTATTTTCAGAGTTAAAACTTTTTCAGAATATTATTTTTCTTTTAAGTTTTCCAATATATATATATTTGTCAATAACCAACCAGGTGAAATAACGGTATTGTTTCTTTTTGTATATGTTTACATATTTTTCAAGTAAATTAAAAAAAGTCTTGAAATTGGTCTTTACATCTAACCGATTGTTTGAATCATTTCTCTGAAAAATTTATATCGCGTAGAAGTAATTGCTAATGTTTTAAAATATCCACAAAATTTCTAACAATCTTTCAAAATATCCTCAATTGATATGATCATAATTTTACTTCTAAATAACACATATTCAAGTAAATAATTATAGAATTTCAATAATTGCAATTCATACCTTTGAAAAGCGAAAATTGTGTGAAAAACTCATTTTGTTTATAAATGCACATTAATTTCAAGATAGTTTGTGAAAATGTTTACATGACATATTTATGAATTGAATGAAAAAGACGTTCAAAAATTTCAAATATATTTTGTCATTTCATGTCAAAATGTATTGTTGGAAATGAACTAATATTAGTATCTATAGCAAAAATATTTTAAATTCAGAAAACTCAATCAATAGCCAAGATTTAAAAAAATATATAAATAACATTAAAACACTCTTTTATTAAGGGCAGGATGACTTCGGAAATCGATACTCATCACAATTTCGTCTGTTTGGTCTTTTTGGAAAGGGTGGGCAGAGTGGAGAATTACCTAAACAAGGAGATCTAAATGCACCTCTTGCATCACGAATTTCTTCAGGAATTAGTAGCTGATCAAAAAACTGAAAGAGTTTGAGTATTTTAATATTTGTATTGATAGAAAATTAAATTGAAATAACTAAATGTAAATTCAGTACTCACAGTAACCCAAGTTACCCCGAAATTAGCAAGAGCTCCAGGTTCAAAATCAGCAATTTCATCCCCTTTAGGACATTCTTTTCCATGATGGCCAAAATATTCCCCTATTTTATTATAAAAAAAAGAAGTCATTCTATTGACCAATTACATGACGATTGTTTGTAGTTCTAATTGAGTTTCCAGTGGATATCTCAACCTAAAGTGACATCTTTCAATATGTTAAAGGTTTAGCATACTTTGCCTTTCAAATTTAAATTTTTAACCATTTTTTTACGCGAATTTTCAGGATTCGTATAATAACCGAATAAATATCAGTCATTATTTCTCAACAGAACTGAAAAGAATTTTGATACGATTTCAATTCACAGTCATTATGGTATTTGAGTTCGATAACATAAAGTTAAGTTCAAAAAAACTTTGTTAAATTCAATAAAGTTCTTCGACATATTGGACATATTTTTCGAGTTATTAAATCGTCATCAAGAGTTGATAATTCATTAGTATTCCAATACATGTTTTGAGAGTATTGAATATTATGAAAATAGGACAAGTGTTTATGATTATTCCATACTTTTCAAAATTTTTCACCGCACCTAGGCACCAAGTGTTGCACAAGAAATCTATTGATATTAACACCTGCATTCTGTAAATTTAAATATGTTTCTTTTCTAAATGTGACCGTTAGTTACTTATTTAAATTGAAGTTATCAATGGAATGAATAAAAAACATAATTTCAATTTTGTTGTCGATATTTTAAAATCATTTATTGGAACTTGGATTTTGAGAATCGGAAGAATATTTTATAGTAGGCTCGTCTTTTTAATCTTCCTGGTGAAAATTTCGTAAATACGGTTGTCAATCATAGTTTCCATTGTTCCAACCACAGATCTTACAACATTTTTTTCCTTTTATATGTCTTTGCACAGCCACAGCCTAACTCTACTTACAAGCCATGAACATAGACTTGGCAACGCCGCATCTGCTCAATCCGGTAGACCGATCGATCTTCGAACATCGGTCTACTGCATGTTAATAATTGCCTTTTCAGAAAAATTTTCAGCGAAACGGTACTTTGTATAAAAAAATAGTTTTGACAAAAATTGTAGATTATACAATTATCTATAGAAATTAATAATACACTTTTTTTCTAAGAAGAACTATGTCTGAGTTATAGCGAGTCAAATGTTGTTTTTTTAGTATGTACTCTAACAAGTTCACTTTATCAATTAAAATTGACAATATGCTATAAATTTCATTATTTTTCATTCTCAGGCGAGAGTAAGTTTAATGCGTCAATTCCTTTAAACTTTTCCTTTTTACCTTTATTGAGATGTGTACAGTAATTTGGATGGTAGAGTGATTCTGATATCATATTTGTAACGAGCAAGCAAATTTTCCAGTTGAGACTATCTAGTTAATTTCAGTTGTAAAATCCATTTTAAATCATTAGGAGACAGTTTATTTTTATTGATAAAAACATTTACATGCATATATGAATCTACTAAAATCTGATTAATAATTTGTAAACTGTTTATTTGTGAAGATTCAGTTACGTTGGATGGAAAAACTAGGGTGTAAAAAAATGCTGTTAGTTGCAAAAGTTTTTATATTCCACGATTTACATATTAAAATCTTTTTTTATAATTGGATGTTAAATCAACAAAATTACAAATTGAATCTGAGTTTTCAAAGGCTTCATTCAATTTCTCACAACGTTCCTTCAATGCTGGTTCTTTCAGCTGGATATTCTCTTTGAGAGTGGACTGTTTTTGATAAGTAGGGGTGAATAAAGAAATATACTTGGCACTGCATTTAAATTGAGTTTAACTTTATGAATATAGCCTTCTTGCCTTCTGTTGATCAATCTAGCAAACGATGAATAACTTCGTTTGTTGGCTCCTGTAAAGTCTGTAGAATTCGTGCTGGCGAGAATGGAAATTTATTTCGGTTTTCTGCATAGTGTACCTCGGCGTGTGTACCATGGGGCCATCAGCGTCGCTTGGGCAACCAGATTTGGTCCTTGTAGAGTACGTAGGGCATATTGAGCTTGTAATTTCTTCATATGTTCGAAGATTGGGGGCATACTTGTGTGCTCATGAATGAGGCGAGACGGGTAACGATAAGGGAGTCGGAAAATGCTGCGACAGTAAGCCCAAGTAAGTGATTTCGTCCTGAAGTCTGAGGTTTTCGCCCCATAGCGTCAGGTGAACATCATTACTTTTGAACTTGGGGGAGTGTCAATAATTATAGTGACAGAATAAAATAGACTGGGTTTTACTGGTGTTGGGTGTAATTCTCCAGTTGCTCGCCCACGTACTGTAGACATCTAGTTGTCTCTAAATATTGCGGCTGCAATTCGCCGACTTCCTTCCCGTGGTCCAGATCGCCGTGTCAACTGCAAATAGGGAAATTTTTGAGAGTATATTGTCCGGTTGTGGAATATCATATGTGTATATTAAATAAAGTAATGGAGCTATTGCGGAACCTTGGGGAATGCCAGCACGGGGAATAAATGGTTCGGAAAGGGCGTTATCAATTTTTATGCGGATTCCGCGATCTATTAAATATGACATTATTATTTTGACAAAGTGTATAGGCAATCCGACCTGTCATATTCCGTCCTGGTTCATTATATACCCTCGAGTGTTCTAGAAGATTCCATTTCGAGAAGGTTCGATTGCTAGAACGTAGGAGTCGTTGTTATATCACGTTTGCCGGAACATTATAGATGACACAGAGATGGCTTCAGGTATTTTCGTAACATTATGTAGTAATGACTGATAGTCCCATTTTTCCACTAAACCGTGGTTTCAGTCTTTAGACCTCTCGAGGGGTACATTACTACTATCTGCCGCTTGAGATCGAATCATTGCAGTAGCCCTGTTCATTTGAAAAATATAGGAGTAGTTAATTCTAATCTGTGTGAATGAGGAGAAAGGGGAGATTTCAATCACATATTCCTCTCCTGTAATCTGAGCACGATAAAGTGTAGTCGATTATATCTAGATATATTAAATTTAAACTTGAACTTACATCTACCAATAAACCTCTTTGATATTATATTTTCCACTGATCCTAAAATATCTCGATTATTTTTTAATTTTATAAAAGGTTCCAATATTAAACTGTGGACCATTAAATTCCTTATAAGTGTCATTTCTTAGTGAATTAATCCTATCATTTTTGTTGGGCTTGGCTGTTTTTGTTTTTCTGCTGTTGTGACGATAATCATGGGAATCCAAAAAAAATCTTAAATCCTTTTTCTTCAACTCCTAAACAAAATTTTATCTGTAGTTTGAAATTAAGCTGTTAATCAACACTCCCCTGGGGATTAGTATTTCTCTAAGACCTGTCAATGACAGACCTGGTGCACAGCCGAACTCTACTTAGGTAGTTAGTAAGCACTCTACTTAGTAAGTAAAGTTAAGCTGTGCCAGATGGCCTGATTTGTTTGATGTGTAGATGGCCTTAGTAGTCAGGCACATGCAGGAACGAAGAAGAAGATGTTATGATTTATGATTATGACACAGCCTAACTCTACTTACGTAAGTAAAGCACAGCCTAACTCTTCTTACGTAAGTAGAGTAAGGCTGTGAAGTAAAGTTAAGCTGTGGGACAAACTGCAATATATTTGAAAGCTATATAATATTTTATACTGATTTAATTTATAATTTAATGTTGGAGACTGGCAGGAAGTTTATTAATACTTTAATGGTTTCTATATCTTCTTTGAAGATGAATTCATATATGTTTAACGGGAGTTGTTGGTCTATTAATTTGATTTTGTTTAGATTGTTCTGTAATTTTTGGACATACTTGGAACATGCCAAAATTTTGAATGTTCTGTGGTGGCAATCTTCTTTAATGAGTATGGCTTAAAATAAAAATACATAGGTTAATGGTGATATTGAATTTAATCTTCAGAATCAGACTAATGCATTTTAGATTTGTGTTTGTTGAAATGGGTAAAATGTTCTGAACTGTTGACTGTAGGAATAATTTTGTATCAGAAATTTTTATATTTGGAGGGAAAATAGTACAACTAATATTGGTAAGTGTGTGGAATTATAAAATTTGTAAGAAATAATGTTGTATCATTTTCCTTCGATTGTTTCTTGTTTTGTTCACGCAAAAACATAATCTACGAGTTTTGCAGGAAAAGCCATCAAATTTTCAGTCCTCTTACAAAACTTTTGTACAGGGACTCTGTAGGGTAGGCCTATACCTTACTGTTATTAAAATATGCAATAATTATGTATTATGAATAGTTGTCTGACAACTCTGGATTGTAGGTTGTCTTCATTATAATGAATAATAAAAAATAACTTTAAATTGTTGATGACAGCATATGTATGGAAAACACTGAGTTTATCTTAGTTACTCTCTAATCTAAATAACTGACTCCTTGATTAGAGAGAATTAGGGTATAGAATTACCAGTTCTTAGTTCAGGTGTTGTCTTCTCTTTTTTAATTATTAAATAGTTTTTGAACTTAGTTATCTGCTTTGCTCTCATATTTCTGAGTTCATATGTTTATTTCTAAAAAGGAGCTACAAGTTAAAATCTTTCGCGTTTTTTAAAATTTATTTTCATTATTGCTATTTTCGAAATTCTCTTGCTTTCTTAATACTGATGCATTCAAGTACTCTCATACTTGAAATAATTCTGTTCTACTGATACATAATTATGTTTTATTAATGTATTTCAGTGATATATAAAGACACACATTTTTTTTAAAGAAAGACAGTATCTACCTGGGTTAATGTTTATTGCCCCATTTGTTAATTTTTCTTGATAAAAGTAGTTATAGTGTATGATAGTTCCTTGTTTCTTTTCAATTTAGAGAGTGTGTCTTTTAATTTATTGAATTACACTGTTGATAAGACTATGTGATTATTTAATTTTTCTAATAAAAGACAATTATTTAAAATGCCTTTTTCTTCTTTAATATTTCTACCACTGGTTTCTCAAATACCTCAACTCTATACTAGTTTGAAAATTATTTCCTTTCAGTTTGTCTCATCTGTTATTTGAACATAAGGTATACTATATGAGGAATTAAGCAAGGTAGCATTTATAGTCAAAGTGAATTAGACCAAAACTATTATAAAACATGAAATAATTTGAATTTACTTAAAGTAAGACATATACTCTTCAACAGTTTCTGAATTGGGACGAAAGCTATTTTTTTTACTTCTTTTTTTTCTTCAATTTTTCACAAAATTTCACATTCAATGAGGAGTCTCAATATTAATTTTACTTCTGTAATATGTTGGTCATAAATAATCTTTTTTCCAACTTGAATTGACAAAACATAGGTTGTGTCAAATTTCAATAATTTGTTTGACTAATTACTAAAAATAAAAAATGAAAGCTAGTCTTATATTTTCACCCACATATATATTTGATCTTATATTTCACATAAATTATTATTCAAAAAACTAATGATTGACTTGTTATGGAAAAAAGAGAAAATTGTACAGTCGAGGTATAAAAAAATTATCGCCGGTTATGTTCAATGCTACACGACTCTTGGTATTTTCTCTTTCGAATGATAAAATTTGTCTATTTGTCACAGAGTACAACTTTTTTAAAATTTTGTGCCGTCAGTTTTTCTAATTTTTACTTGGAAGAATCGATATACGTTTGAAATTTATATTATATACACTGACACAAAGAGATTGAAATCATTCAAAAGAAATCATGATAAAAAAAAACAAAGAGAACAAAAAAAAGAAGGTGGAAAAATAAAATATAGATAATTCTGTAATAACACTTTAGATATCTAAAAAAAAATTAGTATAAAAGGGAAATATGAGAATCCATGATAACATATAAAATTGATATAGTAATAAAATAAAAGATAAGCTAATCTAATCGAAAAATAATATTTTATATTTATATACAAGTATACTTTTGGTTTACTCTGATTGCTGATGTGAAAATTGAAGGCAATTCCAAATAAATTCGAGCTTATTATTCAAACAATATCTCTTATGAGAGCTGGTAAGGCTTTATGACTATAGATTTTTGATAATTTTTTTCTAAATATTTCGGGAGATATTATTACAATGGCAGTAAATTGGTAGTTTGTGTTAGGATGAGGTATGGAAAAAAAAATTCATAGTACAATTTTCTTTGTTAATGCACTTCTACTATAAAACATGGTTAATTTTTTAATAATTTAAATAACGTTTAAATAGAATTATCCTATAATACTCAATCACTTCGCTAAGTTAGCAGCCTGAAAAATATGCATAATAAATGAAACTTTATAGATAGAATTTAACCAAAAATGTTTAATTATAATATACACTTCTAAAATTCCCCATGAAGGGTTAAGTACCTGAATTGATATTTATCAATTGAATATCAATTATCAAAAACTGTTGTGTATTATTTATGGATTATATTGTTTATTATATATATATTATAAATCTAAATCTTGAAACTGTATAATATCTTATTTTAAGCACTCGTATTCTTGTTGAAATATGTTAAATTGTAAGAGGCCGCGTATTTAGCCACCGAATTCATGAGTAAAACAAATTAGGTGTACCTGAATGTATGCTATGCAAGTCTATATTAAAAACGCTTTTTGTGTATTACAGTGCTGATATGTTATGGCAATGGGTGTGATAATAATAGGAATTCTATAATAAAATTGCTTTCACAGAATGAATAATATTTTATAACGTATTTCGAATAGTTAAATATAACTTTTCCACAATATAAATGTATCGTATATTAGAAATGAAAAGTGAATTACATTGAAGTCGAATAATTTGTATTACACATGAACAAAATTTGTCACATCTACTAAATAAATAATATCAATCAATATGGTAAATTGACACTTATTCTGGCATAAATTGTTGTTAACGCTAGCCGTTACAAAATTTAAATTGTAAGGTTTTAAAGCTATAACTAGAAATATTAAATAAGAGTTTCCTCACTACTCTCAAACCTTAATATTCCTAAGTTACATTATTATTCCTTTTGAAATGGTAATATCTTGAACAAAACATTTTTTGAATGACTTCGAAACCTTGGTGTAGAATAAAATTTCATGATATATATATATATATATATATATATATATATATATATATATATATATATATATATATATATATATATATATATATATATATATATATATATATATATATATAATGAATATGGATATGATATAAGTATTTTTTGAGAATTTATAACTTATAACATGTAAATTACATTTTTTAGTGATGGATTTGGTTCAGTTACGGTTTTTACCACAGACGGGTCAATGTGAAATGGTTGTGAAATTGAATGTAGTATTTGAAGGAATTAATATAAATGAAGAAATTCATTCTGTCAGAAAAATTACAGACACAATTGGTTCCCTCATTGAACATACAAAAAACAAGTTGACTAAAATTATCAATGATAAGAAATCTACTTCAGATAACCAAATAACTGATCAATTTTATGATATCCCAGTTAGTTTCAAGCGAAAATCACACAAGCATAGTAAAGTGTTCCCAAATGATGAAAGCCTTCAACTATTCTTACTTGAAGACCATGACAAAACTATAGTACAAATATTTGATAAAAAGTTTCTACTACAAGTAAATCCGCCACTTATCAAGAACATTCAACTACCTAAAATTCTCTATGCCTCTTATGTTATTCAGCCATCTAAATTTCATGCTTTATACACCAATAAAGTTTTTTCTCATTTCACTTGGTATAAATCGCTGGATTTAATTTCTTGGGAAGAGGTTGGGAATTCTTATGACTATACTATTAACAAGAATGACCTTGGTCATTACCTTAAAGTAGTTTGTGTACCAGTATCTGATAAATTATCTGAAGGACCTCCAGCTGAAGCTATTTCCCAGAGAACTGTTCAGGAATTCCCAGAACTGCCCATGTGCCCTTTTCAATCTAGACATCAGTATACAAAGAATATACTTCAGAAAATAGAGTGAGTATTTCTATATTAGAATAGGCGATAGGTTGCTTTTTTATGTATGGAGAACTTTAAATTGATATGAAATTCTCAAAGGGACCACATTTAAATTAATTATTTTTGTTCAATAATGTGTAAAATTATTCTGTCATGCTGAAACTTGCTGAAATTACATGTCTGCAACATTCCTATTCAGCCTTGATTCTAACATTCTGATCATCATTATTTTTCAACACCAATGTGTGTTCATCAGCGTTTAAAACAAATCAATTGACTTTCTCGGGAGTTATTGAATCAGTTCCACAAATCAAATGAGATTCTTCATCTTCAGAAAATCACACAGTACAAGTAGTAACTTACCTTTTTTAGAGTACATTAAAAAATAAATTGTTATTAAAAATTATTATTTTCAGTTTTAGATTTTTAACATATAACACATTATCAAATAGATACACAGAAATGAATTTGGCCTTCTCTTATTGTCCGTCAGAGGTATTAGCAATTGATTATAGAAAGCAGCTAATATATCAAGAACTAAAAGGTATGTAAAATAGTCTTGTCATTGATTATTTATTAACTTGGGTTTATACAACTGCATTTGTGTAGCAAATTATAGATTTTCTTATGCAGGATACAATGCAGATATCATTTGTTTGCAAGAAATTGACAATAGGGAATATAATAACTACTTTCGTGAAAAATTATCGGAACTTGGATATGTCAGCAAATTTCATCGTAAAGGTCACAATATATCCGAAGGATTACTTTGCGCCACCCGGAAAACACGATACCAGTGAGTACCAGTGACCTTTTCTTTATATATATATGTATATATATATATATATATATATATATATATATATATATATATATATATATATATATATATATATATATATATATATATATATATATATATATATATTCTTCTTTAAAATGAAAAACGCATAATTTGTGCCTGCAAGGGTGTCGATAAATTCATTATCATTATTATTATTATAGTGACTACAAAGTATTGGCATCATAACATTGTTTGAATAATTTTGAAAGTTCATCTGAGCAAAAATATAAAATTGCAATTTTTAGAAATTATTGTTTGCGTTTCCCTTTTCACGTATGTTTAAAAATGTAGTTGAAATTTATTAATTGACTGAAGACAGAGCAAAGTTGTAAATATAACAAATACAAAAAGCTGATCTTTTTTCACTGATAGTGTTTGTAATTTATACATTCCATATTATTATTTGTTATTTAAAATAGTTTTGAGTGTTGTGACAGAGTTTTTAAAACTGTGGTACTGTACATGTATACTTCAAGATAAATCTTCTTATTATTATTATTTATATTGTTCTAACAGCGGAGATCATAGACCTATATAGCTCCGATTGGACCTACAGTTTAATGCCGATTCCGAACAACCCAAGAACACGTTGGGAATCAAACACACCAGTGTGTAAGCGTCAGTTTACCGTTCGGCCACTGAGCATCTTATGTCGTTTTTTTTTAATTGAAATTCAAATATCTTCGACTAGTTAAATAAGTATCAGAATTTGATGTTGAATAACTTGAAGGTCTCTTGATAAAATCTAAAAAAGGAAATTTTGAAAAAAGGTGTACCACAGGGCTCCATATTGGGCCCTTTGCTCTACATTTTATATACAAACGATCTTCCATACTACGTCAATGGTTTCCTGATTCAATTCGCTGATGATACGTCAGTTATAATCAGCAATGTTGACTTCAAAGGCCTTGAAATGAAAGTTTCAGAATGCCTTAATCTTATGAAGCCTTGGTTTCAGCAGAATAATCTTAACCTCAATGAAAACCAAACCCATCTTATAAGATTTTCAGGGAACGTGCGGGATGAAGTGCCAACTGACACTGCAGTTTCCAATTTGATGTTGTCAATCAAGTAAACTTTCTTGGTGTCGGAATAGATTCACGACTTGATTGGACATATAACACAGATTGCCTAATGAAAAACCTTTCCCGTTTTTAATACGCTTTGAGAAAAATCACTTGTGAGTGAAGAGACAGCTAAAATTGCTTATTTTGGACATGCTGAGTCAAGAATTCGTTACAGCATTCTAATCTGGGGAAACTCTAGCGAGTCACAGCGTACCTTTATCACGCAAAAGGAATATCTTCAACATGGGATATAGTTTGATATAGATTGATATTCATTGGTAGCCGCAAAAATGGCGTTTCGCTGGAGCAAACAAACACCTTTCAAATTTGCTCATAAATATGTAGAATATGAAGCAATCCGCATACTTGAATTAAGAAAATACAATGAGTACATCTGGAACAAAAATTTCCTTATCCACCTCTTCTAAAATAGTCAGTCTTCAGAATCAGTTTATTTACTTTATTACGTTGTAGACTGTTCATCTTGCAAAAAAACATTCACTTGTAAACTGTAATCGAGCAAAGTGCTAGTGATTTTTGGGTTGAGGCGAGTAGTTTAGCTACTAAATTACTCGCTACTAAACGAAAATACTAGGTTGGGGCGAACTAGGTATTAAGCTTAAAGAGATATTTAACATTCAATTGCTCACAAAAACGGCATGAAGTAAGAGTTCTACTTCTAATTCTAGTTTATTTGTAGATCGTCAATGTGTCTTTAATAAATGAGACGGAGGTATCGCTTATGTCTTGGTGAAACATTATGTTAAAAATAAATTAAAATGAACACACTTGACTTAAGTTTCACTGAATATATTAACATTGTATACAGTAATCAGTAACATTGTATACTCTTGATAATGGGTTAACCACCCAAAAGATATGTAGAATTTTAATATATTCAGTGAAATTTAAGTCAAGTGTGTTAATATGTCTTTAACTAGAATTGCATATTTTTTCAAAGAAATACACGATTTATAATAATAATGAGTCGATATTTTCCTACGGGTAAAATAATACCTAGTTACTGGAAATATTGTATAATATCCATTTACAGTTGCACAACTTATATTTCAGTGCCATAAATGAAAAAAAAAAGTATTATATGATTGATATCACTTTTTTGTTCACTCCAGATTACTATCCTGCCAACAGGTGGTGTTAACTGAAGCTTTACGTATCAAAAAATTGTTTGAGCCTCTCAACCAGTTGCTTAATAAAAACAGAGACCTGAAGAAATCATTCATGAAGCAATCGACATCCCTGCAAGTTACTACATTAAAATGTAAAGAAGTAAATAGGATAATGGTTATTGGTAATACGCATTTGTATTATCATCCGAGTGCCACAGCTATAAGATTACTACAGGCGCATATAATAACAAGTTACTTATCTGATGTAAAGAAACGAATGTCATGTGTAAGTATGATAATAATTGTTATAACAACTTCATTAAAAATACATTGCTTCACTATTTATGTTTCTCTTGGAAAGATGAATTTTTTCCAAAAACTTATTTTAGGTTGAGAATTCATAGTTCCTTTTAAATTAATCAAGCTATTTTTGTTTAATGTGCCATATCTAATGTAATCTTTTTATTATTTAAACTTGAGTGTTGTATTATCTTCTCCTGAATAAGTTACAAATAAAGAAAAGAATAACAATTTTTATCTATATTTCTATGGGCCAATTTTTGATAGAAAGATAAACTTTAATTGAATATAAACTTAAATTCAAACATGAACTTATGATTTACACTTTGTTGACTACATAGCATAACGAGTTTCGTCGTTACAAACGACTTCTTCAGATGCTTACAAAATAATGTAGTCAATAAGGTGTAAATCATAAGTTTAAGTGTTTGAATTTAAGTTTATATTCAATTATAATGGATTTACATCAAGTAAACGCCAACACTATTAAATAAAAAAAATTAATAAATAGATAAACTTTATATGAACTAGGATGTTTACAATCATAAGGTATTGCCATATTAGATATGGGCAGTGCTAAGTTAAATAATGAAATATTGAAAATTAAACACTTAACGTTTTTAAATAAAGGGTCATTCCTTTCATTACAAAGTGTTCAATGGATAACAGCGAAAAATCTGGATGATATCAGGGAATCAGCCAGATTTGTAGGAAACATAACAATTCATTGTTGTGTTTGATTATTGCAATTATGGATAGTCTTAATATCCAAAAATATAATTTGAGTGAAAAAGGAGCAAACAAACATTTTTGTGAGCTATTCATGGGCAAAATATCAGTTATATCTTGTTAAGAAAAACTGAATAATTTTCCTATAAAATATATTGAAGCTCTGTTCCATTCTTCATATCAAATTAAGTAATTGCATAATATTTCTTCCTATAGGAATGGAAAAATTTTGAAGTCGATGTCATTTTATGTGGAGACTTCAATTCCAGTCCAGGTGGTGCCATCTATAATTTTCTTTCTGAAGGATCAATTCCTGCTGACAATGAATTTTGTTTACAAAGTAAGTAAATGCTGACATTCAGCAGTATTCATTTACA
Organism: Henosepilachna vigintioctopunctata; assembly: GCA_030704895.1. NCBI lineage: Eukaryota > Metazoa > Arthropoda > Insecta > Coleoptera > Coccinellidae > Henosepilachna > Henosepilachna vigintioctopunctata. The sequence continues at coordinate 19,564,526 of JARQZJ010000121.1, read as the reverse complement.
ATTTCCAAAACTCTTTTTGCAGTTTCTGAAGAAGGAAAAGTAAATTTTTCACATGAGTTAAATTTTATCAGTGCGTGTGGTACGCCAAAATATACAAACTACACTGACGATTTCAAAAGTTGTTTGGATTATATATTCATCCAAGAAAAAAAAATTGAAGTAAAACAAATCATACCTTTACCAGAGGAGGAATTGGAACAGTATATAGGGTTACCCAATGAAGTTTATCCTTCAGATCATGTAGCATTAGTAGTCGATTTACAATTTAAGGACCAAATCTAATCAATACAAAATTTCAATGAACTAGCTAATATGTGTTTGATGAAAGCACTAAGTCAACAAATGTGTGTTTATGTATTTTAGTAATTTACATTAATTGAAATCTTTTTGTTAACTGTAGCTCCTTCATTTTAATTAATAAAGTATAGGATGTCATATATATATATATATATATATATATATATATATATATATATATATATATATATATATATATATATATATATATATATATATATATTGAAGTAAAACAAATCATACCTTTACCAGAGGAGGAATTGGAACAGTATATAGGGTTACCCAATGAAGTTTATCCTTCAGATCATGTAGCATTAGTAGTCGATTTACAATTTAAGGACCAAATCTAATCAATACAAAAATTTCAATGAACTAGCTAATATGTGTTTGATGAAAGCACTAAGTCAACAAATGTGTGTTTATGTATTTTAGTAATTTACATTAATTGAAATCTTTTTGTTAACTGTAGCTCCTTCATTTTAATTAATAAAGTATAGGATGTCATATATATATATATATATATATATATATATATATATATATATATATATATATATATATATATATATATATATATATATATATATATATATATATATATATATATATATATATGTTCACATATTCCCTGCCTACTTTGAGACCCCTTTTTATCGTTGCTCTGAAAATTTGGAGAATAGTATATAATGGAGTTTTACAACATTGAAGATGTGTAGTACATTCTAAAATAAACAAAGTACAACACTTCTGATGTATAACTAAATTTTTGACAATGGCTGTGTTATATTTATGGAATATAATATCTCCGTTGGATATTTATTTTTTTATTAATTAAAAACTTTAGCAGAAATAAAAGATAGTTGTGATGTGCTTGCAAATTTTTAAGTGTATGGTATACTACAATAGGTCTGTATTCAATTTATAGCTCTTAGATTTATTTTGTACTAATTTTTCTACAAATAAATGATCAATTGTTAAAAATTGTGTTATTACTTTTTTATGGTATATTAGAAATTAAATCTATTATTTATATTAAATTATATTGAAAATTATGAATTATATTAAAACCTATGTAGGTTTTGCACCTTTACCATATATTGTTTACGTTTTTTCCTGTTAAATTGAAACTGTTTTTTGGTTTATATCGTACATTACTAACAGTTTCCTCACGAATTAATATATTCATGCACTGAAAACTTTAGATGTTTTCCTAAAATTTGTTTTTATTGAGAATCTAAATCTTTGCTAGACTTATTATATATAGGCACGGAATGGTTTTGTGTTGATTCTTTTTCATGAGTGGATTAGCAGATTTTTCGCTAATCCACTCTAAAAAAAAGAAAGCAAATGCACATCTAGAAAACTCGAAATATTATAGGATTATATACAGATATATATTTATATATATATATATATATATATATATATATATATATATATATATATATATATATATATATATATATATATATATATATATATATATATATATATATATATATATATATATATATATATATATATATATATATATATATATTTTGAAAGTTTTTAGCAATAACAGGCTTTTTTGATATGAAAAAGTTTATTTTTGTTGACGTTTCGTTGTTATATTACAACTTTGTCAAAACTAATTAGTTTTTTTATTATTAGTTTTGACAAAGTTGTAATATAACAACGAAACGTCAACAAAAATAAACTTTGTCATATCAAAAAGCCTGTTATTGCTAAAAACTTTCAAAATAAAATATCTTAAACAGGCAATAAATCAATTTCACGAAATATATATATATATATATATATATACACGATATATAATACTTGTGTTCGAATTAATTCCCATTCACTCAGAATAACGGGCATCCCCGTTGTTTTATTAACATTAGACACATACTTTATTAATTCCATTTACCATTTGAATTGCATATATTTTTTTATTATATATAAATTTTGGTAATTCTTGAAAATTTTTTGCATGTCCCTTCGTTGAAGACTATTTTCAACAGAATTACTGGCGCATTTAAAGAATGATTCATTAGGATTAATATAATTTTATTATATAATACTCATCAATGTAAGAATATATGTATATGCCTATAATATAAAAATGAATCGCAAAATGTTTTGGTAAGCGCATATATAACTCAACAACGCCGTGACCAATTTTGCCAATTATTTTTCTTAATTGTTCGTTGAAAATCGTTTTCTAACTAAAATGTAATCAACTTGAACTTTATTGCTATTCAAGTTCATATCACTGTGGTCTAACCAATCACTATTTTTTTTTGTTGGGTTTGTTATTGTCAGGAGAAGGTTCTTATGAAAGAAAAAATTTTAAAATTTGCGCGGAAAATTAGAAAATTGAATCCCTAGGTCACGCGTGAACGGCTGGACCGATTTCGCTATTTTTTTTGTTGTGTTTGTTATTGTCACGGAAAAAAATTTAAAAAATTGCATGTAAACTTAGTAAATTTAAGAATACTTAATAATATAAGTAAGAAATAATTATTCAAAAAGAGAATGTTAAAAACTTGAATATATTATCACACATCACGGTTTTAGTTCAAAACTATCACGACTAATATTAAAACTTCAATTTAATATGAAATTTTGGTAAGTTTGAATAGACTAACATACATGTTACTAACATAGCACGTGGTATTTTTGATTATAAAGAATAATACATAATTTTCTTTAATTTACAGTTGTAATTTCGTTTATAAAAATGATGGCTATTAGAAGTACAAACTTAATTTGCAGAACTCGCAATGCAGCAAGTCAAAGATATCAAAGAGCAAGACAAACTGACGAGCAACGCGAAGCTCGAAATGAAGTTGAACGGAATCGATGGAAAAGAAATTAACAATATGAAAAGGTTGCGTTTAACTCCTATCGACCTGCATTCAATTATAACGTTGAAATAGATTACAGTTCACAGCAAATCGTTGCTACTGGACCAATGAACGTTGTGTGTCAATATTGCAAGGCAAAGTTTCATTGTTATTGATAAGAAAATACTACCAATGATGCGATAAAATATTGCGCGAAGAGTCCATTCAAATTGGTACAGTCACCAGGGTCACTATATTTATTGGTTTCCGGACTAAGTTCTGAACATTTTTTGACTTATATCCAGGAAATATCTCGTATAATTAACGATGAGATATATGGGACAAGTAATTTGTACGAAATTAGGAACATGCCGTTCAAATATAGAACGGACAGGTTTTAATCACTTTGAATACATCAAACGTGTTAATACAGGAATTTTTTGATAATTCGACTGATTTGAGATAGCATAAAGTATTGCAGTAAGTGAGTAAGTACCTGGCTCCACATGGGATAAATATTATAAAGAAGATAATGTAGCACAAATAGTAGAACATGTCTTTCCGGCTTTTTGAAAAATATTCAGAGAGAAATAACTGAGCGTAACAAAGTTCGCCGGGTCAGGTAGTTTATATATATTCAATATAATACTTCAATTAAAATACTTAACAATACGGATAAAATGATATTTTAGTGTTGTGATGTGGTGTTGTCAAATTTTCAAACTAAATAAATATTCCTGTCATTTTAAAGCCCATTATGTTGAAATGAATCAAAATTATATTATATATATCTCCCTATTTTCAGCATATTTCAAGAAAAACTCATAAAGGATGACGTTAAGTGATACAGTTTCTGCAACTGCTAGTACTGCTACTTTGCCTATCATAATAAGTTTCACATCGAATCCAAAAACAAGAAAAACTCAAAATATTCAGGATTTTTTACTTCGTCATCCAAATTGCCAGAAATATATAAAGAAAGGGCCAAATTTTGTAGCTGATGGAGTAAATGAATTCAGATTATATTACGTCGACTCCTCCTTATTCGACGATGGAAAACTTCTCAAAAAACTGAATGTCGAGAAAGAAGAAATTGTTTTCGGTTCAACCAGCTGTAACTCATGTCATGATAATTTACCGAAAGAATCCTGCATTTCGAAGGATGTGTCGCTTAATGAGAAAAAACATTCTCAATATACCATGATAAAAAACGATAAAGGAGTGATGTGCAGTGATGAATACGTAATGGAGGGCTTTTGGGACAATTTGAAATCTTCTAAAATTGTTGGCAAAGTTAGTAAGTCCTTTCAGGTTGGTTCAGATCTTTGTTTGAATGTTGTTTTTGTAAATGATGCTGATAGCGAATTTTTTTCATCTACCCAACGCAACATTTTTGATCCTATAATTCACACATTCGACGCGAAACAAACTGTTTCGACTAGTGATGTGAATATGATTAAGGATAGAAGTAGTTTGATTGAAGACGAATTTAAAGATAACGTTATATTTAAGAATTCTAGTGATACATTCAAACTAGGCGACAGCTCAACATCAAAAATCGGCAAACATTTCAATTCATGCCAATCAGAACAAATGCATATAACTCAATCAAATAATTTGGAATCAAAAGTTATTGAAAAGATCAATAATCAGAAATTATCTCAAAATAATTTGGAATTTTCAATAAGGAGCAGTCCTTCGTTTTTAGCAAACTACGTGTTTAAAATATTAAAAGACAAAAACTACGATCAAAATTTTGAAATTCCTGGAATAAGTGTTGTCAATTATGTAGAAAAAAAAGGAATAAAAAATTATGAATACTTTAAAAATATATGCAAGGCAATGAGTGATGATTCAATTCAACATTCGAGGATACTGGGAAAAACATCCTTTAAAGGTAAATCTAAATATCCAATTCTTAAATATAAAGATTTTAAACCAAACGATAAAATGAATAGATATTATCAAAAAGATTCTACTTGTTACAAACTGGAATGTATATTCAAATACAATGGAGATTCTTTTTTGAGGAAAAGTCATTATGCCATCTTGAAAAAGTATCATCGAAACTTGAAAAAGGTGAGAAATAAGCGTCGTAGTAATTGCTATCGATGTAAAAATGAGAATGTTTTATGTGAAGTTAAACGCTTCGAAAATATTGAATGTAAGAAATGTGACAATAATAAAAAATCTAGAACAGATGAAATCAACGTGAACGAACTCTCGGAAGTAACTAAAATGCGCGAGCTATCTTTAGGTGATTCTAAAACTACTATTTCCGAATTTTTACACTCTTATCAACCTTGCCAATGGAAGACTAATTCTAAATTAAGCGTTTGTATTGATGAAGAATGCATGACAGAGTGAGCGAAATTACTTATAACATATAGCTATATGAAAATATGGTATAAATTGAAAATATTATAAATACTATGCAATACATTGTCATACAGTAACTGAAGTGATCTTAATTTATAATAAAACAGTTTATGCAAATTTTCGTTTTTCTCGTCATATACATACCGATCAAATAACAAAGGGCTAATTTAATCTATTTTAGGCTTGTAGAAACATACACACATCACAGTTTCAAAATATATTTTAAATAATACTTAAAGCTTTAATTAAAACAATGACAACAAAAAATCTTTTACAGATTTATCGAAAAATCCGCGTGGTAAGCATGAACATACCTTTGATTTGTATGTTCTGTGGTGGTAAGTGAGTAAATCAACAATCAAATGTCAAATTAGTAAATGTCAAACTTAACCACAATCAACAAAATTAATTAATTTGAAAACGTATGGATAAAATCGAATAAATCATATTCACTATTAGAATACAATTAAATTTTATAATTCTGACTGAAAACAAAGTATGATTGCAATATGCCTAATACATATTAAAAGAGACTTACATTGAAGCTTCTGTTGCTTGAGCTGGAGAATGTCAATCAATGTTACAGTAACAGGAAATCCCATAAAAATACAAAAAGGAATACACAGGATGGTGACGGCTAGCCCTAATACACCGCAAAAAGATTTTGAAAAACGCAGATTGATAAGATTATCACAGGTTCGTGAACAGTCCAAAAATATAGCAGAGGATGTTCGAAATAGAGTTCGTAGACAGAAGTTGAAACAAGCAGAAATCATTGAAAAAAATGGTCAAATAAAATTGAAACAGTGGCAAGCCAGAAAATTATTAGAACTTCAAAATCAATATCATGAAGCATTGAGGGATATAGGTGCAGGACATAAAGAAGCTTACTCACTGGAAGATGAAGGTAATGTAGAACAAGAAAAGGTGGATAATTATGAAAAAATTGCCAAGCAGAGAGCTTCCATCGCTAGCAAAAAAATCCAAGAGGAAAAAGAAAAATGTAAACAAAACTCTTCAATTATATTGCAGAAAAAAAAATTGGTTAGAAAAATGGAGGATAAAAGGGCACATAGAATAACGGGTTTGAGACGATCTTCAGAATTGTCAAAGAAACAGGAAGATGACATTGTTTGTATTGAAAATGATGTATCTGGTATAGTTACAGATTCTGATTCTGAATTTGAAGATTTAGAAGAAATAGAAAATCCTAAAAATTCATATGTTGACATCAATACAATTGAATCTTCTGAAAATATACCCAAAAGCAACATACCTTCAAAAGTTGTTGAAGAAGTTCCTCTAACTGATACCTTCAATAATTTGAAAGAAAACAGTAAATCACATTTTGCAAGTAAGTTTTATAAATTGGGTTATGTTTTGTTGTGATTTTTTTCTGTATTTAAAAAAAGTTCTTTCTCATGAATATTGTATTTGTTGGTTGGCCAACTGAATATGTGTTTCAAAATCCTGCCATGTATTCTTAATAATTTTATAATATGAAAAATTAATTTATGGCATATTTAAGATGGAATTTTTTGCTAAATGCTGGTAGGTTAATTTTCAAGCACAATTTAATGAAATTAGTTGATGGCTCATTTTGAATAGCATAATTTAAATTTCAAATTAAATAGTTGAAGTTCAATTGATGTAAACATATATTAAAAAAAAAAGATAATTTTCCTCTCTTTGTGAAATCCAATTTTTTTAAAGATTATTATCAGATGTATTTTTCTGATTTTTAATTTATTTTCAAATGTTAATTCTGAGCCTGAAGATTATATTACACCTAAATTTATATTTTGTCACACTAAACATATATTTTGTTGTGGTTTTGAATGATTGTTGAGATTATTTCATTAAAAACATAGAAATTGTTACTATAGAAATTTTTTCAGAAACTATATAAAAAATAAGAGTTACCTCTTATCTGAAGTTTTGCTTGCTTTTCAATTTATTTATAACAAAATAAAAAAATTGTTATTCTTCACTTTCCATTGTACATTCAGTTAATTTAATTGTTATAAAAATTAATTAACTCAAATATATAATAGGAAAATTCAAAGTCTTTTAAAACATGTTTGATCTTTTAGCTTCATCTTTGTCTCTTACTAATTAATTTCTTTCATTTATATTGAAAATGCCACCAAATCGACAATATGTATTATTATAGTGTTGTATATATATATATATATATATATATATATATATATATATATATATATATATATATATATATATATGAATTCCTCTTTTTAGACTTAGTCACTAATCTAATTATTTAATTTGTTAGCTTCAGACTCAGACGAACAACTTTTGAATGAAGTCAAAGAGCACAAGGAGACAAGAATATCTGATCGAATTAGGAAGCGTAGCCTACGTAGACTTGAGCACCTTGATTCTTGCGATACCTGTGATCCAATATGTCAACAACATAAGGGAGAAGCCACAAAATCTACAATCAAAACAGTTCCTGTAAAGAATATAGCACATAATACCATACCTAATGTCCAACAGAATATATATACATGTGCTTGTAATCGTCCATCCTACATAGCGCCCATACCATCCCCTTGTTATTGCTCCCAACCAATTCCTTTGAAACAGAAAGACAATATTCGTGATATCAACCAACTGAGATGTCATGATTTGACTGACGAATTGGATGATAAGGAAAGAGCTAAATTTGCTGCAAAATCATATTCTAAGTCTTCAATAAACCATATTCCCCCATCTAGCCCCAAAAGAGTCATTAGACAAAAAGAAATTCCCACAAAACCTAAAGTTACATTAAAATCATATAAAAACCCAGATGTACTTCAGAAAGAAATGCAAAATAAAAGTAAAGATACTAGACTTTTAGAATCTCACGTAGAAAAAATTGATGATCAAAATTTTTTCACATCGCCATTAGCTGAAACAGAGATGGATTTACATGAAAAAATGAAACAAAGAGATAAAGAAGCATTTTTACGGGGGCAGAAAGCTTTAGAAAAAGAAAAGCTGCAACGAGAATATAATGAATTGATGAGAAAGTTACCAGTTCTGCAGAGACTGGAAAGGTTATATGAGATGAATCAAGATAAACCAGAATATCATATGTCTGAAGATAGACTAAGAGAACAGGAAATGAAAAAACAATCAATACTTGATAATACTTATGAAAAATTATTTCCAGATAGGCAATCTACAAAGATAACAATTCCAATTAAAAATAGTTCAGATTATGAAATAGGAGAAAAAATGAAAGCATCAAAAAAAGAAGATGTAGCCACTTTGAATTTGGGAGTGTGGCAAGGTGAGAAGCCTAGGAAGTTATATACTGAAGAAGAAGTTCAAGCTATCCTTCATGAAGGTCAAATTACATCAGAAAGTAAAATCCGTGCAGATCAGTTGAAATTGGTTCTGGAGAGATTGAGAAAACAAAAAGATGAATTACTCAAAGAAATACACAACTTACCAGAAGATTCAGCTAAACTTTCTATAGCTTCATATTCCCCAGAACTGAAAGGATATGTAAATCAAAGGACCGACAAATATTCAGAAAATCGCGATGTAAATGAGAAAAAAGATGAATTAAAGATAAAAACAAGTCATAAAACAAATATGAACAAAAAAAATATATCAAAAACCTCCAGCAACACCAATATTCATAGCAGCTCCTCCTATGAAACAATTGATGAACCATTGAAAAAACACATTAAAATTTCGAAAACTGTAAAATCTAAGGGAGTACAAATAACTAAAAACTCAAGGAAATTAAAAAGTACAGTTAGAAGTAAAAATTTGTCGACACTAAGTTCAAAATCATCAAGTCCTCAAAAGTTCAATAAAAAACGGTCTCCTGAAAAAGAAATTTTAAGTTTTAGCGAACAATCGTCAACAGATCAAAGAAATTCCAAGAAACCTAACAAGTGTAATAACAACCCTTTGCCAGTTCACCAGCCTTTTTGCAAAAAGCAAAAAAATATTGAAATATCTCATAAAGATGATAATCATGTTTCACCAGAATTACCAAAAAATTCTAAGAGAACCAAGGTTGAAGATACCACTCAATTAAAAACAAAAGACTTATCAACAAAACCATTTGTTAGTTGTGAATGTAATGCAGATACTTCACCTCAAATACCTAATGAACTGTGCGAAATAGTAATTAAAATAAAAGATGGAAAATCTTCTCAAGTACTGGTTAAGGAAAATAATGAAAAAGTGAAGAATAATTTGAAATCTACTACTGTACATAAGTTGAAAACAACCAACATACCTGAAAAAGTTGAATCTAGCAAGTCCACACAAATACAACATGACCTAAATAACGCAATGAAAGATGATTGTTGCCAGAAAAATGTTGAAACAAAATTCCTCTCTTGGCATGATAAATTACTGAAAAATAATTCTGTTATATCAAATTCAAGTACTTCTTATATGAGCCCTCCAGTTCTTCCTAATAAGTCTGTACCTCAGTCTAAAATGTCAATTAATAGCACAGAAATATGTAAAAAACCTCAGAAACTCATTACCAAGGAAATAGGTACATCTCCTCCAACAAAATTACAAGGAGAAAATTTGAACATGCAAGATGAAATTAAGAGACTTTTAAATATGTCTAGGCTCAGTGTTGAGGAATTAGGAGTTAGCTCAGTGAGTTCTGTTACCACCCCATCTCAGAGTGTCATTGACCTTGATAGTAATAGAGCAAATACAAATACTAAATATTCAAGCATAAATGGAAGAAGTAGTCAGCAATTCTCTGAAGACCAAAGTCAAAATGAAGTACCAAATTTCAGTTACATGAGTATTTCCACTGGGAGTAGAACAATTTTCACTAGCGAAGTTGATAGCACATCTGAACAATATCCGGAAATTTTAAGAAAGTATGCGAAAATAGCTGATAAGTGCAGCCAACGGATATCTAATTTATCTGCCATGATAGAAAAAGTGAGAGAAGAAAAAAATAGAATGCTTCAAACTTCATCCATATTGACAACAAATGATAGCTCCACAAAATATATGGATTTGCCAAGCCCCAGAAAATTAAGTAATGAAAACGAATTGAATGAAAGGACTAAATCATCTTCCAGTAGTGGTTCTGGAGAAGGATCGAATTTGCTAACGATCAATATGAGCTTAGCAGAAAAATTGAAAGGTCTCAGACCAGAGGAAATTGAAAATTCTGAAAACGATATGGTTCTTGTGAATGAAAACTTAAATGATAGCAGAACTGATGATTTAGATAGACGTTTAAAAGCCTTGAGGGAGCCTGTAAAACGTGGACCAGAACAACAATACCCTAAGGAGTCTGAAAAAGGTGATGCAATTGATTTCATTCCATTGTTATTGGATATACCAAAAATGCCTCTGCTAACTTCCGATGCTTCGAATTCAAAACACAAGAGGCCACCGACTCCTAAAGGTTTTCTGGCAGCAAGAAGAATAACTGATTGCATGGCTCCACACGAATTATCGACCATTCCAGAACAAGACAGCCAAACAAGGTTCGAAAGTACTATTAAAGATAAATCACCTCGGATATCAGGAGAGTTAAAGCAAAGTTTAGCTAAAGAAACAGTCGCAACTCCAAAAAAAATAACTCACTTAGAAGCTAGGATGCTACCCAAAGCAGAAGGTATACAAACTTGGGATAATCATAATTCAACTCAAACTGATAAGTCAAGTCATAAACTTGTAAAACCTAAGCCTATTACGAATATCAAGAAGAAATCTCCAAAGGTAACAGAAATGTCAGACAATTCTTTCTGTTCTTCCAATACTTCAGGGGATGAAAAATTGGAGATGTTCAGAATTGAGGCGATGTTGAGAAGTATAGGTATGGATTGGGCTATTTCAACCTTGAGGAAAACACAAGAAGCTTTGGCTTTAACATCTAGTTCTAGTTCACTAGATATTAAGAGTCCTGCAACCATAAAGGAACTTAGCGAAGCAGATGTCAAAGAATTTTTTACTAAGCAGGTATTTCAAAAAATATCCTCGAGCACTTTAAGGTCGGATGCTAGTCCAGGATCTTTGGATGAAAGTTATGATTTATCAGAAATAAATGGAGATTTCTCAAAGAAAAAAACATCAACTCCTATCAATAGAAGCAGAGAGTTATCAAAAACTTCAGATTTACCTTCCGCAATTGAATCAGAGAAGGAAAGTAAGGAATTTTTCAGCTTTGTTGATCATTCACCTTAACTCAAGGGAAATTGTAGGTACTTCTAACTCTAGAAATATTTTAAATAAATTACATACTTTCAACTAATAAAAAAATTGAATGTCAATAATTAATTTCATATTAAAAATCTGAAAACATAAAATTGTTCAAGTTTTCTGTTTCAATTTTTTTTCCAAATATTGCTTTTAAGTCCTAAATTATTTAATCAACTCATGTACACAAATCCATAATATAATTACCATTATCAATTTTTAAGTATTCATAATATTTTTTAAATAAAGATATGAATCTATGTATATAGTGGACTGCTGTATAATATTTTAAATGTTTATGTGAAAATTGTTTTTCTGTGTTTTCAATATTTACAAATTCGATTAATATATTATTTTATTGATGTTGAAATTGTAAAAGTTGTTAAAGACATCTGTGATATTCTTATATGAATATTCCTTAATTTGATCTATTGAATAAAATGAATTTTACTTTTAGTTTGTTTATTTGATAACTAATTTGTTTATATTTTTCCATATCCAAAATTGCTTTACCAAAACTGGCATAACTATTGTATGTATTGTACAATGATATTAATTTAAAAAGTCCAGCTACAAATTGACCACTCTTTACCTTATGTTTATTGTCGACAGCTTCTTAAATAATGTAGTTTCATTCATGGGGTCTCATTCTTCTAACACTAGGAAGCACTTAGGAACGATATGTTTTTCAATTTATATGGTTGAGCTTTTATTTTTAAAGCCTTTTATTTATCAAGTAATGATTTTTTCACACGCCGGTCTGGTGGCTTAGTCGGGAGAACACTCGACTATGGTGCGGTAGGATTCGGGTTCGAGCCCCGGTGAAGGCATGGGTGTATATATTTGTCTATGATTAATTCAGTTTAATGATGATGATAATTGACGTGTAATGTACATTGATTACAAGCTCATTGGCCGTTCGTTACCGGCGTTAAACTGTAGGTCCACTGAATAAAAAAAATTAATAATAATACCTTTATTTAGCTATGTAGCCTTACAATAACGCAACAACAAATTATCAAACACATTACAACTTATGAGATACTCGAATATCACTGGCACTTAATGTTGTCCCTATAGCTGTCCTTGGTCCATTGTTCCATATCTATATTTTTCAACCAACAACTTTTTGAACCTTTCTAACGTTGAATCCTTTGCATTTGTAGTTAATTTATTATATTCTTGTACAGCTCTGAAGAACACCGAATTCTGCGCAGCTTTTGTTTTTTTGTGATCCAGCATAAAATTGGTATTGTTTCTTGTGTTATAATTATGCACCTCCGTAAACTTTGTCAACTTACTCATCAAATATTCTGGTGCCAATCCCAACTTAATTTTATGCACAAAAATTAGGGCATTGACCTGCAACATGTCCTCCACTTTTATCCACTTTAAAGTTTCTAGCATATATTTGATACTTCTCTGTAGTCTGTTTATATCATTTGATTTCAGCAGGTATAGCACAATGCCGGCAAAATAGTAGTGAGGTCTCATTATCGCGTTATACACGGTCAATCTTGTATTTTTAGAAAGATGTTTTGCAGTTCTTTTCAGTACACCTGTTTTCTTTGCTATTTTTTTACATATGTAATCAGCATGTTCAGAGAACTTTAATTGTTTGTCGACTATTATACCTAAGTATTTAATTTTGTCCAGTGTTGCTAGTACCTCATTTCCTAATTTAATTTTAAAATTCATATTTTTCCCGATAATCAATACTTTTGTTTTGTCGCTATTTACTTTTAATTTATTACACTCGAACCATCTTCGCACCCTCTCCAAATCTTCATTTAGCTTCCTTTCTATATCATCCCTATATATTCCACTTATGTATATGATAGTATCATCGGCAAACAGATGTATCGTTGCATATTTAACTACTTTGACTAGGTCGTTGATATACAATACGAACAGCAGGGGTCCCAATGTACTTCCCTGCGGCACGCCTTCTTCAACAAACTTATTTTCTGAAACCACATCTTCGCATTTGACGTTCTGTTGTCTCTCATTCAGGTATCCCTCTATCCATTTTAATACTGTTCCCCTTATACCGTAGTTTTTTAACTTAAATATTAACTTCCTTCTATCGATTGTCTCAAATGCTCGCTTTAAGTCTAAAAATGTAACAATGGTAAATCTTCCTTGGTCTTCTAATTAATTGGTAATTCTTCACAATATTATTTATAGGAATCAATCAAAAACATCAGATCATAGACACACACACATATATATATATAATAATAATATCCCTTTTATTTCTGACCTTTAAGCTGTACAAAATTTTTTACTGGTAGCAAGAATTCAATTAACAAATATATATATATATATATATATATATATATATATATATATATATATATATATATATATATATATATATATATATATATATATATATATATATATATATATATATATATATATACAGCCATAATAGAGAAAATTCCAGGATATTAATTGGAAAAATTTAAGTTAATCAAAAGAGTGTCGTAGTGTAATTGGTTATGTCAGCAAATACGATGTGATGTCTCGACCATCTTTTGGAGGATAATGCTAGAAATGCTAAAATCGGTGTCACGCCTGATGGAAGCACAAAACAGACTGTAGACTTCAAGCAACTCTACAGTTATGCCACGACCATCACAAGGTAGGCAACGAATTCAACCTAAAACCACCTTCTAATCACTAGAAGGTGAAATTTTCCTATGTCTATTTTAATATTTTTACCTGTTTGAGGAAGTATTCATAAAAATGTGAATATTTATAAGCATATACACACACATGCATAGTTTTAAGCTCATAGCACTATATGAAATATTAAAGAAAATATACGATATTCATTCAAAAATTTTGAAATTATTTATTATTTATTTATTTTGAAATTATTTTATCAATAAAATGTATTCAGGACTAAATTAGGTTATAAATGAAACCTTTAACTTTTTCATTGAAATATTAACCCAATGTTCCTTCTACAGCTTCTTTCATAAAAAAACAAATCTTAATTAAATTTTTATTAGATATTTCAGAATATTGACAATTCAATATATAAAATGTTCAATGAAACCTTACAACATACAATTTAGATCAAATACATAAATCTATTTTTGGTAATTCTTATTGTAGAATGGCACAAATACAAATGAAACTGCAATTATCACAACAATGCTTCATGTACAATAAGTTAAAAAATATAAAAACAAAAATATATGTACAAAACATTAACATCATAAAACTTATCTGAGATAATAAATATTTAAATTGTGCTCATCAAAACTACTAATGCTTTATTATACAATGCATACAATAATTATGGAAAGTACTATTGAGCAAACCTTTATATGCATATTTATGTACAAAGTATATGAGAGTGGCATTATTTTTTTTATTGAAAATTTAGAGAGATCATCCTCAATTTTTAAAAGTAACTACTTAGTCTAGTTACACATATACAGATATTTCGGTGCAAAGTTATATAAATTTGAAACACTTCTGTTTGTCATGAGGTATTCGTGTTTTAAAAAGGATAGAATCTGCACGGTACTGTGTACTTAAAAGGGGAGTGTATCCAAACACCTGTAAAACAAATTAAATGTTACTTGATCAAACACTAACCACTATTCTATTTATAAACTTATATTTAAATGATATTATTACTTATATTCTATATTCTATTTTTTAATAAAATAATTTTTATTTTCTTCTTTTAATGAGAAAACTTCACTATTTCGTAAATAAACTAACATAAGGTGTATAGTTGAAACAAAATTGTTGAAGTTTTTTTTGTACTCAACAAAATGAATTTGAAGTCAAGATTTTTTCTTAAGTTTTCAAAAAAAAACAAATTTCAAGATTTGATATATCAATACTAACCTGTGAAAAGAAATTGATGCATTTATGTCTTTCCTGAAAGTGAGTATCATCTTCAGATAAACTTTGTGGACATCCCAGACATCTGAAAGTCCACCTTGAGGTGACTTTAACTGGAGGCTGCCTGGTTATATGACTGACTAGAAAATTCATAGCGATATCCTCACAATTCATATATTCATCTACTTTGTCTCTTATAGCTTGTGGCAGCCATTTCCAGTACAGATGTAAGTAGTGCTTGTGCAAGAATGCTGCTCCAGTCAGTACCATACTCAATTCACAACTGTAATTTGAATTATACAGCCAGCTGTTCTGAGTATTTATATCCCAAGCATGATACCTAAAAGATATATTCTAGTTAAGTCTACTAAATATATTAAATTAAGATTCGTTGGCTTATATCTTTATGTATTTATTAGTTGTATTGACAAATATTAGCATTTGCAGAATACTTTGTGAAGATTTGCGGAGCAGTTAGGATCGTACCAATGTAAAAATTCTCTAAATCTGAGAATATGAAATTACTGAATAAATGAATTAATTTCGAATTGCTTGAACAAAAAATTAAGAAACCACATAAAATCAGATCAACAAAAGATCAATCCACTTTAATATGTTTAAATGTAAGTAAATAAATAAATATATATTAGTGAGCCCTGTGAGTCCTTTTCTAAAAAAATTTTTAGATAAAATTTGTTCTATGAAAAATCATAGAACAGGATATGAATTAAAGTGAAAGAGACATGAAAATCACATAATTGTAGAAGACAAACCAAAGCTCGTTATATTTCAGGCATAATGAAAAATGAATTTCCAACTACAAAATATGTATTTTGAACGAATTACACATACTAACTAAAAAAGGAACTAGGAATGTTGGTATTAGACTTTAATAGTTATTATAATAAACGCATTTCCAAATACAAATCGCGTTCACAAACAAAAATTATGAATATGTATCGTAAAAGCAGAGAATATTTCAAATGAAATCGCCTTGTCTACAACAGGCAATGTTTCAATTAAACGATAGAAATAAAAATAACTCCAATGGACGATGAATCTACTCTGATAATATTTAAATGAGAGGTAACTCATACTCTGAACAATACGATTTTTTCTTGATAATGCGTAAAAGGCGAAACTAGTCAATATTTTTCAGATTTGAAAGTTTTTATTATTACCTCTCATTTAAAAATAACTCATACTCGTACATTTTTGACGTACAATATTTTGAAATTTGAAAGGATTAAGAGAGACTCTAAAGCTTGAAGCTCACCTTCCAGGAAATCCGACAATTCTATCTCTGTGCTCTCGCCAGACTCTAAAACCGAAGAGTATTTCGTCGTGCCTCAAGTGCGCGTCGTCGTCCACCGATAATATCGCTTCAGTCTTCAAATTGTCCAGAGGTAAAAATCTGTTATTCAGAGAATTTCTGGCCGCATTGACCACATGTACAGGAGCTCCGATATCTGGCCATTTTAACTCAGCGTTTGGGGGTCTAGGGGAATTCCATACGACAACCACCGAGTGTAAATACGGCAGACCCCTTAATCTGGCTATGGAGTCGAGTAGTACTTGTTCACGTTCATACGTCAAAAGAAGAACAGTGAACTGTTCTCGAGGACTGTTTCCTCCCAAAGCTTCCGAAAACTCTTTTCCCGCACCTAATTATCAACAAAGTACTGATATATTGCAAAGGACAACTTTCTAACTAACTATTATCTAATACAGTAAGAAGTAAACATTTATTTCATGGTGCGTAAAGGTTTAAAAGAATTCATAAATTATAACAATTTTTTTAGACATTAAACAATAGTTTTAAGAATCTAATTACTAAATATTGAAAAGGTCCAGTAACGTTTTTTAATTAAATACCAGCAATGAAAAATATGAACCATTCAAATTTCATATGTAAACTTCTACTTGATGGAAATTATTATTATATGGATGGAAATATAATTATGTGCTACAAATTTCAGCAGTCTCTACAGACTAAGATTAATGTTGTTTCTTTCACAAGGAAAAGAGACGGAATTGACTGTGATTATAGCGTCGGTGGTCAGGTTAGTAGAGACCTAGAGACTCCAAGAACCAACTCTCTAATACAATCCCCCATTCGGTTTATGGAGTCTACATTCAATAGAGTTGCCAATTATTGTGACATTCACGTTGACTCCATAGAAGTTATTATCAGGAGTTATGTGAACAAAGAAAATTGACTAAAATGAATTAAGATTGAGTTAAGATGATTTAGATTGAGTTCTTTGTAATATTTCATTGAATGCTATAATGTAGTTATTAGTTACTATTTTTTTTGAGATTAGATTGAGGTCGTTACAACTTTTTCTATTTAATTATTTAGTTAGTATTCAGCATTGCTATTATTTTCTGTAATTGGGTGTTGCTACCTGTTGATAATAAAGAACTTATTATTATTATTAATTAGATTGAAAAAATAAGGAAAAAGACTAACTAAATATGACATTCAATTTGAAATTACGGCCCTAATCTGCCTCACTGACGTAGTGATGAGATCTATATCATATTTCTTCATCGCTTCATTGCACTATTATATATTGTAATGAAAATTACATATATATATATATATATATATATATATATATATATATATATATAACATATGAAAAATTTTTCTAGCGGGGAAGACATTAAACAACAGGAAAAATATCTTGGTATAGCCCGCAACTCAATTGGAAGCAGCCAGCCTGAGGTGAGCCACCAATAACCTCGAAACACGTGTCAACAGCTGCTTCCAATTGAGTTGCAGGCTATACCAAGAACTATATTTTTCTGGTAGTTTATATATATATATATATATATATATATATATATATATATATATATATATATATATATATATATATATATATATATATATATATATATATATATATATATATATATATATATATATATATATATATATATATATATGTATATATATATATATATATATATATATATATATATATATATATATATATATATATATATATATATATTATAAATTCTCATCAGAGCAGTAGAAATAAAAACTTCAGGTCTACTAAAGGTTCAGTAGATATGATATAACACCTATGACTGTAATGATCAAAAAAATATTTTCTCGAACAAGGTAAAATATAACTAAAAAAAAAAATAAATTACCCCCTTGTCCTTGGCCGATAGGTCTGAATCCTCTTCCCGAACCCATAAATTTAGCATCAGAAGGCAGCCATGGATCTGTTGGCAAGGCAGGATAAAGCCTGAACGGATCGCCCCAATCATTCCAGAGTTCATGTCCTTGTGTTAGAATCAAACTGAAATTTCTTCGGTATGACGGACTATCAAAAGGGGGTTCTAAGGGTCCTAAACTCTCTTCTTGTTCAGCTTCACCTTACAAAACCATTGAACTAATAAATTTTGTTGTACATAAAATAAAATTCTATTTGCATAATGAAAACACATGAATTTGAAATATATATATATATATATATATATATATATATATATATATATATATATATATATATATATATATATATATATATATATATATATATATATATATATATACATCCCGGTATCATTACGACGACCTTTCATTGACGTGATTTGTGAGAGCCGGTAGAACTAGTGAGTATACACGTGTATATTTTCGCAAGAACCATTTCTCTTTGATTATTATACTGAAATCCGACCTCAGTTGATGACCGCTTTTTATTAGATTTTTTTCATCCAAACAACATTGTGAAGACCTTATAAAACCAGTATTTATGAAGACCGCATTATACGTTTAAATACAGATTCACATCATTACGACAGCCGTATAGTTTAGAATTATTTTTCAGGAGAACATTACAGCGGCCAGCGCTGTTGACATGTTTTCGGAAACTTCCCTCAATTCAAATCTAAATACCTCATTTATATTTAGCTCTGTTCTGAGTAACTTTGACTTGGACTTTCGAACTTTGACACTAAAAAGTGCATTTGAGATTGATACCTACTTCGGCATACGCATTTCGTACAAATTTTATATGGCCCATTTAGCAATTATATTCATTTTAATTAAGAACTCAATATTTGAAAAAAAATTGGATGATTTTACAGTAAATTCACGATTTCATGCTCAAATATGAATGAAATCAATTACAAATTCTTTACCGCAAAAACTTTTGGTTTAAATACTAACAAGCTGTTTGAAATTATATTGGCACTCCAACACCCACAAATTGCTCAGTAGAATAAAAATCCTGTGATCAGTTTCATAATTTGCGGCGAAAAATGAATATTTTTTTGAGGACATAGCGTATGAAACTGGAGGTAATGAGAAAATTAACGATTTTGTTCAATAAAATTGATTCATATTTCGTTGAAAAATATTTTTGATTTGAATTATAGGTTTCACTGAATTATAGTCTGTGAAAATACTTCTCTACTTTCACAGAATAACATTACTTAACTGCTTGGCAATTTTTTTGGTGTGTCACCATTTTCAAAAGTTAAACCTGAGAATTAGTAGGGAGCCTTTCGATCTTCTCTGAGGATTCGCTTCTCAGTGACGAATATTGTGGATTATGTTTCCTCTTATGTTTCGTTTCAATACTCCCTTCACCTTTTCTGTTCCATTCTTTCAATGTTCGTCTTTTGTTGATCCTTTCAGTTAGACGAACCACGTCTCACTTCTTTATTCCCGTGCTGTTCCATTTCTTCTATAAACTTCTTGGTTTGTCTGTTAATTTTGTCTTTAATTCTCGCAATTTGCAACTCGTTCAGCATTTTCTCATTTGGGGGATTCGAATTGCTGGTTATCCGGTTGATCATTCCTCGTAGTCCGTGCTTCTTCAGGTTTTCTGCCGTGTGCCATATTTCTCCTTCGACCTTCACGATTTCAGTATTTTGCCTCAACTTCTAGTTTTCTCCGTTCTCTATTGGATATGAAACAGCATGTAGTTGTTTCGCTATGTTTGAGTTGTCTTCAATTTGCCTATTGTAATTTAGGTTTTCCTGATATGTCTCGTACTGCTGTTTCCATAATTTCTAGGCCCTTCTCGATTCTTCTTCTTTTTCCGTCGAATAGAACTGTCACTGTTTTCTCAAGGTCCATTCTTGATCTTAGTCTCCTGTAATATTCTTTTATATTCATTCAATCATTCTGTAGTGACTTTTACCGAATTGTGAAGACACAAACTGAGTTATTTTGAAATGTTTCCTCTTTGATTTGTTCCCCGTTGAGATATTCAACAGCAGGAGCCACGGCCTGATTCTTGAAAGATCCTTGTTGCTCCTCTTCTCTTTCCTGCTCTACAGGCAACAGTCAGGTCTACGACTCTAACTCTCTTTGTCCTCTCGTTCAAGTAAGATACTATTAACTTCACTATTTTTCTAAGCACTTCTGCTCTTTTGTGTATATTTATACTTGGTGCCTTACTCTATCGAATTCTTTCTCTATGTCTTCATGTTACTTTTCTTCAGTAAAATCTTCTTCTTGTTATTTTCTGTAGAGTGTTGCTTTTCTAATCAAAATTGGTGTCGTGAAATGAAGCTTCACTCTTCTGAATGCTTCTTGTTTTTTCAACATATTGTCCTTTTTATTATCTTGCTTTTTTCCGCTTGTATATTGTTTTATCTATAACTGCTTGATTCATATCTGGATATCTCAGCCTTGTTTCTGATTTATTCCATACTCTCGGGCAGTGCTTCAAATTCAATCATTCAATATTTCAGATTTGCTATCGCCTTCATTGTTTCCTCTGGTAGGTTCTTTAGTGCTCGATTGGTTATTCCGTATCTTCCTGAGGCTTTTCGTATTTTCAACGTATTACTATGTTTTTCTATCTTCCTGGAAGTTTTAGCTCTATTTCATCTTCGAACTGCGACTCTTCTTTTTCCTATCCGGACCATGGTTAGGTCTGGTTCACATTCAGCCTTTTTTGTAAAATGTTTAAAATAGAGTCCGAATATTACTAGTATGGTGTCATTCGATTCGTATTATTACCTAGAATGTTTAAGGCAAGATCCAAAAATGCGCTAAAAAAAATTACAAAAGTTATAAACAATAATGTAAAAAAAAGGAGTTTGGTTTTTTTTCAATATCTCTGGAAATATTCAAAATTGCAAAATCGTTTCAAAAAGTTGAAGAAATTTGCTAAAAAAAGTTCCGAATCCCGAAACTGTAGCTCTAATATTTATGAGCTTCGAAAATAGAGCCGAATGCGGGAACTCTGGCTTCAGCGCACGTTGCGTTTCTCTGACAAAACAAAAATTTTTTTTAAATATATTGAATATTGATATTAAGAAATAATAAAATTCATGGAGTTGGGATACATAAATAAACAAATAATAAGCGTCAAAAAAATTTTGTCCCAATTTTAACATAACCCATTATAACAACAATATTCAACTAATACCCTAGAATTTTTTTTTACTTAGTAAAGTCATCGATAATGGTATAAAAAAATATATTAGTTGTTATTATAATGAAACAATTTTGATTTTTCACTTTTTTATTAACAAATAAAAGTTATAAAATGAAAAATAGTGATAAAAAATTTTTTTTCATTTGTTAATCACAATTATTCAAACAATAACAGTAAAAATAAATATTGTTAAGTAGCTTTTAACGATGAGGCTTCAAAAGGATGAAGATTTAAAAATAATTTCTTATTCACTATTTTTTAATTTGTAACTTTCAATTGTTAATAAAAAAGTAGAAAATCCAAATTTTTCATTATTGTTATCTCTTTTTTATACTATTAAGAATGACTTTACTAAGTAAAAAAAATTCTAGGGTATTAGTTTAATAATTATCTGTGCTCTAATATTAACTTTCAGCTCAGAAAAAATAGTTAATTAACAAAAGCATAATTTATGTTGAAATTGAGACAAATTTTTTTGACCGCTGATTATACGCTGATATTGTTTATTTATGTATCTCAGTACTCCATGAATTTTATTGTTCCTTAATATTATTATTTAATATATTTAAATAATTTTATTCGTTGTTGTGTCAGAGTGACCAACGTGCGCGGAGCCGGAGTTTCCGCTTTTGGCTCTATTTTCGTGGCTCTGTAAAAATTATAAATATTAGAGCTACAGTTTCGGAATTTCCAGGTTTTTATAGAAAATTTCTTCATCTTTTGAAACTTTTTTGCAATTTTGAAAATTTTGAATATTTCCTGAGATATTGAAAAAAAATCGAAACCCTAGGTTTTTTCTCACTTTATTGTTTATAACTTTTTTAATTTTTTTCAGCGCATTGTCGGACCTTCTCTTAAACTTTCTAGTTAACAATACGAATCGAATGACACCATTCTCGTAATTTTTGGAGACTATTGAAAAATTTCACAAGAAAAAGGTACAGGTGAACAAGAAGTTGCATTGAATTCGAATTTTGCATTTCTAATTTTAGATTTGAATTTTTTTTCTAACAACTCTGCCTTTTTGTTTCTTTCTGGCGAAAAAGACATAATAAGTGTCTTATAGTATCTTATTAGTGGTATATTCCTTCGATCTTCCTGCAAGTGCTTTGTCCATCTGCTCTAGCAAAGACTATTTATCCGTTGTACAGAAGTACTTCCTTTCCTTTTATTTTGGTGTCCCTTCCTTCACGTCTTTCATTATTTGGTTTCCTCTTGTCTTCAGGATACCTTGTTTTCTTGTATTCCTTCTAGTACATCAGCTTATCACTCAGTATTATCTAATTCTGAGTTTTTTTTTCTGCTGTGGAGTTGATTTTTTGAGTTTTCTTCGGACATTCTATACTGTTTTTCAGTATAGATTTGCTTCTGACAACCTTTTTCGTATTGGAGTTTCCGGTGTTTCAATTAATTCCCTGCAAATCCTGACAATTACTGCGTTTTAATGCAGTGCATTCATCAATTATTTTCAGCACGTTCATTGCTTATTTCTTTTGACACTTCAGTTTGGTCAGGTTTTTTGTCTTATGTTGGTTATATTTCCTAATTTCTCTTCATATTCTTCGGCAGGGCTATATCCAATATATCGGTGAGTCTTGAGTTTGTGCTGCGGAGGCTTTATCGTTATTTTCTATAATTTTTGCTAGATTCATCGTAATGTAAATTGTTGTTCTGCAATTTCAGTCCGTGTTTTTCCAGCAACGTACCCTGCTGCTTTCTGTAGGACCTTTCTTCGTAAAAGTTTCCCAAAATTGTTTCGTTTTTATTATACGTGTATACATGTGAATGCAAGCAATTTAATCTGTTTTTTTTTCAATTCCTTATATTTCGTATTGAGTTTTTGTTGTAATTTCAGCATTTTCAGTTCTGTTCTACTCTGAACTTCGATCACGATTTGTCTTCTTCTTCCTTCAGTACTTTTCGTTATGTAGAATGTTTAGTTTCTTAGTTTTTAGTTTTTCGTCATCTTCATTTGTGTTTCTGAGAGAATCGTGACATCGATTTTGTGTTCTTAGTAAAAAGGTTGTCTGATTTTACTTATCTTGGTGATACTCTTATTATTGCTTTTCTTGTCCATAAACAACCACCTTCTGAAGATTTTCAGCTTCTTTTGCTCGTTCAGAATTCTAGTTTATATTCCTTTATCACATTTATTTTGCAGAATGTTTACATCACTCTTTCAAATGACTGTGGCATAATCACTTGGAAGTTCTTTTAACTTTCGAGGATATTTATTGGAAGGAACGTTTTTGGAGGTTTGCCTTACGAGAAATATCGCGCAATATTTTCAAGGACTTCTCCGGGAATCGAACCCGTTATCTTGGGCATACAAATCATGTTGCATACAACTCGGCATACGTCTGGTTTTGGCTAAAACTTTTTATAATGAAGATGAACTTGAAGTAGCTGAGTCGATAATTTATTGATAGGTAGTGACCAATGTGTTGATATCTTCTGTAAAAATTAGAGAGAAAGAAATTTTCCATCGAAATTCTATTGAGAATTCTACCGATAATGGTTTGAATAAAATTGATTTCTGAAAAAATAGTGAAAGTTTCATCGACTCTGACAAAAAAACGCCAATCAGAATGGTGGAAATAAATTTTAGTGATTAAAAAAATTCGTTACAGTTTTGGTTAATGTTCCAATGAAACTCGACTACCTTCAGTGCTCAAATTTATTGAGACTTAATTGGGGCAATTTTATATACCATCCTCATTCTCATTTCAAAGAAGTTTTTTATCATGAAAATCAGCAGAAATAATTAACCCGAAAATTAATGTTTTTCAATTTGTTGGAACAATTTGTCCCTAATATTAGATTATATTATTTCATAATTATTGTGATATGAATTTGCACCACCGAAACACTTCTGTTTGTATCCTATGCAACATTTTTATTCATAGGTCTCGGAAACAACTCACTTGTTTCGGAGTACCTGCCGAAAAACCATAAAGAAATTATTTTCCACAATTATGATTTGATTTGGGTTATAAATTTCGTCTTAACTTCGCTTATACTAATAAACTTTTCTGCGATATTCACAATCAAATTTCGATACCATGAAAGATGAATCAATCTCATAAACAGAAGAAATATTCGTGTAAAATGTTTAGGGTAATTCTGAGAGCGCGTATTGTCGAAAAGACGTAAGTACGCAACCCATCAAGGACAAAAGAATTGTCTGCAATTATTCATAATATGCTATAATAAGGACAATTTTGCTACCTCAAGTCTACCAGTAGGTACTCACTTCGAAATTAATTGAAAAGTTCATCATGAGAAATGGCATTCACGATAAGTATAATATGCTGCATAAAAACTTATATTTGGATAAGCAATAATTCCTGAAGAAAACGTGTAGCTGATTGTATTTGTGAGAACTTTTTCGCTTATCTATTGTATGGGTGAAATCGTAAAAATGTAACGAAATTTTCGAAAGGAAACAACATTATCAAAAAAGGTATCTCGATTTGTGCATAATCCGTATAAATATAAAAAATTAATTGAATTATAAATATAAGAATTCATTGAAGAATGTATTTATTATCTGAGAGAACCTAAGTAATAGAACAAGCTTTATAAAGAAATCACTAAAAATATATGGAATGCTCGGTAATAAATATATTTTTACAGAGAATAAATAGAATGAATATATGTATTCCTGAGATCAAAAGGAGCCGAAATAGACTATTTTGTCTCCTGCGACCGAGATGAATCTAAATGAAACATCAAATTCATAAAACATCACTAAAAATATATTCGATAAATTCGAATATAAAGAAAACTTCAATAATTATATTCGTGAGACCAAGAGATCCAAAATATTGAATTTGAAAAAATGATGAATTACTGCCTCTTTGTTTCACGCAACGAACAGATATTGTTGAAGTTAGATGCTAATAAAACATCCAGCCGATACAGTTCACATCTTCCTGGAATTTAACATGTTGCCAAATGCCGCGTCTAATATCGAATAAAACGGTCGTCATAAAGTCGGTGAACTGAAAGGAACTATACAGCAAACTATACGGCTTCTCAAAACGCCACCCGGCCAGCCACGTATTTACTGTGAACTAAAAATATACGAAAAATACATCAGATCAACAATATGACGACCACAACAAAAATTGAGTTTTCAACTTTAGACGACGTTTCATAACATAAGCAATCGTTTTAGACTGCATGTAATTACGACGACCGTATATGGTCGTCGTAATTCCATGGTCTTCATAATGATGGTAAAACGCAAATGTATGGTCTTCGTAATGATGGTGGGATGTATATATATATATATATATATATATATATATATATATATATATATAATATACAATCTATCTCTCAGAACTGCAATCACAGTGTCCAATGTACTTTGAACAGAAGCCAGGTACTTCTCCCAAACCAATCGGCACTGTCTCCTCATCAGTAAAACATCTTCGTCAGGAATAGTTCTCAGCAAAAAGTGAAGTTCCGTAATTCTAGCCATTGGTAAAAATATAGCTACCCTACGCCACTGAATTACCTCATCATAAGCTAAGCGAATTTGATCGCCACCCAAAATTACAGGAATAGCGCCAGATCTCAACGCTTCATAAAGTCTACCTTGTAACAAACTTGTGGATATGAAAGCGCTATTTGGTGCAAATATTAAAGCAAATGTAGATTCTTTCAAAATTGCCTTTCTTGAGCTATCTGTTCCACATAAAGCCCAATCTTCAGGACCTATTTTACTATTATCGTCATTTGCTAAACTACATTCAAATTCAAACAAGAATTTATCAGAAGTTTTAGTTTTTAATAAACCCCTCAAGTGCTGTAGAACAAAATTTTCTAGTTCTGAAAGCTTAAATTTTTCCTCTGTTCGAGACTTGATTTCACCTTGAAATGTGAGGAGATATCTTCTTCGTGCTGGTAACATTGAACTGCACTCTTGCCATACATCTCCACCTGGAGGACCTAACACTGGTGTTATAATCAAATCAAAATTTGGACGATAGTTTTCATGAGTGAAAGTTGATTGCACTATTATTGCCCGACCTGTAAAAATAAATAATTAATTTTGAAATCGTCAACCTACAAAAAAAAACTAGTGTACACATATAATTTTTTTCACAAGGGAAAACTGCTACAAAAAGTGTAAACCAATTTTAAATAATAAGTAATAGGTACTTTATAATGCCGCTTATAAAGTTCCAAATGTCAATGCTTAACTGTTAGTGGAACATTAGATCATATACTTTATATACACATATGCTTGAAAAGTATAATTGTATAATTTAAAACACTTGGACAAACTTCACAAAAGTCACTTCACATTTTTCAGGTTGTCAAGAGTTAATACAACTGAATTAAGACAATCAAAGGATTGTTTTCAATGTTTTGAGTTAAATATATAATTAATTCCGTAAGTCAGTAATTAATTAATTTCGTATAATTACTATTATTAAATATTACTAGTATCCTAGTATTTGATTATTTTTCAACTTTCCCAATATTTTGAAGTTACTTCTATTGAAAATATATTCATAACACTTACCAGTATCTACAGAACTGAAAATATCTCCAGATACTACTGTCAAATCTCTTCTAGATAAGTTCAGAAGAACATGATTTCTCCCATCACCTCCCCAATATTTTAATTTTCTCAATGCACTTGAGTCAATAGAAGAAATTTTATTAGTCACATTTGTATCAAAATTCTCAATACTTTTTAAAGCTTCACCAACCAATACTAAATAAATGCAGGCCTCTTTAGGATCATTAGTCAAGTGAGGATTATATCCAAGAGCTTGTTTCAAGGTAGTCTTCAAAAAACCATCTACATCCCATCCTTTGTGTAATATCATAAACTTGTCAGGTTCATACAAATATACTGGAAATCCAGATGTCAAAGAACATCTTGAATGATCAAAACAAGAGAACATTCTGCATTTCTTTGATGCCACTCTGGATGGAAAACTTACTTCTTCCAATAATTCATTTACAACAAATCTTTTAGGGAAAGCTAAATCAGGAGTATTTTGTTCAAGTGCCTCTTTTTGAGCAACTTGGGCTTGCTCAACAGAAATTTTCAGTTTATTAAGATTTGTTTGTTGATGTGTTAATTCTTCTTTCAATTCCTCTATAGATCTCATATAAGATTGAATTTCAGCTAATAACTTCTGCCTCTTGGATTCCATATCTCTCAGTTCACTTAAAACTGATCCTTTTATCCTCAACAGCTCAGCTACACCAATTTTCAAATCTGAGTCATTGATTTCATTCAATTTATCTGGTAAATCTTCATGTGAATGAGCATCATGTGTAACAGAGCCTACATTTCTTTCAATATTCGATAAATAAAAATGGGTGAATAAAGGAGTTAAAATTAAAATAACTAATACCATTAAGACAATTCGGGATAGACGCATGTGAGTAGGCCATTGCCAAATATCCCCCCGTTTGTCGTTATACTGTGTGTATCTAAACATTTTAAAATGTCTGTTGGTATAATCCTAGTCAGCTACCTTCATTATTTTTTCTTTCAGTACTTGAATGTAAAGAGGTCATTATCTGTATTAAAATGATAAGTATATGAAAAATCAACAATGTAAACAAATAAAAAGCACAGTATAACCACAGGAAGTAGTACCTTTTAATTAAAATAAATGGTGAAATAAATTCATTGTCGACGCTAGCTGCATTAGAAACATATATTCTTCACTAAGTTCACTGTTTCTCTTTTATCTCACCTTACATTTGTTTTGTTCAGAGAAATGTGAAAATCACAGAATAAACTATGTTTTTCTTTGGTAATGCCTATGCACAGCCACGACCACCTTTACAACCACAGCCTTTTACCATCTCAAAATTGTGTGTAAAAACAAAAATCCGCGTTTTAGTTGCTGTGCTATTATTTGATGTATAGTGTGTAGAAAGTGCTACTGTGTTTTTTTCAGCAACAGACTAAGGAATACCTTTGAAATTTGTATGTAAATAGCTACCGATTACTGATGTTTTGACTGAGTAGTTCAGACATTAACAAAAGCATTATTTGCTAGAATTGTTCCTTTTTTGTGATTAGTAGAGTTACTTACCCTTTGTTAGATTTAGTAGTTATTTAGAACTAATCTCTTATAGGTCTTGTTCTTGATATTAGTACAAAAATTAACATGCCAAGAGATTGCTGTGTGCCTGGATGTAAGTCGAAACTACAAAACTTACCTCGAGGTCGGTGAACCACCAGTTTCTGTATTTTGTTTTCCATAGGATGGTAATCTAACGAATCAATGGCTAAAAAATATTCCTAGGGCATCATGGACCCCCACAAAATATTCTGTAGTTTGTACCAAACATTTTCCAGAGGGAGCACTTACTAGCAAAGGTATTCATCGTTTGCTAGATTGATGAACAGAAGGCTAGATTGATAAAGTTAAACTCAATTTAAATGGAGTGCCAAGTATTTTTCTTCATTTACCCCTGCTTATCAAAAGCAGTCCACTCTCAAAGAGAATATCCTGCTGAAAGATCCAGCATTGATCCAGTTGTGAGAAATTGAATGAAGCCTTTGAAAACTCAGATTCAATTTGTAATTTTGTTGATTTAACATCCAATTATAAAAAAAGATTTTAATATGTAAATCGTGGAATATAAAAACTTTTGAAACTAACAGCATTTTTTTAAACTCTAGTTTTCCCATCCAACGTAACTGAATGTTCACGAATAAACAGTATATAAATTATTAATCAGATTTTAGTACATTCAGATATGCTTGTAAATGTTTTTATCAATAAAAATAAACTGTTTCCTAATGATTTAAAATGAATTTTACAACTGAAATTAACTAAATAGTCTCAACTGGAAAATTTGCTTGCTTGTTATAAATATGATATCAGAATCATTCTACCGTCCAAATTACTGTACACATCTCAATAAAGGTTTAAAGGAATTGACGCATTAAAGTTACTGTCACCTGGGAATGAAAAATAATGAAATTTATAGCATTTTGTCAATTCTAATTGATAAAGAGAACTTGTTAGTGTACATACTAACAAAACAACATTTGAATCGCTGTAACACAGACATAGCTCTTCTTAGAAAAAAAGTGTATTAATAATTTCTACAGATAATTGTATGATCTACAATTTTTGTCAAAACTATTTTTTTATAAAAAGTACCGTTTCGCTGAAAATTTTTCTGAAAAGGCAATTATTAACATGCAGTAGACCGATGTTCAAGATCGATCGGTCTACCGGATTGAGCAGATGCGGCGTTGCCAAGTTTATGTTCATGGCTTGTAAGTAGAGTTAGGCTGTGCCACAGCTAACTCTACTTAAGTAGAGTTAGGCTGTGTACTACCTTTACTGTAGTAAAGGTGGTCGTGGCACAGCCTAACTCTACTTACGTAAGTAGAGTTGGGTTGTGATCTATGCCTTAATTACGGAAGCTAATACAGCGCTCTATAGCCCTCTCTAGTTAAAATTACGGAGGAATTAGAGTAGAAGATTGATTGATAGTGTGAGAATTGTTTTCATTTACGGGTTGCACGGATGAATTCCACCTAAATTCACAAATCAACAATCAATTCTTTATTTACAAACTGCATAATATTAAACTCTACAAAACACTCTTCTGTCTTATTCACTGTAATTGTAACTCTATCTCCGACTCTGACCGTCACTCTAAACTGTCCTTAATCCTTATCGCTAACTGTAACTTCTCAGTCGTGGATATATAGATAGAAATATGTTTATTGAATGACTTTTAGCATTATACATTAATTTATATATTTACAAATGAAAGGAGGGAAGTTGAAAGGTTTTTCAAGCTTATCAACCCTACGAATTTAAATTTCTTATTGTCCGAATCTTGAATAATAGAATCAAATTATCTAAATTGAAATATTTGCCATTTTGAATGCGACTATGGCAAGTGATCCCCGGTCAAATCTCTGTGGTCTGTACCTGGCCTCTTATATAAACAATTATGTTTCTCGAATATTTTATTACAGAACGTTCCGTTCCATCTCTAGAATGTAGAGGTCGTTATATCATTCATGAGAAAAGTTGGCCTTAATCGTAACAGAATGTAGAAATTTTCGTGCGTACTTCTTGGTTAGTTAATTAATCCGCAAGTAAAGTTAGGCTGAGGCATACTACATAGCACAGAATAACAGAATAGTAGGTTTATAAGTTGAATCAGTACGGAGAGCTACCGTATCCGGTTATATACAGGACTTATAGCAATCCATACACAAAACCATTAACAAAAGGTACAAAGAAGTATTCAGAGCCAAGAAACAAGACATAAACGCAGAACAACTAGAAGAAGCCGTTAGAGACCTAGAAAGAAGAATAAAAAAAGCTCTAGGGGAGTCAACAACAATAGAAGTCACAAGAAGGGAACCAATACCACCCCGACTGAAAATACTACTGATCAAGAAGAGAAGCGCACTCAAAATATAGCGAAGAACATCCACAAGATAAGAAACTACTGAACAAGCTGACTCAAGAAGTAAAAGAACAATTAAGGGAGCATAGGACAAATCTATGGGACAAAAAGCTGGGGTCACTGGAAAGCGAAAACAGCTCACTCTGGCAAATGGCTAAACAACTAATGAACAAGAAGACAAAAAGAGAGGTACCGAGGATCGTCCACGTAGACGGAGTTGCATTGACAGACGTTGACAAAGCGGAAGTTTTCGCAACTCACCTCGAATCTCAGTACACTAACAACCGGAAAGCCGAGATGTCGATGTTAACTTCAATATGAATACAAACAGATGCAAAATAGCCCAGTTTGCTGACGACACTGCACTTTACATATCATTTAGAAGAAAAGATGGCGTTCAAAAGGGACTACAGGAAGATCTGCAGATGACACAAAAATACTTCGAAAAATGGAAAATCGCAGTGAACCCAAACAAGACAGTTGGGGTTTACTTTGATCACAAAAAGAGGAAAAAGAAACCACCGAAAATAATCTTCAACGGTCACCTCATCCAGTGGGATAAAATTGCAAAGTACTTAGGAGTATATCTGGACGAAAACTTGACATACAGAACACACATTTTTGAGAATGTCAAGAAAGCAAGACAGATGCATGCCTACCTGTACCCCCTTTTGAACAAAGAGAGCAGGATGTCAGACGAAAACAAAATTAAGATAATAAAAACGATCATTATACCAGGGCTCCTTTATGGACGCGAAATTTGGAAAATGGACAACGCACGAATTGAGAGACTCTAAGGTACTCTGAATAGAATAGTACGCACAGCCGTAGGAGCACCAAGATATTCACCCAACCAGAATCTGCATGAAGATAAAAAACTCACGGACATGATAAAAGAGAGAAGAAAGAAGATGCTTGAATATATGGAAGCTCATAAGAATAATTTTATAAGAAGACCAACAGAGATTACGCCCAGAACATCAGGTGATAGAACATCTCTATCCCAATGGAAGAGAATGACAGAAGAGAACAGTTTTCAAGATTGAGAATCTTGAAAATATGTGAAGAAAACTCACAAATAATATCGTAGAAAAGAGGCAAAAAAGAAGATGAAAAGGCAAAGGATATAAATCCAGACCTCAAGAAAACAGTGCAGACTTTAGATACACAAAATCTTAAGGTGATGTTTCTTTAAGATTTCAGTCACAGAGCATAAATGTATTGTGTTCACAGAACAAAGGGTATTATGCACAGATCATACCAATATTTAATGTTCTGTGGTATTATGTGTGGTGTGTATTTACATTTATTAGATTTCATATACAATTGAGGTGTTGACTGTTGTAATAATTTTTGTTGTTAAACAAAAATCGCGATGGTTACTATTAATTCACCATCAATCGATTTAAGCTCTTATAGAGATCAGCATTTTAAGGTAAGAAATTTTACTTAGTTAACGTAGAATTTTTTTCCTGAATAAATAACTAGTTTCTAATAAAATGTTCACAAAATTTGAACTACTTATTTCCATTTAAGGGAACTCGAGCAGAGCAAGACAGGCTCTTGAGGATTTCAACTACATTATATGTAGGCAATTTATCTTTTTATACAACAGAGGAGCAGATATATGAGTTATTCTCTCGATGCGGTGATATAAGAAGAGTTATTATGGGTTTAGATAAATATAAAAAAACTCCTTGTGGATTTTGTTTTGTAGAGTACTATACAAGAGAAGATGCAGAAAATTGTTTAAGGTGAGACCATGTTTGGTTTTTGTTATTATTCAACAATTAGTCTTTAATATGTTGGTATACCAATATGTTTAGTAAGTATACTAAATGGTTACAACAGATTATATGGAAAAGGTTGCCATAATTAATTGTTATTAATATTTTTAAACTATTGGCATGCACTATTATTACTATAAAACAAAATGTTGCACTCTCATCTACTAGAAGAATATAATTATTTATTACCTCTGCAACTATGCAGTTCTGGATATTCATGAACTCAGCTGAAATTTTTTACCATCTATTATTATTATTTACTATATTTTAAAACTATCTATTTTATAGACCAAACAAATCATTTATAATTGATGCAAAATTAATAAAACAAAATTTCAGTCTTTTTGGAGGTTCATTTTAGCCATTTTCTATAACTTAATTTTCAACTTTAATTAAGTAAATTTAATAATAGATTGCGCATATTTGATTCATTTGTGATAACATTCACATTTCTGCTATAGGTATATTAATGGCACAAGGCTTGATGATAGGATAGTGAGAACTGATTGGGATGCTGGATTTATCGAAGGTAGACAATATGGAAGAGGCAAAACAGGAGGTCAGGTATGTTATGCCTAAAATATCTAATTCAAATTCATTTTGAATATGTCATTAGTTAACATAGATGTAATTTTTCCAAAATTGTCAATCAACAAATATGAACGAAAAACAAGTTTTGAACAGAAAAGTGCTAGTGACATGTTTGGGATTACTAGTAATAATTTTTTTCTGTAACTTTTTCATCATAAAATATGTATGATTATAGTATGAAATTAATAAATTATATATGTGATTAAACTGCTAAATATGACCCAAAAGTCACTATTCAGTTTTTTTACTAAACATGGAAGATATTTTTATAAAAAAAAGTTTCCCCTTTTACTTAATTATTAGTATTAGAAATATAATAATACAGGTACAATATCAGTCTTTTATACACGTAATATTCATCAACTTTGTTTTTGAGGTTGTAAATATATATTTAGTTAATTCATTGATAATGAATCAGTTTTGGTTATATTACGATTGTTTTGATATATTTGGAAAATTGCCATTATTGTACAATTAATGTTAATGATTGTGCAAATATTCAATTTAAATTAACTTTTTTTTTAAGTATTAAAGCTCTAATTATGATTGATACTAATACTCTATATTTGTAAGGTCCGTGACGAATACAGGACAGATTATGACAGTGGGAGAAGTGGTTATGGAAAGATAATTCAGCAAAAAATGGGAGGTAATGCCGCGAAATTCTAACAATATTTGTACTAGCCTTTTATGTATAGATTTATGTTAATTTCTTAACTGTACTTACAAATTGAGCTTGTACATTGACCTTAAGAATCATTTTGTTATAAAAATTAATGCAAATAAATCAAATTGGTTTATATACTTTTGATTAATATTCAAGAATTGCCACATAGGATTAGTTCATGATATAGATCATAAACTAACATTCCTTTATAAAACCTTTATCAAGAGATTACATTAAAATATGTGGAAATAAAGTAGAATTCATTTCATAATTTACAACAAGTAATATTAAAATTAGATAATGTATTTTTTAATCATGCTCTGCTACAGATTTTAGATTTTTCAAAGCATCAATGAAACATAATAGATATTTACCTATTTTTGATTTTTTTCTATTGTTGATTGCTTAAAAGGATTTTGGGTAAATATAACTGATTTAATAAATACTATTCGCAGTATATATAGTACATTAATTGTAAAATTATAACAACTCCAAAATATTTTTGAATATTTTTATAAATTCTAGTGTGAAATCAATAGACATACGTTATCAAATATAACAGATGGAATGATGACTTAATAGTCCTAACATAATTAACCTTAAAAAATCCTATTTTAATGAAAACAGGTATATACAATTTATATATAAATATATACAAGAGATGTTCATAATTACATAAATTTTGAAATACAAATATATTTTTACTTGACTAAGTTATGAATGGCATTGAAACATTGAAATCAAATTCTTTGAATGTGTGTAAAGAAAATAACTTGTATAAATTGACAAACCAATTGAGATATTGAATTTTCTTCAGAAACCTGCAAATAAAAATTTGTAAACAAATGAATAACACTAACAGTTTTCTAAATTAATACATTATTTTGTTACACATTTTCATGGTTTAATGAATTCTGCCAATATTTCATTAGTTAAGACGAATGAGGAAATATATTCGAGCAAATACTGAAATGGCAAGGAGAATTTTTTGAAATAGTAGCAAAAAAAAATATTCAATGATTTTGAGGGTATAATTATTTGTTTTTATAATATATCAACATCTTCAACAAATTTTCAGACTTCAAACATACAATGTTAAAAATCTGAAAGTGAAAATAAAATTTTTTAGAAGAAATTCTGATAATTTAACAGCACTATTATCAATATTCATATCAAATTTATTATTTGATTAATATGTGCAAGATCATGTAACTACATAATAAAATACTATGTTCAAAATGTTTTCACATTTACTATTTAATTATCAAAGAAATGTTAATTTAGAAAAAAATGTACACAGAATATTTAAAAGGTGAAAGTAATCAACTTTCACCCAACGCAACATCAAATAGACTTGTCTTTTTTTTTAGCAGGCTTTATTAGTAATGTGTTGAAGCTACCGTAATCACTTAACTGCGAATTTGAAAACGAACTATTTCCTACTGGCGTGTGTTGAAAATCTAAATTCTCAACAATCGTTTGCGTTAGTAGTGCTCGAAAAGTTTTCGGAGAATCTGTTTTGACTAAATCAGAAGAATTATTTTCTATCGTTACTTCCATTGGTCAAGTAACGGAATAATAATCATTAAAACTAAGCCTAACACTTAACAATTGCAAGTTCATGTTGGAACTAGAAGATAGCGTTTTCAAGTAGTTTTTAACGAAAGTTTTATAGGTCTGAGCCAGACATTTGACGGTAGCTTTTATAGAATTCAACAGATGCCTAAACTTTGCGATTCTCTCTTTCGTTTTGAGTTCATCATCCAATGTCAAGCCAAATTCATTTGTACATTCTTGTTTTTTGCGATAAGTCATCTCTGCTTCATGTTCATTGCTTGCAGCCAAGTAAAGTGTTTCCTGATGAGCTTCCAGGTTCAGTACAAAGTTATATATTGAGCGAAGTTGAGAGAAAAGGTGCTAAAACAAAATAAAATATGATTTTTTGTTCAATTATGATATCAAAACGATATTCTGCATTATATATCCATTATAAGCTAATTTGAAAGTTAAAAATTCACAAAAGCATGAGATTTAACCTCAACACCAGCGAATTAAAAAAATATCTATATCTGCCTTCAAATTATTCACTTAAGGCTGACTAATGTGATATTTCCAGAAGAAATATTACCTTAGATTTTTCATCAAGTAAAACCCCTGCTTGGACCGAAAATAAGAACTGAGAGTGAGCTTGTATGATGTCATCTAAGCATTCCGCATGATTGACTTTACCCAACATTTCAGCCCAAGAGCATTCCAACACCTCAAAAAGGAAGTAATACTGTGTTTGATGTAGAAAATGTATCATTTCACTTGTAAGCACATGAAATATGTGCATAACTGGTGGCAATTCTGAAATTGAATGAAATTTAAATACATGATTCAAAATAAATTGATACTCTCATGAATAACTGCATACTGTTACAGTTTCCTAGAAATATAGTACCGTCATATGTCGGGCGTAAAGTAACGGCGCTGATATCAGTGTAGCGTTGGTAATGGTTAATGGTTAGTGAACTGTTGAAACAGTGTCCAAAGGAACTATTTGTGATCTTTATATAATACAGTGAGATATAACGACAACATAGTAATGCACGCATATGCAAAGAGTTTGAATGCGGAAGCGAATATTTGTCTTTATCGCATTCCTACTCCCACCCTTAATCAGAGAGATTAAGCGAGTCGAGCTCTCCGAGAAACTGTTTTCCAGAGAAACGAAGTAACGGTGAAAAAAATTGTTTTCTTTGTTTGGCAGTCGTTTTATGGTTAAATGTATCTTACCTATATTAACATAAAGCTCTTATTTCATATTACCGAAAAAACTTGTTTTCAAAATAGTTTTTTCAAAAACTGTTGACCGCTCTCTAGGTAAAGATAAATAATATATATATATATATATATATATATGTGTGTGTGTGTGAACGGTTTCTGTGGCGTCACTCACCGTACTACGGTACCGCACTTCTAGGAAACCCTAACCTTAAGTCTGAACTAAATGAATTTGAAAAGTTTGTATAAATATTCATAATCACCTTGATTATATTTAAATAACTTAGATATAGTGATTTGTTGCTTTCTCAAGTTAGCTAGAACAAATTCCATTCTTTTCGCTTTCCATAAAGCTCCAAATAGACACTGGTAAGTCGGCATTGTTGGTTGAAATATGGTACTAACTGGACCGTCGACAATATAAATCAAACTGAATACATCCCAGCCTGTGTCTCCTTGAGAATAACCCATAAAACTGACATTCAATCTCTGTAATGTGTCTTCGTCCTCAAACTGAGCATTGGTCACTCTGATAGCAGATTCTAATATAGTTTTGAGTGTGTGTCCATAAATGTCTTGGGCTGGTTTATTCAATTCAGGACTGCAATTTCAAGCATGTCAAAATTTTTATTTTCTGACAGTAAATTTGTTCTTTGATGAATTGATATGTAAAAAGACTTTTATACTCATATCTTTTATTAATAAGAAGTAATATGAATCGAAGTTTGTTTATAAACCAATGATAATTATTATGATGATGATTAATACATAAATGGAATAAATTCTTTATTTCAGTTAGGTAGTCAATCAAAAATTTACTTGTACATTATATAAAGTTTCAGTTTCCAAACTAGTAGGGACTTGTGATAAATCATTGAAAAAGCTAATTTTTTTATATATTTTTCGTTTCAAATCTAAGGCAAAAATTGACATTTGAAAACTTCTTTACTATACATTCAAATATCTATCCCTTTGTCTCGGAAATGAGAATAAAAAATGTGTAGAAATTAGTATTTTTTCATGCATGCTCTCTTTGATGTCTTGAACTGATACTTACGCTAGAAGTTCCAATAAATGTCTAATGAAATCGCCTTGACCCAATAAAAGATACCTTCTGAGAGAATGTAAATGTTCTAACAGTCTATACTTGTTTTTCAGCAAATCTAATACTCTCAAAGAAGTTTCTCTGTATACGTTCTCTAAGGTTGTGTGAAATTGTAAACTTTGTTCTGGAGCGAACAAGGCCTCGGCTGAAAAGATATAATAATAATAATATAGTTTATTTAACATAAATTGGTTACAGAATTTTGTAATATATAAATTAGCACATTGTTTTCTATAGTATGACTTTCATACTGTCAAATCCAAAATGTAAATAAACAAAAACTACTCTATTCCCACAAAGGCTTTGCCAGAGCGTGGGATAACAATTTCCTCAACTTAAACAATAATTTCTTCAACCAAAACAATAATTCAAAGTAGAAATAATTCAAAGTAACATCATTCGTTCAGAAAACAAACCCAAAGTCAACACCCCAGACAGAGCGTTTCCAACCCACTCATTCCATCAAGGAGCCGATGAGATTTCTAGATCGCTCCATGAGAAACGTTTTCGTTCTAACTACGAATTTTTTTCTAGTTTTCTGATTTCTTATTTCATGCGGTAGAAAATTAAATAATCTATTCCCCAGATATTCGAGAGATCGGCGCCCCACAGTAGTGGAGCAGAAGGCTGTTCTAGTTTTCTGCTGCGCAACACATCTGGTATGATAGTCGTGTTCAATATAATTTAATTTCAGCCGTTCCTCATATTTTGCATATATATATATATATATATATATATATATATATATATATATATATATATATATATATATATATATATATATAAAGCAAAATATTCAACACAATATAATTTTTTTTTGTAATGCATATCAAATATCTATCTATATATTACATAATCGTTATTTCAAATTTGGTTTCATTATTGAGAAGAATTATAACTGTCATTTCGAAATATTAGAATAATCAGGGAAGATATACTAAAAATAGATAGATAAAATATAAAAGGTAGAAAACAAACATTTGATCAACGGAAAATTGGATAAAAAATTCTTATAAAACATTGCACAAACGTTTTTTAGACAAAAAAAACAAAAAAAAAGTCTTTTAGATAGTTACTTAAATATTTGGTAAATTCTTGAGATGAAAGCTCACATGTTTAACAAGATACTCTGCTTTAAAAGCAAGCAGTAATATACCTCAAATTTAATCTACCTACTACCTACTATTGGTAGGTAGGTTATTATTAATAATCATATATTAGGGAAAATATCCAACACCAATAATAAAAAATTGCCTCAATTGTTTACCTGTTGTTGATTTAAAGAATTTTTGTAAACTCTCCCTGCCCGAAAGTTGCCCATTATCTTTGCATATTTGTCTCAGGAAATTTATACTCTTTCCAGTAGCTAATATCTTCTTCGCTTGGTCCATAGAAATAAAAGAAGGAACCATCGATTTTTTCACATGATATTTATCATGCCATAAACGTTCCGACGTGTTTATGCTCCTGGCTTCGATAAAAAACTCATTATAAGGATCGTTAATTTCGCCATCTAATAGCCATCTAGACAACATTATATAAAGTGGCTTACATACAGATGTAAGAACCTTCTCAGAGATCTGAAACACATATTTAGATAACCTTAGTTCAAAATTGTATTTTACAGCTTTTTAATATCGAACTTAGGACCGCAACTGATTCAAATTTCCTCTGAGAATATTGGATATGTGAACTGAAATATAATGAAGTAAAATAGATTATAAATAATAGATAGATAAAAAAAGCCAATTCATCGAGAAAACTATAAAAAATTCAAAGAGTAGTAAATCCGATCTGAATGACAGAGAGATGATATAATGTTTGTATTATTATACATATAATGACTCAGAGTAACGTGATACAATAAAATAGTTGAGAAAAGTCAGTCTTCAGAAGCTTATAAAACATATAAATCTTTTTATTATTGTTAGGTATAAAATAGATATCTATTCCCCATAAATCAACAAACATATTTTCATTCATCACTTGTACTAAAACATATAGAACTATAACTGAAATAATGAAGTTTTTTAAAATATAGATTATGAAATATTTTTAATTCATCTGCATTCAAATTTAAAGACGAAAGTCTTTCATAATCATGACATATTTATATTTTTATATTTTACTAACCTCTTGTACACAAGCAGATCCATGTTGTAAGTAGCCATGAATTTCAGTGACAAGAGCTCCCCCCTTTTTGTCATTACATTCTTCGGCAATGTATGCCAACCACTCAAATCGGCTAGTATGATCTTGTATAACATAGAGTGCCCTTCTCAGTGACATTTCTGAATGTTCTGCACAGCCATGCTTCTTCATCTGAAAATATATTATTTTAATGTAATATGGCAATTGGCGATAAAAAAGATTTGAAATTTAAATGTGTAGGTACTATTTGTAATTCTAATCATATATTGTGATACATTTTTGATATATTCAAATTATTCTAAATTCAAAAATTCAGCCATTGATAAGTTTTGAATTATAGAAAACGTCACTTATATTGTTTATTGACTACTAGCATACTCGAGAGTAGTAAATTTGGGTTGAGATTTATTTAAATTTTCTCTGAAATTGTTTAAAGTAAATACCCAAAGAAATATCAGTATTTAGCAAACACTGGATCTGGATGAAATTTGAAATTGTAACCTTGTTCCTTATATTAGGTTTTGAAACTATAAAAAAAGAATCTTTAATTTACCAAGAAATGACTAATTAATATCATTGATATTTCATTGAAAAAAATTTTGAAAATTGTTTATTTTGAAATATTACAGCAATGAAATTGAGTCAAGTTGAAGGCAATCATTATACCCCTAAAAAAATGTGATACATAGGAAAGATATTTGTTGAACATACATTTGACTTACTCACTGAACATTGATGAAATATTTTAGTATTATAAGAACTTTAAAATATATAAAATATACTTACTCCAGCCTGAAGAAGTGCAACAGTTTTGTAATAAGTAGATAGTTCATCTCTGACTACAGAAATGAGGGCTTGACTCATAGTACCTCTTTGTTTATCATTCTCTTCACAGTAGTGCTTTAACTTATTATGTAGAAAGCTTAATCCTAACAGTCTTGTAGTGAGTCCTTTTTGAATTGGTGTGAAATTTCTGCCATTTTTTTGATCGATAACAAAGCCATGTCCTCCTGGCTCTTTTTTAATAAATCTACCTTCAATTCCTTGTAATGAGTATATTACGTCTTGAAGTAAATCCACTTCACCTATTAGAGATAAATCTGAAACAAATTCAATTTGGCTAGTATCACATTCAGTGCACACAAGTAAATTTGATAGGTATTAATAATCTACTAAAAATTATCTAGCAAACTTCAACTCTATTTGTATATATTTAAGAATATATGTTTCCCTTAACCAGACTTAAATTATTAAATTGAAGAGA
This sequence comes from Henosepilachna vigintioctopunctata, assembly GCA_030704895.1. Classification (NCBI taxonomy): domain Eukaryota; kingdom Metazoa; phylum Arthropoda; class Insecta; order Coleoptera; family Coccinellidae; genus Henosepilachna; species Henosepilachna vigintioctopunctata. The sequence goes on along the minus strand of JARQZJ010000121.1, from coordinate 19,522,760 downwards.
TTTCAGGAATAAGATCTAAATTTGTGTATTAATTCATAAACTTATAAACATATCAATTATTTACCCTCATATTTCCTAAAATATATTTAATTCATTATTATTTAGAAATATGTACATTATCATTTTCCTATATTCTACTTTAAAAAATAATTTAATAGTTATTGCAGATGAAAACTTCATTTATACTTTGTTAAAAATATCTTATTGAACAACTATAAATTTTCATTAATACAAGAGGATAAATGTTATTTCTCTTCTTCAACAATATGTGGAGAAAAATATGAATAGTGCAAACTAGTTACAAGAGAAAAATATTACATCACTTACTTGTTGCTTTTGAAACTGATGAACTAAATTCCTGTCTGGACCACACTGAACCAATTATATTACTATTTGTTGTACTCTGGAAGAAAAGTAGAAAATTAATGAATTTTTATGTCTCCAAGTTATGAACAAAAATCAAGAATATCCAAAAGGACAATAATTTAGTGCAGAAAAATGTATGAAGGGAATAAAACTTCCAAGCAACACTTTCTTGACATAAGCTTATATACACATTTTCAGAAAGAGCTGTAGATATGAATAAATACTGCAAATTGCCAAATAATTTTTTGTTTAGTCAGTTTTTATTACAATACAATAAAAGTATTTGTAATATAACAGTATTTGTTTCAATCATATAACTGGAGTTCATTATTAAATATCATTCAAAGCTTAAGAATAAAAGCAAAAAGTAAGCTGATTATCTAAAAGTTAAATTTTTCAGTAAAATTTATTATCTTAAATAAATGATTTCTTTAAATTAACCACAATATGTTTCATTATATTTCTACTTAGTTCTATGAAATAATAGTTTTCTCCATTACCATTTCTAGGGTACTACTATGGCTAACTTTAAACTTGGTCTTTAAAGTTTAAAGTTGACCGTGGTAGTACCTTTAGGTTTGAAAGTAAACTTAAATCTAGAGATTTCTCACCTCATTCCTTGAAGATCTACTAAATGGTCTATCATTTAAATTTCCTTGATATAAGTGTCTTATACTTTCTTGTGATGGTGTACTATGTACTGTTGTTTGAGATTTACTACTCAACGCTGACTGTGAATGAGGTAATTTTTCAAAATTCTGAATTAATTTCATTTTGAAACTGTCTTTGCTAGAATTCACTCTTGCAGTTTTCAATAGGAAGCTAAATATAGCATTTTTTTGATGAAGTATGGACTAAAACATAAAATTAAATCAAAAATGTTGGTAAATTGACGAAAATTCATACTAATAATAACGAATTAACATACAGAATTATCAATTTTTGAATATAATGTCTCAAAAGTGTCAACATCTTTAGGATCTCTCCGGCTGGACAAAAGTGTTCTAATTTCAGGCACTACAAACTCATCATCAACTGAAGGACTCCCATTTGATTGTTCTATAAAACTGATAGCTATCTGGTACAACTTCGTCGTCAGAGCTGAAATATGAGACGAGTTTAATATATCCATTACTTAACTAACGCTAAAAAGTTTTTTGCATTTGTGATTACCTTGATCAGCTTTTGATAAGTGGCTACATAACCTCAGTATCAATTCTGGTATAGTCACACCACTATCTCCAAGGCCTGACGAATTCATTTTATGAATAAACTTCAGAATCAAGGAATAAGAAAATTCAAATCATTTTAAAATATTAAAAACTTAAGTTAGTTGGACGGTTAACTCTGTTTTGTTGACACTGTCAGATTCGATTCTGTCTCTGTCCACAGAAAAGAACATATGAAGAATAATACATAGAAATAAATAATCTTCATCACAGAACATACCAAACTCACGTGAATTTTCACGAAGTGTTGTTTCCCTCATTCGGATCTAGGGCCTGTGGGCGTTTTGAAAGTCATCGATTCTTGATTGATCGATTAAATACGGACTGATGATTCATAATAATGATGAAACAATTGTATCCTATTATCATTCAAAAAGATCAATGATTTTTTCGAAGCGCACTTAATATTCACTCTCGAAAGTGATGGGTTCGTACTCGTTGACAACATTTATGTAGACAGCTCCCTGAGAGTTTTATTTGAAATATTTCGATTAAGAGTCTCAGTATATTTATATATATATATACTGAGACTCAATCGAAATATAAATAAAATATATATATATATATATATATACTGATATATATATATATATATATATATATATATATATATATATATATATATATATATATATATATATATATATACCTATACCTTTATTAAGCAAAGTTTTTTCTTCATTAAATTAAATTGAACTCTTGGCTTTATGTTTCACGATTATATTTAACAACATGAATTTGTCAACATGTTTTCAAAATTTTCAAGACTGATAATGATTAAGAGTCTTGAAAATGAGCTCACTCTCGAAACATGTTGACAAATTCATGTTGTTAAATATAATCGTGAAACATTAAACCAAGAGTTTAATTTAATTTAATTTTTAATTATGTTTCACCAAGAGTTAAGCGAGAATTCAATCTCAGTCAAAGTTTTTTCGCCTGGTTATTTATACAAATTAATCTGCTTTACGATTGGTAAATTCTAATTTATTCTTTACAACCCTTTTGTAAAAAAAAATTAAGATTGCAATCGTTCTTTCCTACAAGTACTTATCGCTCTATTTTTTTCAATGAATATTTCAGAATTAAAAAAATGTTCAAACTATATGCTTTTAACACATATTTTTGATATATTTCAAAATAAAAAATTACCTTTTCCAAAAGATTAAATTTATTCTTTATTCCGTTACAATAAAGAGGGTCATTCTGTACGTTGCTATGGGTTTTACTGATTACCACATGTTGCTAGGCAACGTATACTACAAAATATAATAAGTTCAATTGTATTTATAATCATTGAAGAATGATTTCACGAAAAGACAATCTTCTGAAGAGACCCTATGAAGAAAAGAGATTTGAGAATCATAGAAGGAAAGTGAGTCTAAATAATAATTCTATATATTTTAATTTATTATAATTGATTATTCCAGGTAAGATCTGCCCTTCCGGCGATTGACAATCGTGCTCCCAGTTCTAGATATCATGTTCATGTTAAACTTAAGAAAAACCTTCAAGAAAGGGATAGATTGGATAAAATACAGAAGAACAATTTTTATCTTCTTCAGAAACTAAGGGACATTAAGAAAAAATGTAGAGTCGATCATTATTGGAGTACTCCGTTACCATAGTGAGTACTGATAAACAGGCACGTAATTTCAAGATAAGAATTTAGTGATCTCTTTCTAGCATGGTGAAAAATAAGGTTGCCTTATTCGAAACTACTGAGGCACATATTGTTGATTTCGATGTACGTGACGAGAATGATAACGAAATGGAAGAAATTGAGAGAAGACTTGAAGAGTTGGGCATAAGGAAAACTAAATGCGATGCCTGCAATCCACAGAAATCCAGAGAACAACAGGTCAGGTGTAATAAGATGACATATTAAATTATTTCATAGAAAAAAATTGCAACATTTAAATTCCACATCTTATATATTGTTACCACTATAGGGTTCGGATGAATTGCAGTAATAAAATTCTTCTATTTACAATTAGAAATAAATATTACACTTCAATCAGATTGAAACTATGTTCAATCTCCTTTTTACATTACATAAATGTCATTGTTAGTCTGAGTACTTTCCTATTAATTATGACGCTTACATTACTTACTCTTCAATAAACTTCATTATTCTCAATTATGTTCTTCTACATTCGACACTGTTCTTCACTATTATATTTCTACAGACATGTCGGCAGAACTAGAATAATGCTGCTGAGATACATATTATATATACTAATATATTCCTAAAAATATTGTAGAAATTCTTTCAGAAAATTTCTAGAATTTATTTACTTTTGGTAACAATTTCCTATGTTCTGACACTTTGGAAACAATTTACGTCTTCTTAACAATATAAATAAATTTAATATTTTAGGTTATCGAAAAACGTATACCGTGGGAGCAACAAAAAGAAATTGAAATGAAAAGGGAAAGGAGCAAATCATTACCATTTCAAAAATCACATTTATCTGTCATACAAGAATCAAACGAAGGTAAAAAGAATAATCGACGTATAAAATCTTGTCTGCCAGTGGAATTCAATGATAAGAAAAAGATAGAGAAGTATGAGGGAAACAGAAAAAAACAATTGAGTTCAACTTCGCCGCATCGTCTTGTTATAAGTAGAGGGTGCCTCAAATTATCTGTTGATTTTCCTATTGATACGCTGGTTACATTTCAAGAAGGAAATCAAAGTAAAAATATAACAGGTGCTTTGTGCCATTGTAAACAAACTATACCAGTTACAGCCACTGTCTAAAAAATTTAAATATACAACTTATCTAACCTATTGTAACGTTTTGTAATTTGGTGTTATATACGTGATGATATTAAAATATGTAAAATACAAATTTTTAGAATTATTCTAATTGAGTTTACTTCATTGGAAATAATTATTTAATGAACAGCCAGTTTGAAAACAGTTATTTCAGCATGACTTGGACGAATAAAAAAAGGTTTCCTATCACAAAATCACTTTTTCAAATATTTCCTTGTGTGTATATCGAAGTATCGATCTCTTCTTTGGAGTAAGTTCTTTTGAACGAAATGAAATTCATAATGAAACAATATTTAGAATTTTCTCATAATTTCAATACAAATACGCATGACGACGTTTCGAAGTACTACTTTTTTATCAAATGCTGGATTAATACGGTATTAATCCAGCATTTGATTTGGTGGTAGTTCGAAACGTCGCCATGCGTATTTGTATTAAAATTATGAGAAAATTCTAAATATTGTTTCATTGTGAATATTAATTATCTCCAAGAATTTAATTCGAAATAAAATTCATCAAAACTAATGGGCAACTGTATTCAATATTATTTGAAAAATTATTCCATATCTGATTCCACGATCCTTCCATTTCTTTAAATACGCATTGCAAATAATTGAGTTATTTTTCAGTTTTTCCAGTACAATTTTCCATTTGTTATGTTGCTTAATTTATCCCATTTATTTGTTTTCAAGTTTTTAATAACTGTACTCAAATCTTCTCGATTTTCTCGAAAAATTGACAATATTCCTGAGAATACAATAATTCCTGGTAGAACAAAATTTGACGGTACTTTCAGTACTTTTTTTATTTCATTCACTGAGGTGTTAAAAAAACACCGAGTAAAGAAATTCCGCCACATAAAATCTCGAAGTTTCTTCAATTAGACTAGACCGGGCCTGTGTGTTATGTTATATTGTTAATAAACAAAACATCCTCCATTCTCCTAGAAGCTAGACTAGAATAAGTATTATCTAATTATAGTGATGTCATGAGATTGCAACAATTATTCATGCTATATCTAGACTTGTGTGTATTTTAATGAATTAAAGTTAAGCAAATTTATTTATTAACGAATTAAAGCGTTTATAAATTTCACTAATTTTCATAAAAATAAAAAACGAACTATCGATTTACTTGGAAATCTATTCGGGAATGAGATCATCGTTCCCCTTCTCTTTTCCAGGCTAGACGCCAACGAAGAATGTATGAAAATATAAAATGTGACCTTCCCAATCGAGTACATGGAATTGCAGAACTCTGAATGAAAACGGTGATGTGTATTTGCCGTGGAATTGCGATTGCTTGCTAGTGTATCGAACTCAAACGTTGATATTGAATTTTGTTAATAATTTGAGCATTGGTCCGTTATGAGAATACCGCCTTTGACCTATATATAATTTTATTTTCCTACATTTTTATAGTTTCGCTAAAAAAATGAGTGCCAGCAAAGAATTAGGTAATGTGACTAAGAAGACCACCAGTGATTTCAATATTTTGAGCATGCTTTATAGTGCTTTAAAAAAAGTGAGTGAACTTATCGATTAAAGTAACCTATATCTTTTTTTATGTTACATATGTAAATAATAAATTAGTATTTGTCATTATTCGATTCGTCCGCGGAAAACAGAAGATAACTTAATTTTTGTGTAATTTTTAAACATTGTACATGTTTTATATCGCACGTTGTCCGAGGAATAATGATTTGACAGTTAGGTGTTGCCAGATGTTACTTACCTGTGATTGCTTCAAGTCAAAATAGGTTTCTTATTTCCTCCCAGAAATCCAATTTATTCATGAATAATATATGTTTTTCTGATTATCTAAAATTGTATCCATAATTTTTGCTCAATTTATTTGAAATCTTATCTTCTGCCGCAGATGGATCCTACGAAATATATTTGAATACTTACTGAATCTATTCATCAATCATTTCAATATCAATATTTGATAATATACTTTAAATAACTATTTCTTTTCATGTATATTTTAGCCAATTTTTGGCCAATCCTTCAACATAGGAAATGCAAATTCTTTTCAATTCTAGAAACTTAGCTTTGTGTTTTTGATAAAAATCTATTCGCTTCATAGTTGATACTGTTCGATATTATATTGAAATATAATGACAATATTATGATAACACTAAAATCGTTCAATGGGGATCAATAATATATACATTTTTCAAATTTTTTGCTAGACGTAGATTACTTCTAATATGTTAAATTTCTTGTTATTTGGCAACACTGCGCGTGGAAATCTGGTTCTCAATACACCTGTCGTCTGACGTTTTCCAGATTTCCTATTTTATTAGTTATTATCCTCTGGTTTAGAGGTGAAAAAATAAGTTTTAAGGGGACTTTCTCGAGGTTGGCATATTATTGAATTATTTTAGATCTAATTTCTAAATAATGTAAATTGAGTTAGTTCTGCACTTAGTCAAAACATACTTGATTCCAATTATGTGAATAGTTGAATCGATTTTTCTAAAAAAAATCTATTTGCAATACATTTATTCGGAATTTCCTAACTATTATAAAACAGTTGGCAACAACTAAGTTTGTTGAATCATCCGATATAATTTGCAAGTTTACTACAGATAATTTTTTTTATTGATTTAATTTTTTTGTATGGGTGATTTGTTATGTACCGATGTTTCCACCAGTTTAAGAAAGTATATTTTTTACCATTAAGTTACAAAAATTACGTTGGTGTAATTAGTATAGCAATGGGATTGCTATACTTAAGTAGCAAAAAAATATAAAAACACACTGAGAAAAATGTAATGTGAGAAAATTTTCAAAAGTTTGTGAATATTTACCAATAACACATTGATATTTACTGAAAAATCAATAGAACAGTAAGGCTGTTGAATTAAAAAATCCTAGTCCAAATACTCTATTTGCGATAGAAAGTCCTCCAATTTTAAGTTAAAAATTTATAATCGTATAATATATAGTAGTATAATGTATACTCTTAATTTTCAATGGAGCACCCATATATTTTCATATTCTTGAAAGCTTCTCAACAACTTGATTTCAACAAACTCTATCATATAGGTTTTATTATATGATATTACACTATTCTAAGTGATCAGGTGAAATTTTGAAGATAATAATTAATCAGGCTTTAAATAATTATATAGGTATATTTTTCAATTAGATGAATGCAGATATCAATCTGCATACATTATCATTTATAATGTAGGTACATGATACGCCCATGGATTATTTTTATTATTTTTTCTCTACAGAATACGTAAAAACTGTTTACATATGCTAATAATGAAATAAAGTCAGTAAATAATGTGGATTGTTATCTGTCAATTGTTTATGTGTTGACTTATTGCACTGAGCTAGTAGATTCCTCATTGAAAACCATTTTCTTTTATATACAAAAGAAATTTTAAAAGATGTCTCTTTAACGGGGATAATTGTAGAAATTAAGTTTACGTGGCAAACTTAATCAGAAGTTTGGAATTGTCTAATAGTTCAGAAGGTACTTTAATTAAAAAACTTGGACAGGTCAAACCATAAAGCAGAAAACTGAACTTCGTTGAAGAGAATTTGGAAGTGAATGTTTTGTGGAATGTTGCTAAAATTCAATGTTAAGTTCACAATAAATGGCGTGATAAAATAATATGTTATACAACTGTTTTAAGAAATCTTCATAAACAAAAACTTTATCTTTATAAACTGACTTTTGAGTAGGAATAAACGGAAGAAGACAAGTACAGATCGTAGAATAGTTCTGCGAAAGAATAATGAATACTGAGCATATGTGAAATAATAATAATAATAATATATTTCTTCCCAACATATATACATTCAATTACAGGGCAAAAATAACAAATTATTATAAAAAAACAAATATTAATAAGTAAGAAAAAATTAAAGAAATAGGGGAGAGATAAGCGAATATATACAACGAAAATAAAACTAAAATATAAAATAATTTGAATAAAACTAGGTGGTTTTTCGATTTTCACTTAATTAATTCAAAACATGACAATATCGTTTCGAAAATTTACTTAGTTTTATTTAAATTATGTTTTTAGTTTTTCATCAAGTATCGGCCCAATCGATTAATGAAAACTAAAATAAATTGAAATAGTAATGAACAATAACTTAATGGAACAAACTAAAAATGAAATATTATCTATTACAAATTTACATGTAGTCAACAGTAGTTGATGAAATTTAGTTGATCAAATCAACGATAATAAAATTAAAATCAATTGCAATATTGATATAAAGCAAGCAAATGAAATAAAACTAAAATTAAAATATTATATATTAAAAAGTCATATGTAGACAACGGAAGTTGATGAAAATATCACGACATCCCATTGCACTGATAGCCGACCATAATAGATATCACATCGACCTCAACGCCCATCATAAAGATTATAATATACAGTTGATATGAAAAGGTGACATATCATTTGATCATAAAATGTATTATTCCGCCTCAGATCAGGCCTTGGCACGCCAATATTTATTTTGCTGAGAAAAAATGACAAGATGAAATGGGATAGCAGTAGGTGTATTAATCAACATTCGGGAAAATAAAATCATAAAACTGTAGTTAGGTATTATTTAGCGGATAATCCTCATGGTATACATGCGTGACACGCTTAGTTCAGCTTACGTAGTTTAGCAGAGGCTGTAGCCGAACAGTACAGTGACCCTATACGTTTTTGGCTCAATGGTGCAGGTGGATTAGATCAGCTTTTCCCAAAGTGGGCGATAACGCCCCCTTGTGGGCGCTGCAGACTCTAAAGTGGGCGGTAAGAGACTCAAAAAAGTGGGGGGGTTGTTTAGAGAGTTTGGGGGCTATTTGAAATTTCATCTAGCTAGGAAGACTCTTAGACACCCACTGAGCTCTCGACTACAACTTGTGAACATCAATTAATATTCATTAATAGATTGCTTAAATACGGTTCGATATTTCTCTCCGCGTAGTTCTTGTATATGTCCTGTTTTATTCAATGAATAAAAGAAAAATCATGTCAATCGTTTGCTCCGTTTCAAAATGAAAGTAGACACAAACGAACAAATAAAAAGGCAATAAACACACTTTCGCTTTTTAATAGTTATTAGTATTTATTAGTACTAGTAGTTATTAGTACTGCGGGCAATCATGTTTTAACAAGTTATTGTTGAATAACCCAATTTGTGCATTCCTGTATCAATCGACTTGTTCATAGAATACTTGTTCCTACTTGTTGAGTACGATAGAGCGTCGAATGAAATAAACCAGTTTAGGCATGTTTGTCATGTGGCGACTTGCGGCTGTTCTTTAGTAAATTGGAACCTGATATCAACAAACTTATTAAACAGCATCAGATTCATCCTTCACATTAATTTTTATATAAGAATCAATTATGTTTATGTTTCATTTTTTTTAAATTTTAAATAAAAGATACTCTGTCTGAATACTATAAAGTTGCGTTTCAATAATCATTTTCTTTGGCAGGTGTAGCCCGTAAGAGTTAACTTGAGACCTGGGCGCCATTGTGTACTACCTACTACGGTCAGGTTTCAAGTTAACTCTTGCGAATTATAGTAAACGTCTCGTTTAGAATGTTTCAACATCGCTAATATAGCTCACGATAATTAATTAGTTTAATTTGAAGTTATAGTCGTTTTAAATTAGGTGACAAATGGGGGCGCTAAAAATAATTTATTTTCAAGGTGGGCAGTAGATAAAATAAGTTTGGGAACCCCTGGATTAGATTCTCACCGTGTTTTTGGGCCGTTCAAATTTTGTGTTCAACTGTTTAACAGTGGTCTGCACTGAATTTTGATGAGAACTGAATTTGTATCCTTTGCCTTTTCGTCCTCGTTTAACCTTTTTTCTACGATGGTGTTTTGTGATTACTCATATTTCGCTACTTAGTGCTTCATTAGCATTTTTCTTCTTGTTAATTTGATAGTATTTCTCGTTCGACGATCTTTTCCTTTTGTCATTCTTTTTTTGTGAGAATTGTTTAAGTTCTGTGTCTAAACAATTTTATTAGCTTTTCTTGTTCGTCGATGAATACTAGTTTTTGCTTTTGCGTAGCATTTGTGTTACAGAATACGATTAACATTCTTCCAAGAATTGTAGGGAGATCATCTTCCGCCGTGGTTTAGCTTTTGCTTTTTCTTGATTCTTCGTATTGTGTTTCTGCTGTCTTTCAGCTTCTTCAATCCTTTTCTGCCAGTAATTGACTGGGGGTTGTGATGTATGTTCCATTTTTCTAGTCGTCATTTTCTTTTTGTTCGGGTTATTAGAATTTTTGGCACATTCGTGGATAAATGTTCACCGCTGCATTTGCACACCTAGGGGTAGTCGTTCTTGGTTTTTTACATTCGTATGAATTGTGGGCTTCTCCACATTTCATACTATTTGGGATTAGCGTGGCAGTTACTCTGCACGTGTCCAAAGAGTTGACACTTGTAACATTGAACGAATTCGGATTTTAACCTCAGACTCTCTACATGTACAGATAGTCCGCAGCAGAATCTCGGGTCGTTGTAGATGGTCTTGTATTCTTTCGATAATTCGACAAGGACTAGTGTGGCTGGGAACCCTTTCTTGCCCTTCATCCTAACAACTTTTGTGACAGGACAGCCCTGCTCTTTCAGATCTTCAGCGATTTCTTCCACGGTATTCTCAATCATAATAACCCTTATTGCCACCTTCAACTGTTTTTGACTCTTCAGTTGATAAGTGTAAAATTGCATTTTCCTATAATCGTCTTCAGTGGTTGGCTCAGCTTGTATACCTTGATAAACGAGTTTCGCCTTTTTGTAGTTGATCTTCATATTTTTCGTAATTTTTGATATCTCGTTCGACTTATCCTTCTTTCGAATATTAAGTGAAACCATTAGTTCATTTCGTGGTTCAACTGTAGGTCCTATCAGAGCTATATAGGTCTCTTGCCCCGGACCTTTGAACAGTAATAATAAAAACGAGTATCTTCAAAAGGTGACGTATCATAGGCGTTAATATTATTGGATTATATTTTGAATGGAAATTTACAGACGGAAAATATTAAAGCAAATCAGCTTAGTCTACCGAATGAAAATGTGTGTTTCCAGATATTTTCGCGGAACAACATCCCATTATCCTTTAATATTGAGAGCTTGAACGAAATCTTCCCCAATCTTTGGATTGGACGAAGAAGTAATAATAAGTTGATGATTGATGAGGCCGATACTTGGAGAAAATTAATATCCATAATGAAACAATATTTAGAAATTCCTCATATTTTATTGAATACGCATGACGCGTTTCGAAGTACTACTTCTTTATTAAATGCTGAATTCACAATGAGTTAACAATTGTTAATTCAGCATTTGATAAAGAAGTAGTACTTCGAAACCTGTCAAGCGTATTTATTGAATATGAGAAAATTCTAAATATTGTTTCATTATAATAATAAGTTGATAGCTAGGTTACTAGACCTCACGCCCTTAAGTTTTTCTGTTGGATATCGCAAGAATAAAGTATATGCAAAACAGCCAACTACTATTGCAAATCTCAAAGAAAGGATAACTACAGTAATAATGAATATATCATCTCAAACTTCAACTGGACAAGTTCATTCAAGTAATATTGCTATTGCCAACAACAAAGTGAAGAAGATTTCGAGCATTTATATTAATATATTAAAAAGAATAACATCAGTATTCTATGTTTTTAATAACTTGAAGGAAATTAACAAATAATTTAAAAATTTCACCTGGTACTATTTAAAATAGAGCCTACATGTTTATTTGTTGAAATCAGATGGCTGAGAAGCTTCTAAAATTATGAAAATAAACAGGGTGTTACATTAAAAATGAAGAGTATGGAATTTGCCAAACTGGTGTGAATCACCCTGTATATTTAATTTAATATTTTAAAAACGTACCTTTAATTTTAAAAGTTTACGTGTACCAACGTTTTTTATAAATTTTTTGAAGGATTCAAACGTGGAAAACAGTTTCCACTCTATATTGATTAATAAAATATTTATTTTTACTCAAATCCAAATCTTGAAATACGCTGTTACTTTTGAATATGAACTTTGTTTAGCAGGAAAAGTTTCAATGTGGCTACGTTATCATTTTCTTATCTTGTCTTTATACAGACAGAATTGAAATTGAGTTATAAATAAACATCGCCGTTTATTAAAATTCCATTTATAGGATTTATTAAAGTCAATGGTACTTGTTATTCACTCAAGTACCAATCGATTTTATCATAATTCGTCAAGTAGGTACTCCAGTTGCCAACTTACATTTACCTACATTTAGAAGATCAAATATGTTTATATTGAATTTTGAAAAATATTCTAGTGAAAATGAACATTTTTATTGAATACATATTTAGTATATATTTACAGTACATTTTTATTGAATGTTTGTGGTGTAAGAATCGACGTTTTAACTTTGATTGATTTATATAGGAGAACATCAGTACTCCTGATATAGTTAAAGTGAAAAGTTTTCAGTATACTCTGCCATTACATCATGAAAAGACTTACAAACGAGCATCGATTGCAAATTGTTGAAATTTACTATCAAAATTTGTGCTCAGTGAAAAATGTGTATAGTTTGTTACGACCATATTATGGTCGTCATAATCGACCTGGTGAATCAACAATTCCTGCTGTTATCACCAAATTTCGCACCAAGTTTACTTTGTTGGACATTAAACCATTGTCTCGCAGTGCGTACTGAAGAAAATATTGCAGCCGTAGCGTATACTGTTAATGGGGATCATGAAATGTCAATTTGTCGCCGTTCTCAGCAAATGGGCATGTGTCAAATTGAACCTTCCGAATGGACCATTTGATACGGAGACGCGGACAACATTTACATGAAGTTTTCTTCAAAATGTAAATGGCAAAGACCAAGTTATCAATTTCAATAAAAATTTTGAATATATGATGCAAATTGAGTGTTTTATTCGATTTAAAAAACTACGCTTAAAATTTCACTATATATATATATATATATATATATATATATATATATATATATATATATATATATATATATATATATATATATATATATATATATATATATATATAGTATATATATATGGCAAAACAACGTTGGCCGGGTCAGCTAGAATAGAATACTTTCAAAAACATATTGCTTGAGTTTCGATCAAATGTAAAAATTGAAATATCGTATCGTCATGAAGTTCTTTGGCAAAATATAATTCCGGATGTATATTTCGTTTACTAAGTTATACATAGTTCGTACTACATACCTAGTGAAATTAATCATCAATAAGGAGAACTTTGAATACTGCTAATTATTATGAGTCATAATACGAATACCTACAGCCAATATAAGAGTGCGATAAATCATAGTCGTTATTTCAATTAATTTTTATTGCTTCCGAGATAAGAATGTATTAACGCCGAGTTATTTCCAAAGATGATGCTCGTATAGCTTTTAAACTATAATTGAGAAAATAACAAAACGTGGGAAAAGTATGATCGGAATATGATCATTTGAAGTTTAGATAGCACTTTAATTTTCCTACAGTTTTTTCTATTTCCTTTAGAATCAAAACAAAGTTTGAAAAACAATTAATGGAGATCTGAAAATTATTGAAAAATATCTTTCAGAGCAAAAAGTAATGACTTTTTATTGGACTTATTTATGAACTTCTTATTGGACATTTTATTGGACTTAATTTTATTTATTGGACTTAAAATGTTTATATTGAGGACTTGGTTCCCTTTTCTTGCCACCAAATGTAACCCCTTAATTCAAAATATTTCGTCAAAACAAATATTTTTAAATTTATTTATGAGAGTATGCAGGATTCATTTCATCAAATACTAGCTTCTCATATGTCTGATTTTATTTCAGGTATGTACATTAGGATGTATCTATTTTTTCGGTTATATGAATTGGTCAGTTGGTTGGTTTGTTGCACCTGTTATATTCTTGGTAATGAAAGAAAATTGGAAGTTAATTGCTGATAAGAAACGAAGCATAGCCAAAGCGACTGCTTTGGCAAATGAAAGAGATGTAGTCTTAGCTCGTTTGGATGAATTACCAGCATGGGTAAGTGAATAGAAATCATAGCTGTAATTTAGGTTGTCAAAAGCGAAGTTTACCTAGCCCAAAAGAGATAATGAGCTTCGAAGTTTTCGCAAATGAATAATAAAGAGTCTCAATTCGCTTTATTAGGTTAACGCTCACCCAAATTCATTTAGATTTGCAAAATATAGTAATAATAATCCATTTATTTAGCAATAAAATGCTATACAAGACTGTACATGTTTCATTAATCCCACAATCTAAGTTATAAACGAATATTTATAAATCTTATGCATACTAAAACCTATCTTACAATTATCATATTTAGATCTTACAAATTAATTTTCACCTTGCAATGACTAATGATATTTTTCCTAACTAAATAAATTAATAAATTTTTATAAATTTTCATTTTTAGTAATCACACTCATTATAGCACTCCCTTAATTTTTTATTGCGTAAATGTTGCAGTCTTGATAGAGATAGGTAATTTATTATATTTCCCCACGCCCCTTACATAAACTGAGTTATGTGCTGCGCTACTTGCAGATTGTTGTAGCATAAATCCCATCTTATTTCTTGTGTTGTAATTGTGTACTTTCTGAAACGGTACTAAAATTTCATCAAAATAATCTGGCATAATTCCTGTTTTAATTTTATGGATGAATATTAAAGCTTGCATCTCCAAAAATTTTTCTATATTAATCCAATTTAGGACTTGCAACATATTGCCGATACCTGCATACCTATTACGCTTTAAAATTATTCTCATAGCTAATTTCTGTAGTAACTGTAATCGCTTTGTTCCATCAGTGCTCAGGTAAAGAATAGTACTGGCAAAGAGATAATGAGGTAATATAATAATATTATATACTGTTTTTCGAGCCCAACATGTCAAGTACTTACTACATCTATAGAGAACTCCTATTTTTTGTGATATTTTCCTGCAAACATATTCTCGGTGATTTGAACAATTTATTTGTATCCAGCAGGAAGAAGAAGAAGAACAAGACAGTATGGATTATGTTCCATTAGAAGAGTATCAATCAGACAAATAATTTTCTCAAATTACTCATTACTTACACCGCTCTTGTCATTACAATAGTACTATTTTCAATTTAATACAATAGCTTTTAACTCAACAGAACCACAATAGATCGTGGAGTAGGCCTACTGGGGAAACCACGTGAAAAAAAACGCGCCATGTACACTAGCTCACGGGTGGCGCGGAAACGTGTGCATATAACACAACTTTTTCAACATTTTGCATCGCTATATCTCCGAAATGGTGATTCTTAGGAAAAAAAATATATGAACAATTTTTACAGATAATAATTTTTGTCTCACCTATTTTCATAATAAAACTTACCGTTTAGCTGGAAAACTCGAAAAACCGATTTTTGCAACGTTTGACCTTGATTGAATATTTTTGCACACGTTGGATTGATGTGGATAATTGACAAATTGTGTGTAATAGGGTCTCCAATATTCATGCCAATTTTTAGCTGGGTGCGAATTAATGTAGCTTTACCCCTATTTATGGAGCTAATTTGACCGGACTATAAACTTAAGCCAAGTGTTTCAATTTCAATTTATTATTTAACATAATGTTTCACCAAGTGAAAAGCGAAACCTTCGTGTCATTTATTGTTTATTGAATATTTAATAGTGTTGGCGTTTACTTGATGTAAACCCATTATAATTGAATATAACTTAAATTCAAACACTTGAACTTAATAAAGTGTAAATCATAAGTTCAAGTGTTTGAATTTAAGTTATATTCAATTATTGTTTATTGAATATGGTAGTATGTGATGGGTAAGTGTGTGTGGTGTGTGTATGTGTGTGTGTGTGTGTGTGTGTGTGTGTGTGTGTGTGTGTGTGTGTGTGTGTGTGTGTGTGTGTGTGCGTGCGCATAATTATCAAGAATCAAATGTTGCGAAAAACCGAAAAATGCAATATTGTGGGTGAGTCTACTTTGCTTCTCTTAGCCTCAATTATAACTCCAACTCTTTTTAAGTTTTTCAATAAAGTTTTCGAACTAAATCTAATCTAACTTGGAATGTCAGAGTATGGACATTGGAATTTATTTTCGAATAAAATATGTGAAGCGAAGTTTGTGAACGAATTTGAGTGATACGCATAAAATTTTAGTCTCACCTCAGAAAAACTATCTCACTATTTAAATAAAATTTAATTTCAATAAAATGTTTGTAATTGTTGGAAATAAATCATAGTGTCCTAACTGTATATAATAATAATAATAATAAATATTCAGTAATGGTGTTACAAAAGATGATTTTCAAAATATGATTTACAATAAGACACCCGTCTATAGTGGGAGGCTAGCTTAATATGTCCTAACAGGATGCTAATAAGCCATTCTTTCAAACGAGCTCAAATGACAGAAATACGTTCTAAACGAAATCATATATACTACAATATGCAAATAACGAAATTGTAGAAAAATCAACTGAACAATAAATTTTATATCCTCAAAAAAATCATGCTCCGCCGCTCTACCCATAAGCAGACATAACATTTTATTCTGTTTTTAATATATGTGGGTTATTGAGTTTACATTTCTAAGGTAAATCTTATACATTTTTGGCTATAAGTTGTGAAATTTGATGTTCAGATAAACAAAATATATTTTTGGTGAAAATATATACAGCACAAAGCACTGTTTTAAACCTATATTTCGTTTTATTATGCATGTATATATATATATATATATATATATATATATATATATATATATATATATATATATATATATATATATATATATATATATATATATATATATATATATATATATATATATATATATATATATATATATATATATATATATATATATATATATATATATATATATATATATATATATATATATACACGTTAGACTAAGCTCAAACAGCCTGTCATCCGTTTTGATCGTACCCTAAATATAGCCTTGAGATCTATTCAAATGATTTTTATCTGACTGATACGTAAAGCTGAGTATTAGTTCTAGAACATAATCACGAAAACCTATGTAAACTATTCCGTTGTCAACATGAAAAATATTTGTAAGATGCCATAAACTTTTTTATCAGTTAAATAAATAATAAATTGCTCATTATTTAGTTTTCATCATGTATATTTAACAACAATTAGACTATTTAATCAATGTTTTTGATGTCTAGGACTTGTTGACTCTCAAATTAATAGACAAATTTATTATTTCCATTCAATGATTTTAATTATCAAGCTTATTATATTCTTCAATTATATCAATAAAAAGATCAATCTTTCATTCGTTTAAAAATTGAGTGAGTAAATAAGATATATTTCAAAGGTCAACTGTGGAAAAAATATTATTTACATTATCAAAAGTTAAATGTGTGGTACTTTTACTACACAAAAGATCGAACATAACTACCTACATCCAACTTATATATTTTATATCATGTCTCGTTATTTTCGTTGTTTGTAATGTGAATATGAAGTAGCATCTGTTGCAAAAGCATGTGGGAAATCACGCATTTCCCGACGTCTTTCTGTTAATTAGAACGATAAAAATCAGTTCTGTTACAAGCAGACCTGAGCTGCTCTGATCAGATCTGAGACTTCGAAAACCGAACCATATATCAAGGCACATGACAGATCAACAAGTTAGTTAGATCTTAATATCCTCCTTAGATAAAATCTTAGCGGGAAGTATCTGATATTGGAAATAACTTCGTTTGCTTTTTAACTAAAATAAAAGCCTATAAGAGAGGTTTAATTAAGCAGTGTTTTGTTATAAAATTTGTTCACGATTAAGAAGTTACCTTCTACTTCTCTGTAAGGCTCAAGCTTGTCCAGTGCTAATATACTTAAAAAAAAGAACAGTGTGAACAGATTTCTACCCAATTCTACTCAATTCATTTATCACTTTAAGTTGAAAAAACGCATATTATGTTGTTCTATGTACATATCTTAATGAACACCATAAGTAGATTTTGTTTAGGGCCATATTTATCATCGCTGAGTGTTATTTTCAAGCTACGACTTGTAGATCCTGTAGTCCGGTGTTCTTCATGCTTAATACATCTCGGATTATATAAATTATCTTATCCCTAAAATTGAATGAAAAAAACCGAAAAAAGTTTTTAAATTATAATAGAAAATAATATTTTCAAACACAAATAGTGATAATAACCTAATTATAACTATTCAGCCTAATTCTGAACATTCCGGAAACAATGTAGCGTCAAATATTATTTCAATATTCTCAATTAACTTTAATGAAGGACATAAACGATAGTTATTCACGAATTCTGTCTTGTTTCAGGTTTTCTTTCCAGATATCGAGAGAGTGGAATGGTTGAACAGGGTAAAAAAAAAGAAAAATCTTGTTAAGGGCTCGTTCAGTATATATGTTTTCAGATCATTCATCAAGTTTGGCCTAGTGTAAATAACTTCACCAGAGAATTAATTAGGGACACCATTCAACCAATTGTCCAAACCAGTTTGGAGGCTTACAAATTGAAAGGTTTCAAGTTTGAAAGACTCATTCTTGGTAGTATTGTAAGTTTCAATTTTAATATAGAAATTAAAACTATTGAATTGTAAAAAAACATAAAACCATTTTGAATTGAATTGCAAGAAAAATATGTAAATAATAATTTTTCATACTAATAGACTTTTTCATATTATTGAAATATAAAATTGAATAAATACTAAATTTGAAAACTATATGGTTTTGAAAAAGTTAGTTATAAAGTATTTCTTATCTTTTTTCCAAGTCCATTTTCAGTCTTTATTAATTTTCTTTTTTGTGAGTATTGTTTTTTCTTCAATTCGAGAAAACGAAAATTTTTTCTAAATGCATAAAATTTACACTTTTCAGCCAATCAGAATTGGGGGAATTAAAGTTTATGACAAAAATACAGATCGGAATGAAATTATTATGGATTTAGATATAACGTAAGTGTGAAAGATGTGCTATTCAAAATTCAATGTGCAATTCGAAATCAAAAAGATAAAACTTGGCTTAATGTTTCAGTGCACGTTGAAGGAATAACTCAACATGTTTTGAACTTGAACTGATTATCAAAACATATTCAAAGACTTCTGACAATCAGTCATTGGAAATTGTTATATTCGAAATTGTATATTATTAAAGATTAAGTTAAATATTACTTGTTTTTAAAATCTTTTCATTAATTTAATGATATTTTTATATGAATATCTGTGTTCATAAACATTTAATAAATATTTTTCGACATTTTAGGTACGCTGGAGATTGTGATATCACTTTCTATTTAGGAGGTATCAAAGGGGGCATTAAAGATTTTCAGGTAAATCAGTGTGCACTTTTGAGTGTTCAAGTGTTAGTTACATTTAATTTTTGCAGTTGAAAGGCATGCTTCGTGTTGTTTTAAAACCTCTGATATCATCAATACCATTGGTTGGAGGAATACAAGTATTTTTCTTGAATAATCCTGAAATTGACTTCGATTTGATTGGTGTAGCTGACTTGCTCGATATGCCAGGATTAGGGTTAGTATGAATAACTTTTAAAAGTACGATTTGATAAGTTTTTGAATACTTGGCACAGTAACTTTGAATGTAATTCATTATTGGTTTCTATAATATGAAATAAAATAAATATATTAAATGAAAAACACTTGACTAGGTTTCACAAAATTTATAATAAATAAATTTTTAAGTTGTAAACTATATTGTATTTTCCCACTCAGTAATTGGCACAAGCTGTTGAGTGGTGTATTTGTAAATAAATAAATAAATAAATAAATACTTGACAATTGTTTCGGGGGGTTAGTTAGCAGTCTAACTTTTTAAAATGGGGAAACACCCCAAAACAATTGTCAAGTATTTATTTATTATAAATTTTGTGAAACCTAGCCAAGTGTCTTTTATTTAATATATTAAAGAATGTTTCAACAAGAAATCAGCGAATACTCAGTCAACTTTGAGAAAATGAATAATTTTGGTTTGTAGAGATTTGTTGAGAAAAATTATAGTTGAAATAATCGCTTCAAAAATGGTTTTGCCGAATAAGTTGCCTATAAAATTAAGTGAAGAAGTTGATGCTGTCGAACTGAAAGCCCCAGAGCCTGAGGTATGAAAATCATTATCAAAACTTCTTGAACGAATTTAATAATTGATCGATTATTGGAATTATTGTATATTTCATTAACTTTTATATATTAATTAACTTTATATATTTATAATTAATTGCTTATATATTCAATTAACTATTGACTTCTCGGTAATACAATTTTTCTCAATTGGATCTGCAGTTAAATTCAGACATTTAGAAATTATTATACATATTATATTATATACCTATCTTCTTACAAAGTAGAACACAAAATAATTATAGGTATATATGGGGGGAAACCCCAGTTTACTCTATTTCAATACTTATTTTTCAATTTAAGGGTGTATTAAGAGTACACGTCGCGGAAGCTAAACATTTGATGAAAAAAGATATTTCAATGCTTGGTAAAGGAAAATCTGATCCTTATGCTGTTATCAACGTTGGAGCTCAAGAATATAAAACTTCTGTTGTCAAAAATTCCTTAGATCCGAAATGGGACTTTTGGTGTGAGGTAAATCGAATCAGTATCTTTTGTTAATGAAATTTACTATGATTTATTTTAGTTTATAGTTACCGAGGCTTATGGGCAACAATTATTCATTCATCTATGGGATGAAGATGATGCGCTTGATGATGAAAGTCTTGGTAGGTAAGTATCATTTAAAAGGAGCATCTTCACTGTATAGTTATCATAATTGTAATGTAACATTAATCATCTTGCTATTTGTGCTGAAGATAGATGTATATCCGAAATGAATAGGCTAAATATTGTAGAATATATTTTTTTGATCAGTAACATATTATACAAATATAGAAAATATTTATTTTACATTTTCTTCATAATCGTCGATTATAGTAGGATATTCATCAATGTACTATTATCTAATTGTTCTATGAATTTAATTTTGGGCTATGGCATATCCTTCGATATTTGCCAGCAGGTTTGAACTTGAATGTTTTACAATACACTCCTACTATTATGGGTTTTACGTGTGCATGAATTTAAATTTTTTTACAGAATTATCTATATACCCATTCACTTAATACGCGTCAAATCAGATTGAAACTTGCTGAACGAATTCCTCAAGAATATTTTTAATAACTGAGATTGAATTCTCGTTTACCATTTAATTGGTATCTTCAATTGAAGAAACATGATTGAATCATTCAAGCCAACAAGTAGCTAATGTTGCCTCACACATGTTGCCTCAACGTTATTGATTTTATTGTATAATAAATAATTCAATACAATCGTGAAATATTAAGCCATGTGTTCAAATTAATATGAGTTATTTTGTTTACAGAGCTGCTGTAGATATCTCCAATATTGTGAAGCAAGAACAAACGGATTCGGTGAGACCCGTTGAAAAAATTATTGGCTTATTGCAACGTCATTATTTTTTCAGTGGTTAACATTGGAAAATGCGAAGCACGGCATGGTGCATTTAAGGTGTACATGGCTGAAATTAAGTAACAATGTGAACGATTTGAAAGCTGTGAGTAAAAAATGCGTATTCTGAAATATTTTGTGAAAAGGCAATTTTTCCAGGCCATAATCGAAGCTCAACTATTAGGATTTGCTTCAGTGAGCACAGCTCTGCTCACTGTTTTCCTTGACTCTGCAAGGAATTTGCCAGTAAGTAAAGTAAAAAGTTATACGTATAAGTTATTCACCATACTTCTCAGAGAACGATTGCTAGAATAGGAAGATCATTTACCAATTACGCCTGATGGAAAAAACCAAAAAGACCTGTTATATAATCGTTTAGTTGAAGTGAGGAAGAATTTTTGCATACGCATCTTTATCTCTTTCTTGCCTTTTTTCTAATGTGTGGCCTGTTTCTACTGAGATCCACTGAATTTTAATGAGGACCGGAATTAACTTCCATATGCCTCTTCATCGTCGATTTACACGTTGTTCTGCTTTTTACATTTTTGCCCCCATTATCCTTCTAAGGATAATTGTTAAGGGCAAGGCATCTGCACTTTCTGCTTGGCTGATAACATTCACACAGCGTCCGGCAGATCGTGCTGATGCTGATTAATGTGATGTGACCTGTTTCTACTGTGATCTTTTCATTTTAATGAGGACCGGAATTTCTTCCATACGCCTCTTCATCTCGTTTCCACCTTTTTTCTACTGCTTTTGAGAGAAGTTTTAACCTTAGCCTACTACTGACTCGGAAAACGCCAGCCTCTCCTGAGGATTCAGCTAAAGTTGAGATCTCCGAAGAGCTCTCCCTTCTCTGTTTCACATGTTTCTTTTCAACGTCTCTTGAAAATTTCAAGGATTTTTCCTTGTTCCTCTATCAATTTTATTTTCTGCTCGATCTTTGCATTTGTGCTGTTGAAATTTCTTGTCATTCTTCCCAGTATCATGTCAAGTTCATCTAGGTCGTTGTTTTTTGCGTTTATTTCTTTCGGTTTTTCTTCTGTTCGTTTATTTTTCTCCCATCTTTTTCTCCAGTAGTTTTCTGGAGGTGGTGGGGCATCGATCAGCTTTCGTTTCTTAGTTTGTCTGTTTCTCGGATTGTTTGGATTTTTTGTGCATCTTATGTTCGTGGAGAGGTGCTCTCCCTGGCAATTAGCGCATTTCGGTGCCGTTGTTCTCGGCTTTTTACATTCGTGGGTACTGTGCTCTTCTCCACATTTCATACATTTCGGCGTTGCATTGCAATTTCTCTGAACATGGCCGAAAAGTTGACAGCGGTGGCACTGGATCACTTCTGATTTTGTTCGGAAACTTTCCACTTTTACAGAAAGTCCGCAGCATTTTTCGAGTTTATTGTATATCGATCTGTATTCCTTCGATATCTCGATTAGTACCAGTGGAATAGGTTAGCCCTTTTTACCCTTCATCGTCGTTATTTTTAGGACTGGGTATCCCTGATTTTGTAGGTCTTCTTTTATTTCATCTTCATTCTTTTCTGTTTTTATTCCTTTTATGACAATTTTTAGATTTTTCTTTCTCCATTGGCTCCATTTTGTTTTTTCTCGGATGATCAATGGAGGTATTTTCTCAGTATTCTTTTCTCTTTCTTGAATTTTGGTTTCTTCTTTTCTGTTCTCGCTTTTTTTTCATTCTCTGTCGTTTGTTGGTTCTCGTTTTCCCTTTGTTCTTCATCACTTCCGTCACACAGGGCCTCGTACTGATTCCTTGTTGACGTCTGCGTTACCGTTTCTAGTTTTCCATACTTCGTCGTTCTTCTTGGTTCCTTGAAATCGTTTCACTGTAAAGATTTTTCAATATTAGTTTTACTGTGCTTCACACAGTTCTCACCTGTTTTCCGAGGCTTCTCCGCCTTTTCGGAATCTTCTTTCGCTTCTCCGTGCCTATTATATTGGCCGTTATCGGTGTACAAGCTCCGCGGGGCGGGGCTTTGTTCGACGATCAATACGTTTTCCACATCGAGTTCTTCTTGAACAATGAGTTTCAGGATCTCATTAGCCGGAAACCCATGATTTGCCAAGGCTGCTAGTCCGGCTCTGATTTCCGTAAAAACTTCTTGTACCAAGTTGTTTGCCATTTTCGCTAAGTCGGTTTTCGTTTTCTAAACAAGTTCAGAAAATAATGATGAGTGACCTGTTTCTCCGGTCTTTCAATACCTATCACTGCGACGAAGGGTAATAACTGAAAAGCTCAATCTCAAACGTCATCTACCGGATGACCAAGGTATCAAACATCTAGAAAATACAGGAAACAACTATCGAAAAATAACCTGTGTGTGCGTTACCTTTGTGGCCTAAGTTATGATTACGGATGACTGAAAAGTTTCACAGATTTTACAGATTTAGCTTGTTTTGGAAGGCAGTTAGATGAGAAAAATCTTGATTCTCACCATACTTGTTCGAAATACTACTTAGTAGTCCCTGTTTGGTGAAACGGGACTGTCCAGCAATGGTAGTCAATAATAAGCTTTCTCGTATTCACTATCTGGAATATGTAGGAAATGTATTGTCGGTGAGATTTTTTTAAACAGCACCCTTCGAAAATTTTTCGAATATTATAGATTATTCAAATGAATTCTTCAATATTTAATTTAGATCTCTGTCCCTTCTCTCTCTCTCTCTCTCTCTCTCTCTCTGTTTCTGTATATAAAAACACATGAATATCTTCTCAGTGAATTTGGTTGTTTACATCGTCTCCTATGTTCATGCCACGTTTAGGCATTATTTTAATGTTTCTTCAGGAGAATTTTAACTTGAAGCATATATAATTAAACTTGTCTTATGTTCCAATACTGCTCTACCAAATTTTTGAAAGCAACTTTGTCAAATAATTAAGTGAATGATGCGTGATATTACGTGATTCGCCAATCACGTAATCTTCATTCAAAATTGCTCGACTATGTCATCAAAAATAAGTACCACATTCTCCTTCTCTTGCTTACCAAACGAAAAACAAAAATAATTTTCTTCTTATTCAAGCTAGCTAGGCAGTCCAGTCAACCAGATCCGTATGCAGTGTTAAAGCTTGGTAACACTACAAAACAAACACAAATTATCCTGAGAAATCCAGATCCAGTTTGGGAAGAAGGATTCACGTTTCTGGTACAAAATCCTAATATCGATATTTTTCATTTGAGGATCGTGGATAAAAAAACCAGTCACGATATTGGTGACCTGGAATATCCCATCAAAAATTTGCTCAATAAAGAAAACATGGAAATAAATAAAGAACCTTTCCGTTTGCACAAAGCTGGTTCTGATAGTAAAATTATTTGGTCATTACACCTTAAGGTATGTATAATACGATGTTCAAAGTAAGTTAAATCAGACGTAAGACTGGACTGAAACAAAACTTTCTTAGCTTCACAAATTACGTGTGCTAAAAGAAAGGTATCACTGAAATTAACAGAAATTCATTGATCTCATCATCAGCTTTTGAGTCTCTATATTTTATTAAACAATAATCAAATAAATAATTGATGAGACCGATACTTGATGTAAATCGATAAACATAATGAAACAATTGTTACGCCAAGATTTACACATATATTAAAAAGAATACTGCATGACGTACGTTTCGATGAGATTCACCTTTTTCATACGTACGAAACGTACGTCATGCAGTATTCTTTTTAATATATGTGTAAATCTTGGCTTAACAATTGTTTTATTATAAATAATCAAATATATTGATAGTAAGCCTATTTTAGAGGAAATAAAAAATAACCTTATATGATTTTACATGAACTGGTTTCTTAAAAATATCACGGACCTGTCAAGTTCTTTCACAACATTTTAAATGATTCGAGCGCAAACATCATTTAGCCTGTGGGTTACATAACCGCCATTGACTTTCTGTGCTCCGAAAGAAATAAAGAATAAAGAAATTTCGGATAAAGAAATCCGAAAATTTTGCTCTTGCAGTGAGGGTGAGAATAAGGGTTATTTCTCATAGTATGCGCTGTAGTGCGCCAAAAAACATCGTTTTAAAAAAGTTGATTCTTTGTGCTTCAAAAATATCCAGTAATATCTCTGCAAATTGATTTTGGAACATTTTCTCTTTAGATTTTGAAACTGAGTGGTTTGACACATGAATCAGTAAGGGAGGATGCACCAGAGATTTCTGAAAGTGAAGATTCACCTCTCTTCAATCAACAGTTCAGTAAGTACACAAATGTATTGAATATGTATATTTTTCTTCAATTAATATTTAGCGTAAACGTAGGAAGGTGGGGTGAAAAGTGACTGGCCTGACCAAGAAAAACGATATTTAAATTTTTTTCTTCATTTTTCAATATAATCCCCATCAACAGTTTACATTTCTCATAACGGTGTTCTAATTTAGTGATACCAGTTTTAAACGTAGATTCCTCAAGCTCCACAAAATACTGATTTATAGTTTTGATAACTTCTTCGTTGCTCTCAAATCTTTTACTATCAAGCCATTTTTTGAAGTTAGGAAACAGTTAATAGTCTCTGTGGGCTAGTCTGGAGAATAGGGAGGATGCGGCATCAATTTAAACCAGTGATAGTTTTATCCTTTTCAAGATAATCAATGAATATAATTGCTCTCGCATCCAGTGGCGTAGCGTGCCTTGACAGGGCCCCGTATAAAAAATTTGTTTGGAGGCCCTAACATAATAGTGTTGCCAACTTTTGAACGCACGCTTAAGGCGGGAAAAAAAGTAATTGCTTTATAGAATATTGTCATTTGTAAAATAAAATCAATTAGAAAGTTTTTATTTTTTTTTCCTTACACACTTTGGGGGCGCTCCGTATAATTGATACGGCGGTAGCTACGCCCCTGCTCGCATCGCAAAAAACAGCCATAATCAGGCCGGAAACTTTTCACCCCACCCTCATATATAAGAGAATAGTTGAATGTCTCTTCGTATTATTACCTATGTTCTCAGAATCTTCAGGTCATTTGGAAAAACAAAATTCAATCAGGTCTACGCGAAGTTTACCAAAACAAAGCAGTGTTGAAAGTTACGAAGGAATTACAGAAAAAG
This sequence comes from Henosepilachna vigintioctopunctata, assembly GCA_030704895.1. Lineage (NCBI taxonomy): Eukaryota > Metazoa > Arthropoda > Insecta > Coleoptera > Coccinellidae > Henosepilachna > Henosepilachna vigintioctopunctata. The sequence goes on along the minus strand of JARQZJ010000121.1, from coordinate 19,495,791 downwards.
TCGATGATTCTTCGGTTTATTTACAGTCTGCTGTTCCTATTGATGATACATCTTGTGATAAAATAATACATCGAAACCCAAGTGAGACAAAGTGAGTACAAATTATTAACGATACAGTTTTTGTTTGATTAATTTTTTTTTATTTGAAGTATTTGGGTTTGCAATCTTTGTATATTACTCATTTTTCTATTATTCAACTTATATATATATATATATATATATATATATAACGAAATGAAATTTTTAAAATGTTATTATATATATTTTGAAAGTTTTTAGCAATAACAGGCTTTTTTGATATGAAATCAATTTCAAGATATATATATATATATATATATATATATATATATATATATATATATATATATATATATATATATATATATATTTCCATTCAACTAATTGTAATTATTGTTATTTAATAATTATTACTCATATGCGACGAATTCAAATCGGTACTTAAGTAGTCTGCAGCATCATTAGCTGTCCCAAAACTATCGCCCAACTGGCCTGTGAAAAAAATATCTCCTACGAAACTTTGCATTTGCCTTGTGAAAAGTATCCTACACCAATTTACACCATTTCATCCATATCCCTTCAACTGTTCTTAATTGATTGAGTAAGAAACATCTATTCAAACATATAAACAATCTTCGAAACATTTTCACATTTATAACACATATATACACACTCTAATCTCGTGTCCCAATCTAGCAACGCCCTCAAATTTTACATAGACGGCTCAACTATCTCTCTACAAAACAGTGCACGTAACCTAGGCTTAATAATCGACACCATCCATCGTTACCATAGTCATATCTCTAATTGTATAAAAAAATCTTATGCCACCTTAAAGCTCCTATTTCCTCATAGGCATAGCTTACCTAGGTCTACCAAAATTTTACTTTGCGAATCATTAGTTTTAAGCCATTTTAACTACTGTGCTCCAGTTCTCTATAGTTCTCTTGATTCTCAAACTTCGTACTTAGTGCAGAAGGTCCAGAACTCTTGTATTAGATATATATTCGGCATAAGGAAGTTTGATCATGTTTCTCATAAATTAAACGATCTAGGGTGTCTGAACATGAGTAATAGACGTCTTCTGCAAACTAACTCCCTATTTTTAAATATATTTGCATTCAAACAACCACCATATTTATACAATAAAATAACTTTCCGCGAGGATGTACACAATATCAACGTTCGGTTCAAGGGTCTCATTTCTCCACCTGTTCACTCTACAGCTCTGTTTGAAAGATCATTTTCTTTTACCATGTACAAATTAATAAACAACCTACAGTCCCTTGTCCCGAACCATAAAAAATTGAAAACCGCAACTATAATTAATAAAATCCGTAATCATCTGTTAGGCTGCCAAAGATGAGTTCATGTTTTCATTCATACTTCTGTTGCATCAAGAAGCTCTCCTAAGTGCTCGCTCGCGCCATGCTCGACACGAACCAGTTCTTATTTTGTTTTCCTATTGATTTTATTTTTTTTCTTTAATTTGTAAAATAAATATTTGTTTCATTTTGTATGTAGGCATTTCTCTAAACATAAACAAATTATCCTTATTTCAAGGTTCAATGGAAGAGCAATTTATTTGAATTGCGCCTTGTGATTGTTCTTTAGCTTATATCATTTTGTATGTAATGAATATTTTCTTTTTTTCTTACTGTATACATATTTTCTTATGTTTCTCTTATTTTGTTATACTTTGTACTGCCGCTTAAGAACAATAAAGACATATTATTATTATTATTATTATATGTAATAAGTAATATATGTATATATTATTTTTAATGCTTTTAGCAATAACAGGCTATTTTCAATATTAAAAACTTTATTTTCGTTGAAACTTATTTTTTTTGAAAAAAATCAAATTGGCCTTTTTGTTTTTTTAGTATTCGAAGGAATATTTCTGGCTTAGCATTCGCTTCGGAAGTTTTAGTCTTCTTCACTAAAAAAGAGACTATAATATAAGAAGCCAATTTGATTTTTTTCGAAAAAATAAGTTTGACGTTTTGATATCTATAGTAATTCATAAAATTCAATTATTCATTAGTTTCGACAAAGTTGTGAAATAAAGTTTTTAACATCAAAAATAGTCTGTTATTGCTGAAAACCTTAAAAATAAAATAAACAGGCAATAAAAATTTAAAATATAAACTAAAAATAAATATATCTTAAACAGGCAATAAATTAATTTATATATATATATATATATATATATATATATATATATATATATATATATATATATATATATATATATATATATATAAATTTTCAGTTCACCAGGCAGTTTAGGATTAGGTCGCATTCAACTGACCCTCCAGTATAGTTCTCAGAGGCAAAAATTAATTGTGGTAGTACATAAAATTGCGTAAGTGTTAAACTCCTATAGATTCATACAAGTTTAACCACCCAAATTTCAGACATATACCTTTGAAAGATCCTGCAAATTTACCAGATCCATATGTTAAGCTTTACATATTACCAGGAAGAAGTAAAGAAAGTAAAAGGAAAACTGCTGTGAGTTTAACTCTAATTGAAATTAACTTTTTAGAATAATGAATTTTTCATTGTATTTTCAGACGGTCAAGGACAACTGTAATCCAGTTTTTGAAGAAAGTTTTGAATATCTAATCTCACAAAGTGAACTTATTAATAGCAAATTGGAAATAACCATATGTACGCAAAAAGCACTGTTTTATTCGAGCTCAAATATTCTTGGACAGGTAAATCTAGTCACAATTTTCCCGTTTTTCTTTGGGTAATTTTGGTCATGCGTAGAAACGTTGTTATCATAATTTCGATTGTAATACAGAATTTTACACTGTAGATAAAGCATAAAATAAGTAATTAAGAATTATAAAACGAAACCTCTAAAGCGTTCTCTTATTTGGTGTTATTCAGTCACTGATTTGTTCGTTATTGTAATTATACATGAAACACATTCGGGAAAGAAAAATTAAATAAGAAAATGTAGTAATAAACCATTTTTTTCTTTATAAATTGGTTGAAAATTTGATTCATCAATAGTACTGTTAATCATATTCGTACTTCTATAAATTGTGTTAACTATATCTCATATATATATATATATATATATATATATATATATATATATATATATATATATATATATATATATATATATATATATATATATAGTATATATATATATATATATATATATATATAGTAAAAAGTCGAATTTTGGGTTTTTTGGTTCAATTAAAACAAAATTATGTTAGTTTATTTCTAAATTACGTTTCGTTTATTATTTTAACCTTTATCAAACTGGTATATATGTCATATGTTCGCTAAAACAAAATTAATATAAAAACAACGCTCACAAACATGATTTTAAATCTTACCACAATATAAATACTTCAGACACAAAAGTTCATAGGTGACAACAACAAACAACTATATTGACGATTATACTTAAATATTTAAAATTTTTCTAAAAAACAATCACGTTCATCTCTCAAGGCGTATTACAAATATATGACTGGACTCGGAAATTGATCACATATGCAATATAACCCACATACATCAAATGATACAACTTTATGTTTTGCCGCATGTTCTTATGCGGTTAAAATATTTTTGTAGATTTTACTTAGACCAGTTATGTCGGTTTTATCATTGATGGATTCTGGATTCTTCTTTATATGAATCATTTCCTGGATTTCGCGTTTTTTTATGTTGTTCAGTTTTTAAGATTTTTGTAGCCGAAAAATCAAACTTATGACCCAATGTCTGCTGGTGTTTTGTGAGAGCAGTGGTATTTTTTTTATCGTACCTATGTCCATTTAGCCTATTTTTCAAGTATTGGCTAGTTTGTCCAATGTATACTACTGTACAGTCTGCACATGGAATCTGGTATATTGTGTGCGTTCTTTTATCCATTGAAATGTTACTTTTTAGTCTGCTGAAATTGTTTTACCCCTATTTTTAATTATACCCCTTATAGCACACTTCTATGTCATATTTTTTGAAAAGTTTGTCCAGATTTTCAGACAAGTACGAATAATAAATATAATTTATTTTTAATATTAATTTTGTTTTAGCGAGCATATGACATATATACCAGTTTGAAAGAGGTTAAAATAATAACCGAAACGTAATTTGGAAATATACTAACATCATTTTGTTTTAATTGAACCAAAAAACCCAAGATTCGAATTTTTACAATATAAATAAAATGGTTCACGAATCAGATAGATTGTCATAATATATATATATATATATATATATATATATATATATATATATATATATATATATATATATATATATATATATATATATATATATATATGTATATATATGTATAGTATGTATCGATGCGATATATCACATCGCATCGTACACGTTCACATATCTAGCTCTACTATAACATTCCCTTGATTAATTTGAATTTTAATTAATGAAATTTCAAATGAATGTTCTAGTGTTCATCTTCTTAAATAAATAAATAAATAAATATATATATATATATATATATATATATATATATATATATATATATATATATATATATATATATATATATATATATATATATATATATATATATGTGTGTGTGTATATTTTATATACAATTTTTGTGTGTGTGTGTATTTTTAATACAATTTTTGTTCTAGATCGTTGTAGACTTATGTAAAGTAGACGTGGATAAGTCCTACAGTTCATGGTTTGATCTACAGCCAGAATATCCTCATAATGAGTAATTTTTCCTGTAATATACATTTTTTCAACAGACACTTTTATTTCATACAATTATGTTTGCATTTTATTTTATAATGAGATGTTGAAATTTATACTAATGTTCAAATAAATTCAATAATTACAATTTCTTTTTTTTTTATATATATACATATATATATATATATATATATATATATATATATATATATATATATATATATATATATATATATATATATATATATATATATATATATATATATATATATATATATATATATATATATATATATATATATATATATATATTCTGAAACATCGAGAAAAATATATATATATATATATATATATATATATATATATATATATGTATATAAAATTATATATACATACCTATATATTTCGAATTGTAGGATATTATTTATGTTCATCTTTTGATCCCAAACCTCTTGTTAAACAAATAATTTATATAAATCTACAAGGTAAACTGGCTGATAAATTATCTATAATTTCAAAGTAATTTCTGAGAGGACCTCTTAAATTCTGAAACATCGAGAAAAATACATTCTTCTACAGTAACTAATCTAAACGGGAAGAAAAAGACAGAACTCTTTGCTTTTCTTACGTTGTATTTGTTTTAGTTTAAAATTGTCCGATTTGGACTGTATCAATAGATATCGAAACTATTAGTTCCGCTGAGAGATAGATGGACATTCGATTACTCTATAATTTTCAGTCTGAAATATCAATTACTTTTACAGAAGTGCAGTGAATCCAGCTGGGCATAGCAAGATTTCTGTTTGTGTTTACTTTTTTGAGGGTTATATAAAAATATCACAGTACATCCGAGTATATAATAAATAATATCTTCTGTGAAAGATATTTACTATTTAGGTACACCAACATATAAAACTAAAATTATGAAAAAGTAAGTGAATTTTTACTGTATATATTATAGAATTTCATACGAGGGTGCGTATTCAGATTTGAAAGTACGAAAGATTGGTAAGAGGTATTTTGTAAACAGATGATTTTCAAATTGAAGTAATAAAAAATACATACAACCCTAAATTTCCATCCTTCTATCACCAACCCCTATTTTTTAATTGAATATAAAATCAAATTCAAACACTTGAACTTATGATTTACACTTTATTGACTACATAGCATGACGCGTTTCGTCGTTACAAACGACTTCTTCAGATGCTTACAGAATAATGTATAACCCTATTTTTTAATAGTGAATAACTAATATATAATAATAATAACTAATGAATAACCCTATTTTTTAATAGTTGTTTTAGTAATTTAATAATTTTTCATCCCGCTCGATAACTGATCAATAATCACTTCAAGGGTAAGTTATCCCTGCCAGTTGGGCCTCAACACTCATTTGCCTTACTATATCGGTGTCACTTCCCACTAAACAGCACGGAGTAGGGATGAGGATGAGACCGAAAGAGGTATCCTGTTTCTCTCACACAATAAGCCTTCTCTCACTCTCTCCACAGTTTCGGCCATTATTAATTTATTTATTTATTTACAAATACACGACTCAATAGCTTGGGCCAATTACTGAGAGGGAAAATACAATATAGTTTGCAACTTATAAAAAAATAAAACTAGAAATATCAATAATGTACAAACAATACACATGAACGAAAGATCTGTGGGCAAGTTGACATTAAAGCTCACCGACAAGATACAGGACAAACCAATATTTAAAAAACTTATAACTAAAAAACAGTCAGGCGAGAGCTCGACTGATATCACCAGGCACGCATGCAAATATATCGATGACGTCATGAAAAGGCTCAAAGTCACCACAAATTGTATGAAGCGGTGAAAAAGCCAGAACATTAGTACAAGCCGGAGTTGGATAATGTTCATATTTCTACAAGTTATTCTTGGAACACGGAAATTTATGAGGGAAAGAAGAAAAGAAAAATCAACAGAAAACCTTATCAGCTTGTATAGGAACATTATTCCCAAATATTTCCTCCGTGTTTCAAGTGATGAAACATTAAATCTTGTAAGTAACTCATGATTTATACCTCGTTCTGAATACACACCGTCGGAGGAAAACCATAAATATTTCAAAAATCGTTTATTATTGATTTATGAAAAAATTATGCATCAAGCATAGTAGTAAAGTTTTCAATTATCATTTCACAATGTCATTGTTTCTCTCATAATAACTATACTCTAATATAGTATATATAATATACTATAACATATATAATTATAATATATATATATTATAATTTATAATTTATATATTTATAATTTATAATATATATATATATATATAAAAGAAAGTCGTGTTAGTTACACTATTTATAACTCAAGCACCTCTGTACCGATTTGGTTGAAAATTGGTGTAGAGGTAGCTTAGAGCCAGGAGACGGACATAGGATACTGTTTATCCCGTTCGACAGCGTTCCCGTGTGACTTGACATGAAACATCAGTCACTAAAAAACGTTGTTTGAGTCGGTTGAATTTGCACTTTTTTAGCTCAACATAGCAAGGCATCAGTGTTTTAGGGGTAGAATGCACGACTTCCACATGGGTGGCCCGGGTTCGGTTCCCGGCCAATGCAAATTAAGTATTTTACTTCAATGACAAAAGTTTTCACTAATTTCATTCAATACATATGTATTGAAGTTGTGTATATAAAAACAAGTTCTATAAATGACTAAATACAATGCATAATTATAAAGCACTTTTGTATTGAAAACAAAACACATTATATTCTTTCAAGATATATTCAATTAATTGTTAAATTTAGGTCAATGGCCCTTCTGAGGCTGTTCTTTGAAAATTTTCGCAAATTTTATCATTAATATTTCTATATATAAAAAAGTCGTGTTAGTTACACATTTATAATTCAAGGACGGCTGAAGAGATTTGGCTGAAAATTGGTCGGAGGGTAGCTTAGAACTAGGAGAAGGACATAGGATACTTTTCATCACGTTCCCGTGATGAAGATCAAGAATTTGAACGGGAACTTTCTTAGGAAAACCCCATATGAATGATATGCGGACAAATTATTTAGCTCACAATGAGAATTTGAATAACATTTATGAAAAGTCAGATTTAATTGTCAATTTTCGAGATTTAATTCTTCATTACTCCAGTAAAACAAATATTCCCAATTGTTGGAATGTTGAAATGGGTTCAGTTAACAAGAAAATTCATTTTTATTTTCTTAATTTAAGTGAAGAAATTATTGCCATAAGTAACCACATTACTGTGAATGAAGACATGTTAGTAACAGTATTTTTGAAAGGAAAAAAGTTGTTGTACACTGATTTAAGTTGTTACAGAAATATGTGTTCACAATACCCAATATAAAATTCTATATGTTATAAATACTATTAATATTTCTTGTTTGTTCGCAATATACAAAAAGAATTGAAATAATGCTTGAAAGCTTGGGAACATCCGTCTGGAATAGTATACCTCTAAACACAATTTGGCAACACCGAGGGACTACGCTCTTCATGGCCTGTATTAAAGGTGGCCGTGACTATGCATTATCACAGAGTAACGGACGAATCTATCCAATCCTCTCTAAGACCTTTTAGTCATAGCCTTACTCTATTTACTCTAAGTAAAGTTAGGCTGTGTTTGTCCTACGTTCACAGAACATAAAATTCAATTGTATTTTGTGCCTTGAACTATTTCTTTCTAACTCTGTGATGGTAGACCGTGTTCTACACAGATCATACAATTTGGTATGTTCTGTGGTACTTACGATTATATTCTGTGATGGTCAATGTTTGTTCATCTAAAAAAATTTCATTATAAAATTTTTTGAAAAGTAAATTAATAATTATATTAAGGTTGCTCAGATTCATTAATTTTCAAGCAACAGTTTCTTCAAATCAAATAGAATAGACTTGATTGACTCAATAACGCATGTTCTGCTCTTTAAATTAAACCGCAGACCGGATTTCTGTCTACATGTCTTCCGCCATGTTTCTTGTTTGTGTATAGACTTCAGATTGTTTCTATCAAACAAACCTAAATAAATTAAATTTGTGATAGAGAATATTCAAATTAAGGTTGCCCCAATGAAGATGAAATTAGTAGATCAGGTTGTTAGAAGTTTTAGGGTCGCAAAAGTATTCAGGGAAAATACAGATAAAATCAACAGTATAGATTTTTCATCTAATGGTGAGACGTTGATCTCTTGCAGTGAAGATGATCAAATCGTAATATACGATTGTGAAAAAGGTACTCAAATTCGAACAGTCAACAGTAAAAAGTATGGAGTGGATTTAATTCATTTCACACATGCAAAGAATACTGCTATTCACAGTTCTACGAAAATAGATGATACAATAAGATATTTGTCTCTACATGACAATAAATACTTGAGGTATTTTCCTGGTCACACAAAAAAAGTTGTTTCCTTATGTCTATCTCCAGTTGAAGATACATTTTTATCTGGTTCCTTGGATAAAACACTTCGGTTATGGGACTTGAGATCACCAAATTGTCAAGGTCTTATGCATTTGTCAGGGAGGCCAGTTGCTGCTTATGATCCAGAGGGACTTATTTTTGCTGCAGGTGTCAATTCAGAAAGCATTAAGCTGTATGACCTAAGATCATTTGATAAGGTAACTTAAATAATAAATAGTTCAAAATTGTCGTTAAATTCATGAAAAAACAGAATAATTAATTCAATTTTTCTGTTTATTATCGTCAAATTAGAAATATTACTGAAGTTTTAATTTTTGTCATTCAATTCAGTCGCTTAATATCAAGCAATTTCAGTATTCTCTGAAAAGGGTTGACAGTTCACTCATTCCACAAAACTTGATGGAATATTGTAAAAAATCATAGTAATATAATGCTTCTAAGTTCCACTGAAATTGATATATATTTCTGTATATAAACAAAATCAATATTTAATTAATTAGCAAATAACATACCTTAAAATGGAAAAATTTTAAAAATAAAAATATAGCAGCAAGAAAACTATCAAGAAAAATTTTCTATATAGGTATATTAGGATTTGGTATGATTGGTTGTATCAGGTTTAGACTAAACCTAATACATACCAAATCCTAATAAAGTAATAAATCAGGTAATCAATCTATTTCCTAATATATATATATATATATATATATATATATATATATATAATTAAAAAATCGATTATATAAGTATAATATATATATATATATATATATAATGATATAATTTTGTCTAATTTTATATAACTATATCCGTGTATGATGGACGTACAAAATTTACAGTATTATAAAAGACAAAATTTACAGTATTTACCAGCAATTTAGTTGTTTGTTTCTGTAAACGGATGTCACAAAAACAACTAAATTGCAGGTAAATACCGTAAATTTTTATACATATACATATATATATATATATATATATATATATATATATATATATATATATATATATATATATATATATATATATATATATATATATATATATATATATATATATATATATATATATATTGTTATTTGAATTTTGGACTTTTACAGGGCCCTTTTGTAACATTCAAGCTTACTCAAGAAAAAGAATGTGATTGGACAGGTTTGAAATTTTCCCGTGATGGCAAAACAATTCTTATAAGTACAAATGGTTCAATAATCCGTCTAGTGGATGCGTTTCATGGTACACCTCTGCAAACATTTACTGGTCACCTTAATAACAAAGGAATTCCAATTGAAGCTTCTTTTAGTCCCGATTCACAATTCATTTTCAGTGGTTCAACAGATGGGCGAGTTCACGTTTGGAATGCTGACACTGGTTACAAAGTGTGTGTTTTAAATGCAGACCATCCAGGCCCTGTTCAATGTGTTCAGTTCAATCCTAAATATATGATGCTTGCTTCAGCTTGTACTAATATGGCATTCTGGCTTCCAACAATTGAAGATACTTAGATTGTAGAAATTATATTCATTTTAAAATTTAGATGGTATGCCTTGATTTTGAGACAGGAACTCAATCATATGTTGAGAGTTTTTCAATATTTGTAATATAATAAACAACAAAGATACATTATGAGTACAATCTAACACTTCCTGTTAACATACTCTCTTTTTGGTATGCCACATTGTTGCCCTTTCAAGTCGATACTAATGTTGATTTTTAATATTTGATTATAATTTTATACTTTCCATTTTTTCATACTGCCAAATACAAAATGCTTCGACAGGTTATCATAAAAGTAAATTATTTTTATTATATTTTCCATCACATTTTTAACAGTATATTTCTATTACTTTCAATTTTATCAAATAAATTAATTTCATTGATAACGAAATTGTCAATTCCTCAAATCCTTTGGATATTACACCTCCAGGGCTGAAATATTTTCTTTCATTGATTTTGAAAAAGTTGTAAACATCATTGAATTTCCAAAAATTTATATATTTTTTAGGTGTTTCAGTTTACATTGAGGCATCTTATATTATTGAGCATTATATATTTGTTAACTCTTAATTAGAATTTTAAATTATATTTCTGCTTGTTGGAAATCTCAAGTATGTGAGATTTAATGGTACAATTTTGAATTCTGTTTTTCATTCTCAAATATTTACTTTCATTTATTTCTTGATATTTGGTAGAATAAAGTACAGATTTTTTGTTTCTTGATATTTTGTCCCAAAACCATTGAATGAGTAATTTGAAAATCAATTTAGTGCATACTGATCAAATAATTGTACAATAGATAAAAAAATCTGTAAATTTTTTTGCATTATTTAAAAAATCATACATATCATACTTCCTAGAGTATAGAAGCTCAAATCACTAAAAATCAACATTTATTAATAAAATAATCAACCAAATAATAATTTCAGTTCAAATTTATGTAAACCAAAATATTAATGGTGAATTAATTCAGTTACAGTAAGATTAGTCAAATATTTTTTGATATGATTTTGTTGCTGTTCACGCAATGAGAAACCTCAACATTGTAAATATATTTTAAATCTAGAAATTTAGTGTTCTGTTTTTATGTATTTACATGGTGTAGATGTAACATATGATTTGAATTAAATTATTTTTCTAGCCTTTGCTTTTTTAATTTTTTTGGTTATTTAATGCAGTCATATTGACTGTTGTGAGTTATTCATTGTGATAACTATCGCATTCTTTCTTTATGTATGAGAATGTATTCCTACTTTTAAAGTATTGTTTTGTAATAATTTTAAATGAATTATCAATTTTTTATCCCTTTTGATTTGTAAATTTATAGAATATAATTAACTTCCTCTAATGAAATTTCATTTTCCTGAAACTGGATAAATTGACGTTTCTAGTTTCATAACAATATCTTTTAACTGCATAATAAATGATTAGTTGAAGCTAGCTCAGGATCTCTTGGATTATGGTGTTTCCTTATTTCTCATCGTAACAGTATTTCTTACCAAGTTGTTTGAAAAGATGAATGGTAGAGAATTTCTGAAATGTGAAGAAGATGTTTTAAGAAAAAACTGATTATAGCTACAAGTATTATTTATTGCAGGTTCTGTAAATTGTTTCGTTTCATTTTTGAATTCTTTCCAGGTTTTACAATCATGTGCTGCTGTGATTCACTTGTTTCTATTATTAATGTGTATTTAAATCATAACCAATGAGGTCTCTTGATTTCTTCTAGTTTGAGTTCTGAGAAATATGTTTTCTTAATTATTATTATGATTGAATATTTAGATATTGACATTATAGAATTAGATTATTATTATTGATGTTTTTTATTAGAATTATTTCTAAATATTGTATATGTTGTTATTGATATTATTAGTAACCATATTTTTTCATTATGTATTTTCCTGTAAAGGGTAGTTACCTGTTGGAAATATATGCTTATTATTATTATCTATATAATAGAGGTACCTCTATTATAACCAGTATTGAAGAAGCTATCCTCAAAATAGCAGCAAGTTCCTTTTGGTAGTAGCAGGTCAAGAATATAAAACCGAAGTTTATTAATATTTTCTTTAATCATTTCATGCAAATTATGGTTTTAAATTCATAACAAAGTTTATAAATATCTGCTATTTGGACTCCTTTTAAATAGGTACTTCTCAGCCTCAAAAAGACTTTTTCACAGTGAAAATTAGTTTTGGAGACCATGTCCTATGATTTCCCCTAGAACATGACATGCATTGAAAATAATATTGAGCCAAAAACTGAACTTGTTAATCAAGAAGCTTTCATTTTCTCCACTGCATTAATTTGTTCAAAAATTAAAATAATTTAATACTTAAAATCTTGAGTTTGTATAAATGAGGTTTAATGAATGAATAATTTCTTTCATGCATCATATATAAACATATAGTTTCTAGATTCACGAATCCTTATAGTTAATACTGAGATTTTTAATCTTATAAAGATAGTTCACATATAATTCCCAGGGAGAGGTCTATAAAAATTTTATTCACTTTTGTAGTCATATCCAGAGACTATTCTTTTCAATTATTCATTTATTCAATACACTTTATATGATACATTTTCAAATCTTTTTCTGCCACTTCAGAAGGGGCTCCACTCAAGGGATCTCTGCCCTCAAATCCTTTCGGAAATGCAATAACATCTCGAATACTTGCGGTTTTCAATAAAATTGATAAAAATCTGTCAGCGCCCAGAGCTATTCCACCATGAGGTGGACAACCAGAGCTTAACATCTCGATAATGTGTTTCATACTATCAACATCAATATTAAGTAAACTTAAAATTTTTTCTTGTAAAGATGGGTCATGTACACGTATTGATCCTCCAGCTATTTCGTTTCCATTCAAAACTAGATCATATGCTAAGGAACGCATCTGAAAATAATAATGATTTTTAAGACAATCAAGGAAAGAATCTCTTATCATTTTAGATCATTTAAAGCAATATGTACTTTTTAGGAGTTGAACAAAATTGGCAACATTATTTTCAGCAGAAGGTTCGAGACGTATATACTAGATCAATTAAACAGGGTGTTCGCCGGCAGATTTCATATTTTCAAAAATAATGAAACAACATGCATTAGCAAATTTATCTACCTTCATAATATTTAAAGGACTACACAAACTTCAATCGAATGGTGTCAGTTTCGCTTTACATATCTAATCCGATCCAATCAACTGTGTATGCTGAAAAAAAAAACTTTCTGCATAAGTAAAATCATAGTACTCATATCTGCTGACTGGTGGGGGCCAAACCAGGTCACCAAAGCCGCTTATCAATTTTCCGGAGAAAAACTGTTAGTTTTGGATATAGAATTTCTAGCAATGTCTGCTGTGGTCCCACCATGCTTTGGAAAACTGGTACAGTTTTTGTAACCAACATGACGATGCAATGATTTTTTCAGGTAAGAAGAATACATACTGCAATATGTTTTCGAACATATTGCAGTATAGTTGTAAATTAACCGTTTCGTGAGGACTAAAAAAATAGTAACCAATCATACCATTCCCAGAAATGTCACACCGAACTGTGATCTTCAGGCTGTGGATAGGCTTTTGATGATCCTTTTTGCGTTTACTCCTACTACAATAACGCATGTTCTGCTTGTTCATGTACTTTCTAGTACGAACATGTGAGAAGATGTTAGAAAATAGCGTAGGAGTACGAAATCGTTCCTGAAAGTCTTTGCCATGAATTTATTTATTTTTTATAAAGTCATTACTTCTAACTTTTGAATAATTTGGATTTTGTAATTCACTTTCTAATAATTTTATGTACTGATGTTTTTTGATACCCGTAACGCTGCAATCTTTAGAATAGATTTCCAAGAATGTTCCTTTTCATAGCTCCTGCAGTACATATTTTCATATCGGATATGGTAGTGAGAGCAAACACGACGATTAGGGAATGAATGTTTGTGAAATAACATCACTCAACCCCAAAGAACATGTCCACTGACTGATTACTAATACTAGTAACAACCCGCAACACTTGTGAGTAGGTTGATACTTCTCTCTCCCAGCTGACGCTAATATAGATGTCATGGGCTTGATTTAAAGCGTAAAATCTGCCGGCGGAAACACTTGAAGAAGTGAAAATTACGCTTTCTTTCAATTTTACCTTAGTAGGTGCTTCATCAATTAGATGTATATCTTCAGGGTGGGGTGCTGTGAATGGGTGATGAACTGAGGAGAGGGAACCATCATCATTTTGATCAAAAAGAGGAAAATCAACTATCCATGTCAAATGCATTCCTGGTCGTCTAATCTTCAGTCCATTGTTTTCTAAATGATTAACATGCAGCAGCCTTATTTTCCCAAGAAGTGCCAACTGGGAAAATTATACCAAAAATATGTAAAATTTAAGAAAATACTAGGAATGAGTAATGAAATGACATTAAAACTTATGTGACTGATATTTTTAGTAAAAAGAATATATAACTGGTGAGGATTTCCATAAAAGTTTTTTAGGTCAATTATTAATTGATGTGATATGCCTATAACTTACCACTTGACTCTTATCTCCGTAAGCTAGAAATAAGAGGTCGCCATCTTTTATTTCAATCTCTTCCTTCAACTGCCATGCAATTTCCGAACTGAATAAATTTTTCATTCTAGTAATCCAATTATCCGAGTCTGAAATTTTACTTTGAATAAATTTCAAAAGGGGAAACTGTTTCGCTAAAGATTCAAATTCTCCTTTCACAGATTTTCCAAGGACAGCACATTCTTTTGGGAATTTGATATAATATGCTCCAAATTTTTCTTTGTAAATATTCAGATTTGTTGATTGAAGAATACTAGAACAGTTTTGGATCTAGAAGAAATTATAATAATTGCAAAGTGAAACATAAATAGCAATGATTCGTCAATAAGCTGTTAACTCCAAGGATATTCAAGCAAAATGAGTACATATTTAAGAATTTAGATGAATAAATGTTGTTAATCCCACAAGTATAAAAATTTCTCTAATCATTCAAAAAAATTCAATGGATGAGGTTATTCTCTAATTGATGTAAGTTGTTAGGTACTTAAGTTAGTAAGTCAATTTTTTCAACTTTGAAAAATCATATTCTAAGCATATTGAAAAATTGAATATTATAAATATACAAACATAAATCTGATAAAAATGTGTTTATATTACAATTTGCTCACTATGAAAGCCAATAAAGCAAAACATTTTGTGTTTACTTGTTACAATACAAACTGGCCTCATTTTAACACAGAGAAAATTAAAGACCTTTTAATAACTCCTATATATAGGATATGCATGTTGACAATGTGAAGAATATTTTCTGACTCAGTTTAGATTTAAGTCAGTTTTCCTTCAGTTGCCAGAAATAAAAACTTTGTATTTCACATGTAATTGTGTTATTTTATGCATATTTGAAGAATATTTCAAAGGTGGATATTTCAAAGAAGAAATGGTAGCAGCAAAGTGAAGAAAGTTTATGAAGTTTATTGATCCATTGCTAAAGGACATTGCACCAGGACACTATCCTGTTCATAAACATGAACAGGTGTAAAGATAAACTTTTTTTTAATCCAAAGATGGGTTAAGGAAAATATTATGTCTTTTCTGGACCAATTGAGAATTTCTGAACCTAATTGGGTGTCGTCACAACAATTATGAATATACAAGATGAAAAAACTTGACAACCAATTTCCTTCTTGACGTTAATGTATTGATAACAAGATCAGATCTAAAATGGGAAACTCACATAGCCATTAAAACTAAAAAAGAAAATAGTCTACTGTATTTACTGAGAAGAGTATTTCAGGATTCAAGTGTATTCCTGAAAATCTACAAGATGTATGTATGGTCAAAATTGCAATTTGCTCAAACATAATGGGATTGTCAAATCGCAATGTCAATGACATTGCGATGTTGGAGAGGGTTTAATGAAGAATAACTAAAATGTCATTAACTTTTCAGAATATCAATTACACCAGTAGATTTAATAAACTGCATCTAACCACTCTTACAAAAAAAAAACGATCATGTGAGAATTTAATTAAAACCTTTGAATAGATTAGTGGATAATACTTCTGTTAATATATCTTCAAGCAAATTACGTCCAAACAGCCGAGCACACACCAAAAACTAAAAAAAATTTCAGAAGACTGCAAAGAAACAACTTTTCATCGAAAAGTGTTGACAGGGAACTGTGATATTTCAAAGTATCATATTCATATCAAAGAAAGTACTTACCAAGGAAATCTAAAACTTTTTCTATAGAAATATTACTCATTCAGATGAATATTTTAACATTTACTGAAGCAAGTATGTGAACATAATGACTTTTAAGTTATTTTGATTAACTTTTATATAAAAAACATGCTTTTCACCTTGAAATCGAAACTAGTATCAGGCTTATCACTTCCATACATCTCTAAAGCATATTTGTATGTTAATCTCGGAAATCTATGAGGTATAGTGTCTGCAAAATTTGGCCAGCACTTTTGCATCAAATCTTCAACTAATTCCATAACACCATCAATTGTTGTAAATGAAATTTCAATGTCCAACTGGGTAAATTCAGGCTGTCTATCAGGTCTTGATGTTTCATCACGATAACACCTTGCTACCTGAAAATACCTGGCCAATATTTACTTAACATACAAATCCTATTATGAATACCTATCTATACCTCCTGCCATTAAAATCTGCTTGAACTGCTGAGGACTTTGTACTAGAGAATAGAATTGCCCTGGAAACTTAGTTGGTACAATAAACTCCTGAGCACCCTAAAAAAACAATTAGACATAATATATATATATATATATATATATATATATATATATATATATATATATATATATATATATATATATATATATATATATATATATATATATATATATATATATATATATATATATACATTTCTTGAAATTGATTTATTGCCTGTTTAAGATATTTTATTTTGAAAGTTTATATATATATATATATATATATATATATATATATATATATATATATATATATATATATATATATATATATATATATATATATATATATAATATGATATATATTCACGATTCCGTGCGTTTATGAGTGTAAGTACCTTGGAATAGTGTTGGATTCATATCTCAGACGGAACTTTCAAGTTGGAACATTGATTGGTAAGCTTAGATGTTTATTACCAAAATTTAGAAAACTGTCCCATGTTCTGGATACAAGTAATCTGACAGTGGTTTATAGAGCGCCGGTAGAACACACTTGAGATATGGAGTCATTGTATGGGGTGGCGCTTACAATAATGTTATGAGGAAGTTGGAAATACAACAGAAGTGGCTACTGCAGATTATACATAGCAAAGATATAAGATTTCCAACTCAGCTGCTGTTTCAACTCTCTAATGTATGGGATGTGCATCAACTTTTTTGTGCTTCAGTGTTAAACTTTACTATGAAAAATATAAATAAAAACGTTTTCATAGAACATAAAGCAGGTACTCGGTTTAGTGAAAGTTCACTGTATGTACGTAGATTTAGTAAAACGGTTTGACAACGCAGTCACTTGTATATTGGTCCAAGAACGTATAATGAAATACCTCTGGACTTAAAAAATACTTCTAAAAAAAGTTCAAAACTAAAACAAAAACTTGGATTCAAACAAGAAGTAGACATTATATCCATAAACTGATGGAAATAGCAATTGGTTAACGGGATGAGCGTAACAATATTTTGAAATTTTTTACCTAAATTGAATTGTATGTATTGAGTTGTATTTAGATCTGAATGCAATATTTTTTAAGTTAAGTTCACCACAGGCCCTGGTCTTTGTGAGCTAACCATTTATGGTATATTTTTGTTTTTATTTGGGAAATATTATCTAATACCATTATATTGAAATCATTTCTAAATATTATTGTATCTATCAATTATTCTTGAATAAAAATATTATTATATATATATATATATATATATATATATATATATATATATATATATATATATATATATATATATATATATATATATATATATATATATATAAAACACTTACCCCTGGAGTCGCTTTGAATAGTGTGGGAGTTTCAACTTCAATAAAACTTGATTCTATAAGAAATTTTCTCATTTCAAACAGCAATGTTGAACGTTCCCTCAAATTCCGTTGCATATCAGAAAACCTCAGATCTAAATATCGGTACTTCATTCTAATGGCTTCTTTAGGTCGTTGAAAATCTCTTACATTGAACGGTAAATAAGTAGCTTTATTCAGAATTTCAAAATCATCAATTAAAACTTCTACTTCACCAGTAGGTAATTTTGAATTGATCATATCTTTTGGACGTGTTAGAACAGTACCACTTACTTTCACTATTGATTCAAATGGTACTTTACTAATTAAATTTGATAATTTCTCATCCTACAAAAAATTTTCAAGATAACCTTATACAAAAAAAAAATCATTCATATATATATATATATATATATATATATAACAACACTAGAATTCTTGGTATAGCCAACGCAATTGGAAGCAGCCGTTGACATGTGTTTCTAGCTTATTGGCTCGGTTGAAGATTCCATAAAGGATAAATAGTCGACGCAAGGGTAAACGATGACCAAATCTCTCAACTCGGAGAGTTCACATGGAGCCAAACCATGGTAACTTTCTCTTTACAGGAGTGTTCTTTTTTTGTTGATTCTATTTCTAGGTTCGTACACCTCGAACTTGTCTACGCCGTTCTGAGGAGAATTAATAGCACTTAATACTCTCGAAAGCGATAGGTTCGTTCTTGCTGACAATATTTGTGTAGACAGCTCCCTGAGAGTTCTATTTGAAATAATTTGATTGAGAGTCTCAGTATTGACTGACTATATATATAAACGTATATGCAATATTTGAATGATAAAAGCTGAATAAAAATATTGGTATACTACAATATTTTCTAGATAAACTTGTATCTATACTGCATTAGAAGATAAACTTACGTTCTCTCTTAAAATAAGTTGAGTTTGGCCATATCCATCCCTTAAAATGATAAATTTACTTAATCTTTGAAATTCTAGCCAACCACATAAGGTAACTTTTGAACCAACATTGTCAAGTCTGAGATCTCCACACGTAATGTTTCTGTATGTATAAGAATTTTTAGAATTTTTTTTTTTGATATTTTCCTTTTCTTCATCTACAAGATACACTGATGTAGAGAATAAACGGTTGTAATTAAGTGAGGCATATTCGTTGGTTTGTGTATCCTCATTAATGAACAAGTAGATATATCGCTGAAACAGTATAGGTTAATAAATATAAGGGAGGAATATCATTCTTGCTCACTCTTTTAAGTTCATATGAATTTCGAGTTATCGAATTTTGTAGGAGTGTCCTGGAAATAATTCTCAGCATTTGGACTGAAGAAAAATGATTTTTACTTGAATGAATTAAACTTATTTCGGTACACTTTTTTTCAACCAGTCACGAAGTGTCCAGTATAAATAAATATATTGAATGTGAAAAATATATCAAGTATTAACAATCCTTGTATAGTTTCACTTTCCGCGTCTATTTATCACTCTATCTTGACTTGAAATCTGAATTTTCAAATTAACATAATAAAAAATCTTAGCCTTAACACAACAACAATGACACAAAAAACAAAGTGTTCTTCTTCGAACCTTTACATGTGCCTGGCTACTAAGGCCATCTACACATCAAACAAATTAGACCACCAGGTCCGTCATTGACAGGTCTTGAAGATATACTAATTCCCAGTGGATTGTGAATTAGCAGTATTATTTCAAACAGATAATGAATTTGATTTAGGGGTTGAAGTAAAGGGGTTCAAGGATTTTATGGATACCTATGATTAACCTCACCACATCTGAAAAACAAACCCAACGATATGATCAGATTAATTCCCTAAGGAATTGACACTTATAAGGTATTAATATTGATATTAATTTTATTTTTATTATTATTGATATTAATTTAATTCTATTTATTAATATAAATATTTTAAAAATTAAAAATTAATCGAGGGATACTAGAATAAGTGAAAATTATAACAGAGATAATTAATGAAAGAGGTGCGTCTAAGTTGAACTTTATATATCTAACTATAATAAACTAATATAACTGGATCACAGAGGAAGTCAATGAAACATTGCTTTCTTATTTGGAAATATCTGCGGAGGTAGATTTAGAGCAAGAATTAAAAAGGGGAGATTCATTCTTAATTCTTCTTTTGGAATCCGATTATCAACTATAATGTCATCAGACAATGTCTGCCCAATATTTTGCTACATCTACTCTAGCTTGGCTTGCAGAGATGAGATCTTCTAAGGTGCATGAAACATCTGCGTGAGGGCAAGCTAGAAGGTGGCTCATGGTTTGGACAGATCCACACTCCCAGGTAGACAGGTCCCAGATAGACTCCATCTGAACATATTTGAGGCACAGTGGCTGACACCCGTTCTCAGTCTGTTTAAAGATCTCCATGTTTTGTATTGTAAGTTGGAGCCACTGGCCAGTTCTTCCTTTGTCTCAATTATTGGATCCGGCATCTCCTCTTTCCAGAGTTAAATTCTTCTTTCCGGTTCTTTCTTCCGGTTCAGCTGAAGCTCAATTGATGTAGCCATGAAACTCTTTCTTGACTTTAACCTTCAAGGGTATTGTGGCTGATATTCTGCTATGGGGTGTCTCAAGTCATTAATTTGCTTTTCTCTTTCTATTTTTGCTGCTGTCTGACGACGGACAGAAGGAGTTGCAATCCCAACAATCGGGTACAATTTGGTCACTCGAGTATGTTTCAGACATCCCGTGACAATGTGTACAGACTCATTTATGGCCACATCAACTTGTTTGGAGTGGGCGGAATTCCTCCAAACGGGTGCTGCATATTCAGCAGCAGAGAAACATAAACCCAAAGTGGAAGTTCTAAGTACGCTTGGATCTGCACCCCAGTTTTAACCAGTTAGTTTGCGGATGATATTACTTTATTCTTTGTATCCAGGCAATATTGTTTATATGATAGGGTTCGGTCGAGTTTTATACCTAGATATTTTGGTATAGTACAGTGTTCAAGTTGTTCGCCCTTCCATATAACATTAAGTTTGCGACTTGCCTGGTGGTTCTTTAGGTGGAAAGCACACACTTGTGTCTTCTGGGTATTTGACCGCAGAAAGTTGTGATCAAAAAAAAACTGATAAAGTGCTTAGGGCCACTGTAAGAGAGTGTTCCATCTCCTCAAAGGAGTCCGCTTGCGTTTCCACTGCTGTTTCGTCAGCATAACGAATCTGCCTAGTTCCTGCGATCATAGGTTGGTCGTTAAATGTGATGTCAGTAAGAGTGAAAGAGGAGATTTAGGGGGCCCTGACGAGCCCCCGCTCTCCCATTCCATGTGGTTACAACCTAACCTTATTCACTGATTCTAGATTTACGTCAAATACTTATATTATTTACATATTTTAAAGGATACTACACTCACGCTTTATTCACAAGCACAACACTTAGTGTTATTAACAATTAATGATGATTCTGCAGGATTTGATAAGGAAATTTCAGGAAAAGTCAGGAGATGATATGTACTATGCGACGGTTAACCTCTTAATAAAAATAGCATAATGGAATCTTGTATTCTATAAGGTGTCTATACCTACTATACGTTTCATTTTGGCGTATGCACTAACTAATGACTGAATTTGAATTGGTAGGAATTTGAGGTTCGACGGGTACATTTAAATGCCTCTGGTACTATTACTATTTACCTATTTGATACTGAATCGAAAGATTATCCTCCAAAATAAAATACTAATAACAAAACACATAAAATTAACAAATAAATTGATGAGGCCGATACTTGATGAAAATCTTAAATAACATATTTGAGTATTAAGAACGAAACATTTTCAGTATGAATAGAAAAACTTCGATATCGTTAGTTACTGGCTTTAAAACAAGGATGCATACATTTTTGCTACGGAAAATTCTAGTGTAATAGGTGTTTCAAATGTTCAAATCACTTTATGATATATATGAATATGAAAGTTAACAACCACATAGTACCTCCCTCATCTCATCTTCACTTTTTAATCAGTTTAGCATCGATATAAGATTTCAACAAAATTCATATTTTTATTTCCAAATTTGTAAATGTGGCAACACTGCAAAAAAGGGTAGTCACAGAATATTTAGAGTATTTTCTGTGGGTGTAGGTCTCACACGCCATTGTCAATAATCGCCATAGGGAGGGATAGACAGTTTGTTGTAGGACGACGCCGGATGAAAGAGTATAATAGTGAATACCAATGAACAAGAAGTAATTGAATTTTTAAAATTAATTGATTACTCTTATAGTCTTAACAATAACATTATTGAAATGAGTGTAGAAGAAGAAGTTATGAGAATTCAGAAAAAACTGAATAAAATGACGTCAGAAGATGGAAGTGTATGTATTCAAAATAAAGTTTTAACAGATCAACAAAACAAAAATCCCAAAATTTTCATACATTGTAATTTACAGTTTCAGACATTTCAGCTGTTCAATTTCTAATCGATTTAGATCTAATCAATTTACGGAATAATGCTTATATAATATTTTTTAGGGACAAGAACAAGCACTCGATCTACTAAAAACATTGCAAACTTTAAATGTAAATCTGGAAGTATTAACAAATACACGTATTGGTATGACAGTAAACGCACTGCGAAAATCTAGTAAAGATGATGAAGTTATTAGCTTATCTAAGACTTTAATTAAAAATTGGAAGAAATTTTTATCAGGATCAACACCTAGTAAAGAATCGCCATAGGGAGGGATAGACAGTTTGTTGTAGGACGACGCCGGATGAAAGAGTATAATAGTGAATACCAATGAACAAGAAGTAATTGAATTTTTAAAATTAATTGATTACTCTTATAGTCTTAACAATAACATTATTGAAATGAGTGTAGAAGAAGAAGTTATGAGAATTCAGAAAAAACTGAATAAAATGACGTCAGAAGATGGAAGTGTATGTATTCAAAATAAAGTTTTAACAGATCAACAAAACAAAAATCCCAAAATTTTCATACATTGTAATTTACAGTTTCAGACATTTCAGCTGTTCAATTTCTAATCGATTTAGATCTAATCAATTTACGGAATAATGCTTATATAATATTTTTTAGGGACAAGAACAAGCACTCGATCTACTAAAAACATTGCAAACTTTAAATGTAAATCTGGAAGTATTAACAAATACACGTATTGGTATGACAGTAAACGCACTGCGAAAATCTAGTAAAGATGATGAAGTTATTAGCTTATCTAAGACTTTAATTAAAAATTGGAAGAAATTTTTATCAGGATCAACACCTAGTAAAGAATCTACTAGTTCAACATCTAAACCAAAGAAAGAGAAAGATGAAAAATTACCCAGAGAGGAAAAGGATCGAGATAAAGAGAGAAAAATACCATCTCAATTTCCCGCACCGACTTCACATATTACTACTGATGCTGTTCGTTTAAAATGTAGGGAAATGCTTGCTGCTGCAATAAGAACAGATAGTCCTGAGGACTTTGAAGGTGAGGGTTTGAATATAAAGTATGAGTCAAACTATATATATATCTAATGAAAAAATATTTGATAAGGCTACTTTATGTTATAATTTAAACATTTTTGAAGGCGTGCATGTAATTTTTGAAGGGAATTTTTGAATTTATATTCAAATTATGATTTATTATTTATAGATGGAAGTTCCTCTGTTTAGGCAATTTGAAATTTTATGTATGTATATTTCATTGCTTTAAGTAAGTCTTGAATTAAGTTTAGATAAAGAAAGATCTCTTTTTTTTTGGGTTTTCATAATTATTTATGCATCATATCAAAGAGTATTTTTTATGGACATATACAGAAAATATATTCCTCAATATATACAGCAGTTCCAATGCAGTAATTGAGAAAATTTCTTGCAAAATGGGTGTATAACAAGTAAATGCCTCCTTCATTCAATCTGTACTTGTCTGAAATTATTTTGAAATATACTCTGGAAATTATTGATGTATATTTATACTAAACTTCTCTTCTCTGTATATTTTTCTAATTGTTTTCATATGTAAAGTGTGATTGATTGAGTATTCCAATTACTGCTTTGAAGTAATAAAAATTATTTTTAATTTTTGAAAATACTTGTACAGATTTCATCATTCTGAAAAATAACAGATGGGTATTTCACTGAAATATACTGATAAGTAGTAATTAGCAGGTATTATTCATTGTAAAATGTTTTGAGTGTAACTTATTTGTTCCTTTTGTATAATGGCGTCATTTGTAATGAACTTTGTCTTTGTACAACCAGTCTTCGACAGGGAAGGCTGTTGTATATTGGGCCCTCTTTTATTTGCTTTATTGATGTACTATCCCTGGCTTGGTGAATGCATAACATTTTTAGGCATTCATGTGGACTCCCATTCAAAGTGGAAGGCACATGTGGCTGTGCTGGGGAGGAAGCTGAATTGAGTGTTACATACCTCACAAGTCCTCGGGTCTCAGTTAAGATTTTGAGACTTATTTATTTTTCAATTTTCCTTTTTTATCATATTGTATAGTATTTTGAAGTGGCACCCCAGCTCCGCACATTTTACTTTTAATATATAAATCGGTACTCACAGCTATGTTGAATTAGGGTTGTAGAGAGCCTTGTCATGTAAAGTTTAAAGGTATGGGTTTCTTACCCTTGTATAGCCTTTATATTACAGACTCCTATAATTAAAGCAGAATCCTCAATATTTTGAGAATTTTTGTAATCTAAATAATACCTAGAAGATTTTTCAGTATATTTACCTTTTTCATAGTTCATATATAGCTTTATGAAAAAAAGACACTGTACAGACATGGCCATTAAATTGTTTAAATCTCTCCTTGGCCATGTCTAAAAAATTAGCGAATGCAGAATAGTTTAATTTTCTCCTTGGCCATGTCCAAAAATTTTGCATTAATGCACAATATTTGAGAAACAGTTGTATGAAATTAATATTAAGTTGTGAACTGAATTGAACTGTCACTGAATTTGAAATTGTTGTTTTTTCAAGGTTTTCCTTAAAATTGTGAAATTTATTTCCTTTTTCAATTTATTTATTGAATAGAGCTTTTTCTATTCTATGGTTTTATTGCCTGTTAGATATGATTATTTTTTATAATATTTTTAGCAATAACAGGTTCTTTTGAATGACGAAATCTTTATTTTTGTTAACATTTAGTTGAAAATTGCAACTTTGTCAAAACTATTGAATAATTGTTTGAAAAAATTTTAAAAATTCAATTATTTTTAAGATCAATGGTCAAAGATTTATGATTTTGATTCAAAAGATTTTTTCATTCTAAAGAGCTTTCATTGTATTGCCAAAAATATTATAAAAAATAAAATATTATTTATTTATAAAGAATTTTATGAGTTAGGTTTATTTTGTTATAACGAGGAAATATAAGTTCATCCATGATATTTGTAGACATCTACTTTTTTGTTCTTGTTTTAGAATCATTCTATTCATTGATTTAGAATAGTTCCATTGTATTTGGTTTAATTTGGAATGAAATTTATACTGGTAAATTTTTGGAAATTGTTTCAAAATATTTATGCTAATGATAATGTTCAAAAACTTTCAGCAAATTGAAAAAAAATTTCCTATTGCAATAAATTTTTTCCTGTAAAATACCAAGAATGAACATTGAACAAGGAATAATAATGAACAACTAAGGAATATTAATTTGTTTTCAGGTTGTGCATCTCCAGAAGAGTTGGCTGAGGAATTGGAAGAAGCAATTTTCCTAGAATTCAAAAATACTGATATGAAGTACAAAAACAGAGTAAGGTCCCGGATTTCAAACTTGAAAGATATTAAAAATCCAACTTTGAGAACAAATTTTCGAATTGGTGCAATAACCGCAGCACGACTGGCTACCATGACTGCTGAGGAAATGGCAAATGATGAAGTTAAACAGCTGAGAGAAAAGTTTACAAAAGAAGCAATTAATGATGCCCAGTTGGCTACAGTACAAGGCACTAGAACTGACCTTCTCAAGTGTGGTAAATGCAAGAAGAGAAATTGCACATACAATCAAGTGCAGACAAGGTCTGCTGATGAACCTATGACTACATTTGTTTTATGTATTGAGTGTGGAAATAGATGGAAGTTCTGTTGATATGTTATTCCCAACATTCTTAGGTTTTACTTACTATTTTACGATATAGAGTAACTACACTGATTACAATTGCTATTTATAAAATTATTTTAAAAATGTAATTATGTGGTTATTTACCAATAAAACCGGATTTCTTACCACTCATGCAGAATGCAAATGTTTGAAATTGCAACAAAGTGTTGACAAGCTTTTTTTAAAAATGAATATACCTATAAATGAAACTGATAAAATATAGTCAGTATTATGGTAACTCTTGCCTATATTCTGATTTTTTTTTATTAGTATTTCTGTCATGAATAAGTCTTAGTTAGTTCTTTAGGTTTACGAGTGTAAATTAGCAGTAGATGAAAATTATGCCTATTTCACAATGCTATTTGATGAATGAAAAATTATATTGTGATTTTTATATAATGATTTTCGATTCATGAGTATGATATTACCTCCTTCACATTATCATATGCTTACTGCAACTTGAACAGTGTTAGTGTTCAATGTTGTGCTTTTGGTTATGAGTTCTTTCCAAAATATCAGTATCTCTCTGTTCAATATCTTCTAAATAATTTCTTCTATTTGAGTGGAAATTACAATTGAAGAAGAAGTAGACAATGATCAGTTATTTTGACAAATCTGTTTTGAACTGGTATTTTGGTAGCATTATAAGTTCGAGTCAGACTCTATTTAAGCTTGAAATAAAGACAAAAACTGAATAAAGTATGATTGCTATAAACTACTTTTTATCTTGTGTGCCATAAAAATTAAGCAATGCTAGAAAGAGTCTTCTGTGTTATATTTATTTTTTATATTCATGCATATCGTAAATGATTTGAAGGTTACTTAAGAGATTTATATTTTTTACTTTTATTATTATTAACTATAAGATATAATTACTAATAATATGACATAATTGTATTGTGTATAGAAAAGATCCAGAATTAGTGATATCCATAACAGTACCTTTTATAAATGAAAATGAACACATTAACTAGGTTATCTGGCGCGTATTTTGATCAAACATTTTTTACCGCACCATGTCAAAATCTATCTTGTTTCAGCAAAATATTGAAAAAATTGAAATAATTAGGATGAAGAGTAAAAGATAAAAGCTTTATTTCATTTGTAGAGTGAAATTTATCCAATAACTTACAGAGACTCTTTGTATTTGATACAATGGCAGTGGTTTCATTAAAACAGTGAAAATATAATTATATATATATATATATATATATATATATATATATATATATATATATATATATATATATATATATATATATATATATATATATATATATATATATATATATATATATATATATATATATATATATATATATATATACTAGGTAAATGGAATATTAAATATACTTATTCACACAGAACACCTTCAAAAGGTGCCCAAATCATGTCCTTGCTAGTGCAACTATGTTATAAAAATACTTCCCAGTTGGGATTGTTAATTCATTAATGTACAATAACTCAAAAATCTATACACATAATTACAAAAATGGCACTTAAATCACACGCTTTCGTTGATCATTGGTTTGGAAACAGTTTTCTTGTGGCGCCTTCCCTGTCTGATACGGCGATTATGCTGAGGATTCCTATAGCTGGTATGTCTGTTGGGATTGTATCGGTTATAACTCTGAGATCTGTCAATGTACGGAGGCCAATAAGAAGTATTAGGCTGGTATGGTCTTCTTTCAGGATACCGACTTGGTAAAGTTTGTCGATCTACGAGGTTATTTGCGTTTGAATTAGAATTTAATTCTGCATTTGGTTCAACTTCCTTTCGTGTATTAGTGGTGGATGTTGTAACAACATTGTATCGTCTTCTTATGCATACGGAACATCTACTTATCTTGGTAGTCAAGTAGCCGGCTTTAAGAGTTTCTTGTCTTGGCTTTTTGAACATGGCATATTCTTCTATTGTTGCAAGCCAATATGAAGTTGCAGTTGCAAAATAGTTACATTTACCATGACCGTGGCATTCAATGAATGGTTTCGGTCGAAACTCTTCGAGACAAGACCCTGGGGAGATTAGCGATTGACCGGAACCTTCAGCATTTGCATCAGTGTGCTGAAAATGATTAATTTTTACGTAAGAATCCCTACGATACTTCATTTTCTATGCCTTTTTGAAATCAATTCGGTAACATTTCTTGAATAAATAGGAACATACAATCTTGAAATAAACTTTTCACTTTATAAAGCAGTGGTTCGCATTACCACATTATTGTTGAAATATTAAGATAATGTTACAGCTAAAAAACTAAAAAAAAAACTTTAAAATATCGATGCTCTAGATCAGAACTAATAATGAATTGAGAATTTTACTGAAGAAATTTAAGTTCATTCATACATCAATAAAAATCTTGGCTGAATAAACGAATGAATATTTTCCTGAATGATAATAATTGAACACGAATTGGAAATATATTTTTACGAGTCATGGATTGTGGTTATTTACTACATAAACAATATAAAAAATATTAGCGTACCATGATAAAACTGTATCCCACCCATAATTCATCCCATCCACTTGGACACTGAGGTGTTTTTGTAGTTTGACTATGAATTGCAATAACTCTCGTTGGCGCTTCGCACACAGAACATCTGTAAATTGCAGATGAATATGAATTTATTCTGCTTTCAAAAAATTCCATAATTATACGTTAGAGATTATCAAGTTATATCAAATTTTAGCTACTTCAATGAGAATTTGTATGCTTTCTATAGCATTAGAAAAATCTACCTGGAAATATATCTGGAGATTTCTGGGGCCGGTATAGGTGTCATCATTGCAGGCATAGGTTCAGTTGTTGACAACCAGTAACTGTAGTCATTATTTTGTGCGTAATTGCAGACATCATTCACATCACAATGAAGATATGGCATGGTATTAAACCTTCTTAAGCAACTTCCTGGAGAACCTTGAAAAAAGAAATGAGGAAATTGATAAACCTTCAGAATTCAAGGAATAGGCATAGAAGAATTTATTTACCTAAGTCCTGACCATGAGCTCTAGCATTTCCCATAATATGCAACAATGAGAACCCATCCCATAATCGTATAGTATCACGAGGACATATTGGCGTAATTTCGGATTGGGAATGTCGTGTGAAATAAAATCCTCTACTTTTTGGCCCAGGTGGCGATGGAGCTGGGTCTCCTCTAGGTCCTTGTTGCCCAACAATTCCTCTTCTACCTGTTATTCCTTGTAGTCCCGCATCTCCCTTCTGCCCTTTAGATCCTTTCAATCCAGGTAATCCGTCGAATCCAATATCACCTCGAAATCCTTTTTCTCCTTTTCTTCCACGTAAACCAGGACGCCCGGGCAACCCTGGTAAACCGTTTAAGCCGTCGAAACCCGGCAACCCAGCATCTCCTCGTAAACCTGGGACACCACTCGTTGCCCAATCACCAGGTTGCCCTTTTTCACCATCATATCCACCATTACCTGGTCTTCCAGAGAAACCTACATCCCCTCTATATCCTTTTTTACCTCTGGGTCCTTGAAATCCGGGTTGTCCAGTTATTCCAACATCTCCAACATAGCCTTTTTCGCCTTTGAAACCGACAACACCTTGAAAACCAAAGTCACCCTTTTCCCCTTTGAAATTTATTCCAGGTAATCCGTAATCTCCTTGCATACCCTTCCGACCAATTAAGCCGGTACGTCCATCTTTACCAGGAAAACCCTCTAAGCCAATGTGTCCAGGAATTCCAGGGAAACCTACGTCTCCTTGCATGCCTTTAATTCCTATAAGGCTTATTCCAGGCATGCCTGGAGCACCTGCAAATCCATCATTTCCTAGTTCTCCTGGTGCACCTTTTTGACCCAACGGACCTGGACGTCCATTGAGACCGTCAATACCTGGTTCTCCGTTTTCCCCAGCTTCAGGATTTTGTCCAGGAAGGCCAGATTGTCCAACTGCACCCTCCATACCTCTTTCCCCTTTTATTCCAGGAAAACCATTATCACCTCTTAAGCCATCATATCCATTATCTCCTCTTTCTCCTTTTCTGCCAGATACTCCTGGATATCCCTCTGCGCCCCTGTCTCCTTTCATTCCTCTCAAACCGGGCATACCAGCATCACCTATTTCTCCTGCTTCCACGGATCCATACGATGGAAAACCTGGTAGGCCCTTCTCTCCTTTTAGTCCTGTTGGTCCAGGTGGTCCTCTTATACCTGGAAGTCCATCGTCACCTGGTAAGCCCGGTTTTCCTAGTTCTCCTGGTCCTCCGTCTAAGGATCGTTCTCCCTTTCGTCCGGGAAGACTAGAAAAAACAGTGTCAGGAATATTTATTGGTTTCAGCTTATATTTCTTGTGCAAATATTTTTGTAATAAATACTGAGAAAACCTATAGAATTCCTTAGTAGAAGGAAATGATTTACTAACTTAATATCACTTATTATTCCTTATAATTTTTTAATTACGAAGTCATGTAAATAATTCATTACGGTTTTGACAAAGTGATGAATTGAATCGAATAAGATGGAATCAAGCATTCAACATTGAATGCGGGAAATTTCCAAATAAAAGTTATTAACTCCAAATATATATTTATCTATTATGATATCTATATCATGTAATAATATTTATATATTATATAAATTGAAATTATTACAATTCTTATATTGAAAGCACATTGATACTTCATTGTTCATGAAATATAAAATAGTAATTAGACTTACCCTCGCAGACCATTATCTCCAGTCATTCCTTTCATTCCTGGAAGACCATTCGATCCAGCAGAGCCAGGATAACCTTTGAATCCTTTTTCACCAATTGGACCAGGCGCCCCATCCATTCCAAATTCTCCTACTGCACCCTTTAATCCGATTGCCCCATTATTTCCTGGGAAACCTGGTTCTCCAATGCTTCCCTTCGCTCCTAAAATAGTTTATATTTAATCGCGATAATAGAAATTTTATTGATTGAAAACATTACCATCCGCTCCAAATACATCAAAGCCTTTAATTCCAGGTGGACCCGGTGGTCCTGGTAATCCAGGTTGCCCATCAAAACCTGGTGGTCCTTCAACTCCAACATTACCTCGCTCGCCTTTAGGGCCACTGAATGAAGAATTGCCGACTTCGCCCTTGGAACCTGGTAATCCAGGATCACCTCTTGGTCCGGGCAAGCCGGGAACACCTTCGAATCCGTCAAATCCTCGAAGTCCTTTATCTCCTATTTGTCCTTTCATACCAATTTGCCCGGGTAACCCTTGAGGGCCAGGTGCTCCCCTGCTTCCGGGAAATCCGATGTCTCCTCTTTGGCCATCAGACCCTTGAAATCCATTTTTTCCTACATAACCTTGATGTCCTGGAAATCCTTGTTCTCCCTCATCACCAGTTGGTCCTCTTAGACCAGGAAAACCTGGGTCGCCTTTTGCTCCTTGTACTCCGAATTGCCCTGGTGGACCATCTATTCCAATTGGTCCCATATCCCCGAAAGCTCCTTGTTCTCCTGGTGGTCCAGGTAGTCCATCTCGACCGGGTGCACCTGGTATTATTGCTCCAGGCTGGCCTTTAAAACCCATCGGTCCTGGAGCACCTGCATATCCAGGAGCACCTTTCGCACCTCTTTCGCCCTTAAGTCCAGGAATACCTTCCCGTCCTGGAAAACCACTTTGTCCAAAATCTCCTGGAAGACCCTTTGATCCTGGTGGACCAATCATACCTGGTGCACCCACTAATATTGAAAGCCCAGGGTTACCACGATCTCCTTTCTGACCGGTGTAACCTGATATTCCCCTAGGACCTGGCATTCCCGGAGTGCCAGAAGGGCCAGTTGCACCCCTATCACCTGGAATACCTGGATAGCCTTTTAAACCTTGTGGCCCCGGAATGCTCTGACCAGGAGGACCTGAATAACCGGGCAAACCTTGTATACCACGATCTCCCTTGAATCCTTTCATTCCCTTCGATCCATAACTGCCTGTAGTCATAAGTAAAAATCATACTCAATTTATGTATATGCAGAATGCAAACATATAGAACTCGTTAATAAATTCGTTTTATATTGTAATCATATATACTAGTATAATATTTCTAAACTGATAGTGATAATGAAATATATATATATATATATATATATATATATATATATATATATATATATATATATATATATATATATATATATATATATATATATATATATATATATATATATATATATATATATATATATATATATAGTTCATATATGACTTCATAGTTATATAAAGTCATATATGAATATGTTTGTATTATATATTAAATATAATATAATTTTAGTGTTAAAATGACACTGATGATATATAAAAAAAAACTATTTGATCTGATTATGTGTATACTTGATGAAAGTACAAGACAAACAGTTTGGTTCTGTAACGAACTCATTGGGCGATAATTATAACTAATATTCTGAATCGTTTTTCGAATTTTCATTCGTGTAATACAAATGATTACTGTATTATGAATGAATATGCAAGTAAAATTTAATTAATGAAAGTGAACATACCTGGTATACCTGGCAATCCTGGAAAACCTTTGTCGCCCCGTAGTCGCACATACTTTCCAATAGCATCTCCTCTTGCTCCTTTTAAGCCTTTATCACCCATTTCTCCCCAATTGCCACTTTAAAATACGTAATAGAATGATTTAAAAACTGTATATTGTTATAACCATATAAGTGATAATATTTGTTATTATTGTTTTAAGATATAATCATATAAATATTTCATCTGAAAATGACAGAACAAATGTGGTATAGGTTATAAAATAATAATTGAGAAAACTACTTACTCTTGTCCCCTTTGTCCATGGTCACCTCTGAGTTCTTCTTTAGATTTATCTGCGTTATATCCTTTAGGTCCTTTAGCACCCGGGATTCCAGGTCGACCATCTCTTCCGTTATAACCGGCTGGACCATCTGCGCCTCTTTCCCCTTTTCTTCCCTCAAATCCTGTGGGACCCCTTTCTCCAGGTAAGCCAGGAAAACCATCTGCCCCCATAAATCCTGGATATCCGGTGTCTCCTTTTTCAGGAGTTTCCGTTTGACCTGGAGTTGGGTATATAAGTCTTCCGTCTTTTCCTGGAGATCCCGGAAATCCTTGTGTGCCTGGTTGTCCAGGCGTGCCATCCAAACCAATTGATCCAGGAACACCGGTTTTTCCTGGCGAACCTGATGGTCCTCGAGGTCCTGGAAGACCAGCAAAGCCGACTGGACCACGATACCCTGGGCGACCACTAACTCCTTTTTCGCCCTTCAATCCAGGAAAACCTGAAAGTGTTTTAAATATATGTTTACTAAAGAAATCTTTATTCATATGCGCATTTGTATTGGTTCAGTTTGATTTGGATTGTTTTAAATTGATTTAATATGCATGAATTACTCAGTGTGTAAGTGTGTTTATTCGATGTATTTTCGTATACATAAAATATATTTAATTGTTTTTTGAAGTAATATTTTAGACGTATGGAATGATATGAAGATTTGAAGCAAAAAATGTAGTCAGGAGAAATTTTGACGGCAGGTCTGTGTGAATTTTGAAATACTTATAAATTCTGAAAGATCATCGTTAATCCGTAAATAATACAATACTGTTGAATTAAAAAAATACTGGCAATAGTTATAATTATATATGATACTCGTCGGAATAATATGCTCTTATATAATATTGGATATTTTGAAACAAAAGGAATGCGAATATATTTTTGTATTTTTTGACCTCCTCAATGAGGACGAGGAAAAAAACAAAGAACCACCGCCAAGTCTAGTCACATTGAGCGGGGCAAGGCGATCTCTTGTTACCCTTCGTTTCTACACCCTCAGAACCGACACAAGTGACGATTTCTCGACAGCTCCCACAACTAGTGAAAATACATTGGACAATGATAGATTGATGTCGTTCACTCAACAGAAAATTATGGACTTTAATTCAGAATGAATATTTCTGATTAATTGGACGAATGTTTATAATGTTGAATCAACAATTTTTATCAGACTTTTGTTTACTCGATTTCATTATTACTCCTCTTAGTTATTCTAAGAGGAGTAAAATTCCTCTTGTTATAAATTCTCGGCTGTTAGAAGTTTTCTTTTTATTTAATTATCATATTATTAAGTTTCAAGAAATTGAAATTGAAATTATCTGTATTATCTGAATCAAATTGAGAATTAAAAACAAACCTGGTCTACAAATTCCGCAATCGTCTCCCCTCTTTCCCTTAAGCCCAGGTATACCATTGAAACCAGGAATTCCATCATCACCAATTAAACCTGGTGGTCCTCTAGGTCCACGTTCCCCAGGTTGGCCTGTCATATTTCTACCTATTCCTGGATAACCCTTTTGCCCATGATCTCCAACGTCTCCTCTGTCTCCATGTATTCCTGGTATACCTGGTAATCCTGGTATTCCAGGCTCACCGGGAGGTCCAACGACATCTTCTCCATGGAATCCTTTTTCGCCAGGAGGTCCCATTGGGCCGGGACGTCCCGGAGGACCAGTTTTACCTAATTGACCAGGCAAACCTTGAGATCCAATTTCACCCTTCCATGATAACCCTTTAATTCCTGGCAAACCTGGCGTTCCTGGAAATCCAGGTGGTCCTGGAGGTCCTTGTGAGCCCATCCATCCTTGCTTTCCTGGAATTCCAGCTATACCCCTATCTCCTGGCAACCCTATTGGACCTTGAGGTCCAATAACACCAGGAACTATTTTATCTAATGTTGGATCGTATAGTCCTTTTTGACCTTCAATGCCTTGTAAACCAGGCCGTCCTTGTGGTCCAGGTTCACCTGGAAGCCCTTTGTCCCCATCTATTCCTGGTATACCTTCATATCCTGGAGCACCTTTATCACCTTTATCGCCCGGCTGACCGGGGGGACCTTGTTTTCCATCTTTTCCTCTTTGACCCTCGTAACCTTGATCTCCCGGTAATCCACGTTCTCCTCTCAAACCAGAGAGTCCCTGAGAAAATTATATGAATGAGTATATGAAAAATTAAATATAAATTTACATACTGCATATCCCTTTGATCCCAATTGTCCTTTAAATCCTCTTGGGCCCATTTCTCCTTTTCTACCAGGATCACCCCTTCTTCCTCTAAGCGATTGGCTAACAGGAGGTCTTCTCAATTCGTTTGGATCTGGAGAATCACCGGGTTCTCCAGGTGGGCCTATATCACCACCTTGTCCTGGTTCTCCAGTTACCCCTTTCGTGTAATCGCCTCGGTCTCCAGGTGGTCCCCAAGGTCCAGCCTCTCCACTTAAGCCCTTGTGAATAAAAAATGGAATGGAAATCTGTTAAACTACCAACTATCATGAACGTTATTTTACCTGCATGCCAGGAGCTCCTCTATAACCTTCTGGGCCTCTTTGACCTCTCGGCCCCATGGGTCCCTGTGCACCATCAAATCCTGGTATACCAG
Organism: Henosepilachna vigintioctopunctata; assembly: GCA_030704895.1. Lineage (NCBI taxonomy): Eukaryota > Metazoa > Arthropoda > Insecta > Coleoptera > Coccinellidae > Henosepilachna > Henosepilachna vigintioctopunctata. The sequence continues at coordinate 19,459,565 of JARQZJ010000121.1, read as the reverse complement.
ATTCCCCTTTTGTTCCTATTGAGTTTGCTCCACCTTCACCAGGCTCACCGATTGGTCCAGTCATACCATCAGGTCCTGGTAATCCTCTTACTCCCTGAATGCCAGGCCTTCCACGTTTTCCGGTTTCTCCATCAGTTCCGTTGCAGCCATCCAGGCCTGTCGGTCCTGAGAAACCTGCTTCTCCTTCATTTCCCTGTATAAATATAATGGTTTAATTTTTTCAAATTATGGATAATAAGTTGTGTTATTTGTTTCTATTTTGAGGGGAATTGATGCAATTATTGAATCAACAAAATTTAAAAATATTTCTGAAATGTTATTAATCCAAGTTAACGAAAATTTGAATTTAAATTAGTTATTATTTTATTAGTCTATCATTTATAACATTTAGATGTTATATTTCAAAATTGAGTTGGAATAATAGAATAATTTTGCTTATAGGCACTAAACTAATCGTGGTGAAAATTGATATACCACTTCAGTTTTAGTTTCATTCTGCATCAGAAAAAATGGTTTATAAAATGGAAATTATTTTCAATGCAAAGGTATTGTAGGTATATCCTGAACAGAATACCCATTCACTACACCATTCTACTACTTACCGGATATCCAGGGGTTCCAGTTAGTCCCATAGGTCCATCATCTCCCTGTAATTTCATTATAAATTATATTAAATTATAAAATTGATGAGACATTCTAATTTGTTTCTTACCCTTGGTCCGATTTCTCCTTGGCCTCCGATTTCACCAGACATCCCTTTTTCGCCTTTAGGACCTTCTGGACCTGGAAGTCCTATATCTCCGTATTGTCCCGGAGGAGCTGGTGATCCCGTTAAGCCTGGAGCTCCAGACCTTCCTTTGATTCCTCTGCAATCACAACCTCCATAGGCTTTCAATGCGTTGGTACAACCTCCGCATCCACCCTATGAAAATATTCAACATGTTAGTAACAAACAAATTACATATTGTTGAATAATAAAATGAAATAGAAATTATGTAATACATAAATAATAAGTAAAATTAATATTTCATTGTCTACAGATTAGGGTATATCATTATATATATATATATATATATATATATATATATATATATATATATATATATATATATATATATATATATATATATATATATATATATATATATATATATATATATATATATATTATATATATATATTGAACACTCTAAAGAAGTGCATATGTTTACTTTGTCGGGTATTTCAACCTCGTTGCATGTTGCTTTCTTCTTTCTGATAATCTCTATGACTTTCGTCTTTCATAGTAATTTTTGTCAATTAATTCAAGAATATATCTACTTCTCCAAGATTGAAATGAAGTTATAATCGAAATTTAAATTTATTTCAAGTGTTGGTTCGTATTCTGATGACAAACTCTCAACAAAAAATACCATTTGTTAGTTGCCTACGCCATATTTAGTAATGAGGTCAGCGAAATTCAAAACAATTTCTGATATAATGTACTGTACGTGAAATAAGACTATAAATTAGGACAGCTCCAAGTTTTCCTGTTTTTTCGGTTAGCCGACGAGACTTTATTATTTCTTTGAGACAATTCGTACTAACCCTCTTATTATTTCTGACTGCTATGCCTCCTTTATCTAGTTCTTACTTAGTGAAGTGTTAAGAAAAGAAGTGCAATATATATATATATATATATATATATATATATATATATATATATATATATATATATATATATATATATATATACTTCCTTTGCAGGAGTGTTTTTGTTGTTTTTTGTCGTTCTGAAGGGAGCCAACAAGCTCGAAATACATATCAACGGCTTCTTTCAATCGAGGCTGAACCGATAATTTTTACTTTTGTTTGTACTTTCTCCCCTCTTGAACTTATATATAAAACAAAGATCAAAATAAATATGGAATAAATTAATATGCCATAAAAAATTGATATATTTATTTTCTTTTGGCTGGCTAGTAATGAGAATAATGTGCTGGCTTTCTTAGTCATAGTTTTTAAATTGGTCCCAAGTTTTTCACAACGTTTTTAGAACTATAAACTAATACCCCTAACATTTAACAATAATATCTAACATCTAACAATAATTTACACAGCTCTAGCGGAGTCTCTGATACGATATGGTATTGTTGCGTGGGGTGGTGCCTATGATACAGTTATAAAAAAGCTCGAAATTGAACAAAAATGGCTGCTGAAAATTCTTCATAAAAAAGATATCAGTTATCCTACTGACTTTCAATATAAAGAAGTTGATATACTGTAAATACGTCAGCTGTTTATTCAATCGCTGCTAAACTTCACGAAAAAAAAGGATGAGAGTTGTTACTTTATTGAACATAGCGTGAATACCAGATATAACCGAAACTCTTCATCAATTCCGCAATACAGTCAATCCATATGTCTTCGTCATAGCTACTCCTATTTGGCACCAATCATTTATAATGAATTGCCATTTGAATTAAAAACGATGGTTAACATTAAAAATTCAAGTCTGCCATAAAGAACTGGATGAAAACAAAGGACAGATATATGGTTCATCAACTGGTGAACATTTAAAAGCTAAAATGGTTGTAAAACAATATATGATAGTGTTCGCTTCTCCCCAATATTGTTAGCAAATTTTTATATTGATAAAATTTTTCTCAAATTATTAAAATAGATACCTTGATATATATGTAGGTATTAAATATTCTTCGTACTCACCACAGGCTACGTTCTTTGTGAGAAAATGTATTATCTTTGTTGAGGCAACAAAATTGACAAGATAGATTTAAAATTAGAATACTATTGTTTCACCTATATAATTGTTTTACTAGAACCTTCAATAAAGATTATTATTATACCGTGACGTCCCAGGGGGTTGGAACCCACAGTTTGACAATCGGAGATAAAGTATTTTTAAAGGTTGTTCACCTTCATATTTTTTTGTGAAAGAAGTTGCACACCAGTTCTTCGATATATACAGAATATTTTTTTACAAAGTCACCAGGTAAGTATATCGAAATGGTGGATTTTGGCAAGATTGTAAACTGAAAAATTCCAATGAAAAGAGCGTAATTTAGTTGTGATTAAGATAGAGCGATATTTGAAGAGACATTTGAATATTAGTGCAAGAATCAAAATTAGTTGTAAATATGACTAATGAATAGTTATAAATATGACCCTGAAATAATTTTTCTTTCTGACAAGGAACATGCCGCTTTTATACCTTGAACTTCGAATCTTATTTATTAGGTACTTGACGAATACCTTTGTTTTTTCAGGATCCTTACAGATTTTCATACATAACGAGCATTTCGATATTGATAGTGTTAGAAAATGCAGATATTATAAAACGCTGAAAAGTCAAAATTCCTATAATAGTAATCTCAGAACTTGATCATAACTCAGAAATATACGCTTGAATTAATTTTGTTCAAGCATTCTTGTTCTCCTCGGACCTATTTTACTCACTGATCTTGTCACGAGGAAAGAATCTAAAATGCTCGAGAGAGGTTGTGTCATTTCTCGATAGACGGAGCTCAAGTGAATAGTCCACGAATGAAAATTCTTCTCATTCTGAAGATAGGATCTGGGGCGCCTGAAAAGTCACCGAAAGTTGATTGTTTGGATAACGATCACTGGAGATTCCTAATAAGAATGAAACAATTGTATGGTATTTCCATTCAACAAGTTCGATCATTTGTCGAAACGCACTTACAATTCACTCTCGAAAGTGAGAGGTTACGTTTTCGTGGACCTTAATTGATGAGACAGCACCTGAGAGTTTCATTTGGAATATTTCGAATAAGAGTCTCAGTATTGACTATACACACACACACACACACACACACACACACACACACACACATATATATATATATATATATATATATATATATATATATATATATATATATATATATATATATATATATATATATATATATATATATATATATATATATATATATATATATATATATATATATATATATATATATATATATATATATATATATATATATTCATTTCGAACTATAAAATCCCTCCCATACTATTTATCAGGAAAATCAACTGAATGGAGCTTGTCTCTATATCTTTGTTGTTATTCATAACGCTTTCAATGCAATTACTTCAATATATGAATGTCTATGACGAGTGTGGAGATCATAGACATTCAAAAAAACTCCATATTAGATGTTTTATTAGTCTGCTTATTTGATAATCCCATTAATTTGAATAGTTTTAAACGATGTTGAGACAACCACTCTAAACTAATTAATATGGAATTTATTAACAGATTAGCACATATCAAATCCTGAACTAGAGCAATGTGCCATCTTGTATCAATGTGCTCTAAATCCGACAATGATAGTGATTGCGATATATTCTATTCGTAACCATATGTCAAGATAAACATCGGCAAATGGTGGGTGTGCGAATGTCCTTCACACTTGAAGGAAGTGAAATATTTCAAGAGGTCCTCTTTTTGTACATTTATCAAACAGTTCGCTAAGAGAGAGATAAAGTAGAGTAATGCTGATGTAATACTTTATTTTTGTAGTTTCCAATTACACAGACATACTAACAAGCCTTTGTTCCTTATTAAATTTTTAATGGTTTTCTGAAGTCATTGATATTTATGTTGCGTTTGTTGGATCGCATGGAATAAAGCCAGAAAGCAGCAATAAAAATTCATGCTAATATTACGAGTACATCTGGAGTAACTTCATATGCAAAGGAAGCTTCATCTAGTAGGGGAAATTGAAATACTTGAACTAACTTGTCTATAACACGAATTCTAACAAGATGCTTGATATTTTTTAAAAATGTTGATTCTTTGAAGACTTTCGACAAAATTCATTCCTGGTTATAATTTTATGGGTATCGATTGGAGAAAAAGGTTGTTTATAAAGCTGATTTGAGTAATAATCTATACTGACGATACATTCCATTTGGAGGAAAAATCATATCATTGTAAGTTTGTTATGAAATAATTCATTTTCCTCATCTACTATAGCTATTGATTGATTTTAATTCATTCAAATGGAATTACCATGGTAGCTTGAACAATAAATATGACGAGTGAAGGAACGACTAGTTCGGTTAACTTAGGCGGTCAAATGGAGTGCCTATGTCTGACGTCACTTCAAGTAAGTGAATAAAATAAGTAAGGTGCTTACTCCAAACGAATGAGTTTATTAGTGTAAAATGTCATGAAAACATTTTATTTTAGTGTTTTATCGTTTTTGGTGATAAAACAACAACTTCAATTTTGTATTTTGTTTGAAGAGCCTGCTTTTCAAGCAAATCATATCCGTTGTGAGTTAATTCAATTGAATAATTCGGCTTACAATTTTTCTCTTCGGAACAAAGATTCCACTACAAAATATATAAAGTAGAAGACTTATTGCACCGCCACTGAAGAAAACACGGAATCAAATATTTCTTATGAGACTTATAAACTTTTTTGATTAGAGCCAATAATGGTTCCGTCACTTTCTACGAGTTAAAACTTAGGCAGTCTATTGTCAATGGCGCATTAAGTCATAAATGAACAAAAGATACACAAATAAAGTAAACAAAAATTTAATTTTCATACATTTCAAACTACATTCGAATCATCGAAGTACTCTGCTACACTGTAGTAAGTCTTTGTCAACAGCATAGACGCATAGACTTAACTTTATACTTTCCTAACGAATAATTATTCTGTGGTTTCAAATTTTATGGTGAATTAGTGAAATTTTAATGCTATTTTAATAAAGTGAGTAACTACTTATATTAAGCTGTTTTTCTATATGTCTAAATATAGTATGTATTTTTCTTTTAGTATACTTATATTTCTATAGTATATATATCTATCTTACAGTATTATAGGTACTACGAATTGATTGAGTTCCTAATGAAATTAGGGATGAAATAACTATAGAACACCTGAGGGATAGATTGAAGTGGTATATTAAAATAATCGCAAAAGAATTTATAAGCCTTTGAGTATTCAATAGTTGGTACACAACCACAAATCAAAGAAGATCATAGTTTTCAAAATATTCAATGACTATGAACCTAGAGAACAATTTTGGCGAATGTCAAGCTTTATAACGGCCAAATATTTTCTAGACGAATAAAGAATTTGAATCGACACTTGATATGAATTTAATTTCAGTGCGAATTCTAAATTAGAGCTTGACGAGTACGATTGTTAGGAATTGATTCTGCACACAGTATGTTATAATCGATTGTTCCTTCGGAGTTATAAATAATTCTGACATAATTTCAAACACATGCCATCTAGTAAGTAGGACATGATTAACGATCGCCATTACTACTTTTTATTATTTCTTGTTACATATAGATTGCAGAATTCTTCAACGCTTTTCACGTTGCAGGTTTTAAAATTGATTTATAACGATTATGAGTATTCCGAATATTTATGAAAACTGGACGATAAATGTTTCTCTGAAGGTAGTCCAGATTCTTCAACATACATAGTTCATATTGAATATACAAAATTTTCAAGAAGTCCACTTGTATTTAATTATGATTGGGTGAATTTTAATTTTGAAAAGTTTTCTTTCGAAATGAAAACTATTTGTTTGATACAACTATCTATTTTCTATTTTATTTATATTTAAACACTTTTTAATTACAATTTGAAACAACTGGAAACTTCTTTCAGAAAGTCGAAGTATTGTTGAAATTAATGTTGACAATCAATGAATAAAATGAAAATAATGTTGAAAATCGTGTAGAATAAAATTTATGTTAATACAAACACCTACTATATTTAAATAATATGATTTTATATTAATTATTTTTTCCAATATATTGTATTCATATTTTGTCATGATCTTGTACTGTCTGTAATATATTTGAACAATTAAAAACCATATTCAATCCAGCATATATCTATGTAATTGTTGCTCAGAGTATCAATAGATGTGAAAACCAGAATTCATAATTTAATCATAAAATTTAAAATTTCTGTACTAAAAGTTTTGGTTTATATCGTCAGTCCAATTTTTAACTGCCAATTTTAAAATTTTTTTGATATTTGATTTGTTAATTTCGAGTTTATTCAAACTGTAACTGTTCAATTGGTGTTCAGTATAAATTGCAACACTTTAGTTTCAATTGATTAAATCCACAAAGCCATTTCAGTTACTGAGACAAGAAAACGTCTCTATTATCTTTTTATCTGCCAAATTAAATTGTAATAAACTAAATAACACCTTTTTATTTCTTACTTATATTAAAAAAGTGAAGGTTTCCATGGATGTTTGTTACTCAATGATGTCAAGTGAGATGAACAAATTTGAATGAAAATTGTCAAAGAGATAGTACCTATCACAGCTAATTTCTATATCGGAAAATGTACAGTTTTTGTGGAAAACAATTTCATTTTTGTTTTTCACTGGCTAAGATGTCGACATTACTTCTTTCTCAATATATTTCTACATTAAGCGCTTAAAAATAAAAAATGAAGTAAATTATTTTTTATCTCGCAAAATCTACGAATTCTGTGAGAGATTTGTTTCTGTTTTTTTTTTGCAGAGCAAAAGGTAAAGACGGCGACATTGGTTACATTTATATTTACGTAGTGGTAGATTAGGTTACAGAAAATGACATTGACATTGATTTTATCCCAAGAAATGGTCAGTTTTCCTAGGATTTCATAATATTGTATTCTAGAGGTGCAGTGGTATGAAAAGATATTGAAAGAAAATTAGATAGACTGATGAAATAAATACTATTTGACGTACACACTATAGCTTAGAATATCACTTTGGCTACTTTTAATCACAGAAAAATTAAGGGTTTTCGTGATAAGAGAACAGTAGTTCACAGGCGATTCTTAGGTTATTATTATGTCAATATCCAATTATTTTAACAGCTACAAGTTTAGGATACATCAAATCATCTGCCTCTACTATATGGTCATGCGCAAACGCTAAAATTGAATGACAGCTGTGATTAAATATCCGAGTTATTTGTGATCAAACACTTAACCTTTTGATCTATTCAATTGCAAAGTTTCGATTGGAATAATTTGGATTACGATCTAAAGTTGGTCACATATATGTGTGAGTGTGTGTATTCATATTTGACGAGATATATACTCTCAATTGGCAATCTGAATAATTTCGATATTATAGTCAATGAAATGTAATATTGACGTTATGTAGTTCAAAAATAGCAATTGATGGTTAAGAATGTTTCGAGTCTACATCTACTAGAAATAAATACTCATTAAAATTAGTATGTCATTGCGCGATATTTATAATAATATATATTGATATTATATATATATATATATATATATATATATATATATATATATATATATATATATATATATATATATATTATAATAATATCTAGATATAACATTCTCTTGATTTTTCATTATTTCAAATGATTGTTCTAGTTGTTTCATTTAATATATAAAAATACTTTCATTTATAGTTTCGCCATAAGCATCAAAAAATTTTGAGAAATAGTTAAATTTTATATTATATATATATAACATATATATATGCTTTATGTTTATATATTCTCGAAATATATATGGATAAATTTCGATATATATTATATTTATAAGATTCGAAAATTATATAACTATATTATATAAGAAGAGAGTATAAAAAGTATATATGATATATATATATATATATATATATATATATATATATATATATATATATATATATATATATATATATATATATATATATATTAAATTGATTCATTGCCTGTTTAAGATAGATTATTTTCATTGTTTTTAACAATAACAGGCTTATTTTAATGTTATAATGTTAAAAACTTTATTTTCGTTGACGTTTCGTTGTATATCACAATTTTGTCAAAACTAATGAATAATTGAATTTTATGAATGACTATAGATATCAAAACGTCAAACGTATTAAAAAAAAACCAAATTTGTGTTTTTGTATTTTCACATATTGATTTTTTACGTTTACGATCTACATTTACATCTTACATTTAAGAAAACATTTTCAGCGAAAAAAGCGTGGTTGAAAAAATTAGATTTTTGAAATGACCGTTTCGAATGTATAAACCTTAATTATTTAAGTTTGAATACTTATTTTCATACGTTACCAATTTGAAGAATTTTATTTATTGTGACATAAATGTCCCAAAATAAAAATATTAATTATCACACATGAGGAGACATTTTCGTTGTATCCATTTCTGAAGATGTTGATACTCTTTGTGTAGGTTCGACTAAAGATCTTAATAATCGAATATTTATTCAATGCAAATTTTAGATCATTGAAATGCTTTCAAAATCTCCAAATGATCATTTATTTGATATCCACTGTACAATAACTGGTCCTAAAAATCGACCATCCTACGTAATCTGATTTTTACCACTGTGGGTAGTGAGTAATGTGATTCTTCAGTGTCTCTTGGAGAATTTTAGATGATGTAGATATTTAACATTTCACCTGCTAAGGCTGTAAACTGCCTACACTATTTTGAAAAATTTGGTGCATTTTTTGAGATGACGAAAACATATTTTTAAACATCAAGAGTATATGTATTGATTCTTATGGAATCAATATATATATATATATATATATATATATATATATATATATATATATATATATATATATATATATATATATATATAGTAACAGATGCTTTCGACCGTAATTTAATTTAATGATTGGAAAATTTCTCGGGAAGCGGTCAGTTTAATGTGGTAATAAGTGAAAACTATTCTTTTATTTCTGCTCAATATTTCGCCATTTATTTGATGGCTTCATCAGGAGACTAAAATAATATAAATGTGAAAGTATGAGACAAACAAATTACTATTATATGACTTACATGATAAATAGTTCACGAAACAAAACAGATATGATCTCAGGAACAGATTTAAAACAAACTGACTGATAGTAAACGGTATCAGTTCCAAAGGGGATAAAACACATGTAATACACAACAGATAGCTCCCAAATAAAATTGCTATTTGGGAATTTGTTTCTAATTCAATATGTTGAAATAAATATTACTTAGTTGTTCGGTATCCTTCTTGAAATTAACGGCGTTCTTTGTTTTTTTGATGTGATACATTTCCAGGAATAGTCTCTTTTTATAATTGCTTTCCTGTTCTAAAATTTTCACGTTTTGAAAGTCCAACTGGTGACATGTTTTTATGTGATGTTCTACCAGGGCATCTGTTTTCCAATCTACAATCGCTCTTATGTTGAGTAGTACGTTGTCCCATCCACTGCTTGGTTTGACCAATGTAACAGCAGTCACATTCCAAGCAAGATATTTTATAAGCTGCATTACTTCAATAATTTGTTGGAGTTTTATTTCACCAATTTTATGTTTTTGAACTTTCTAAACATTGCTACTATTGAGTCTGTTAGTCCTGCTATGTTGGAAATCTTTAAAAACTTTACGTCTGCGTTTACCTGGTCATCGGTTTGGCCATCAAATGAATTACTATGGAAGATTAATCTTCTCAGTAGTCCCTTTGGGTATCCATTATTATGAAACAAGTCAAAGAGTCTATTCAAATTAGACGATAAGAACCTTTGGTGACAATATATATATATATATATATATATATATATATATATATATATATATATATATATATATATATATATATATATATATATATATATATATATACTTTTAATAATACAATTTAATTTTACAATTAATATCAGTATTTCGATTATGAAATATCTTTTATTTATGATTTACATATACGGATTCGTATTTACATATGAATATATTTTAATTCAATCATGTAGTCTTTCGACTCCTGAAAATATGAGTTCAATAAGTAGCGCCATCTTTGGGATGTAAATATACGTTGGAATCATGAGTCTTGACTGAAAAAAACAATCTTTGGAGGAAGGCAATCTGGAAAGTTTGAGAAACGCCATTCTTTCGAAAGTACACGTTCACTTCAATTCCTGTAGTAATATTCAATAGTATAATACATAATAATCTTGTTCAAAGACTTAATCCAATAATGTCGATTGATCCTTTGGAAAATACATGTATATTATTTTGAATGTATCGCATAACTAATAATACTTGGCTAAATTCTACAAATATTGTTAAATGCATTCGACATATTATTCGGGCTACTTATTCGTTACCAAGAGTTCAATGCAACGCTTAGAATTCAGTCAAGTGGTTTTACCATAGTTTCATGAAGTAACTCACGCCAAAACTGTAAATTAAGTAGATGAAGCTTTCTGTAGCGAAAGAATACTTAATTTTTCTTTCAGCTACATCCACAAGAATGAAAATTCCATCTAGTTTCGGATATTAATAAATGGTTCAGAAAAATATATAAAAACAATCCATAACAATAAAATCAATGGATTTTCATTAGTTAAATAGCGTAACTAATAATTCACTTAAGGATATCGAAAATAAATCGTATCTAGACTTCTTAAATATTTTTTTCGATACAAATACAATTCACAAAGAATTCATTAATTCAATGTACCAATATCAGTAAAAATATTGGTACATAATTATTATTTTTAATTATATCTGTTCTTGGATAATAACATACATAATTATATTTTATACTATCACCAAAATTCACATACACTATGGTCTTAAGTTTTGTCTCACTAATTTATATTTTTTTTGTAGAAAAAAGTGAAGTGTAGATTATAAATGTTTGTCTAACTTAATAAGTTTGAAATTTGCTGTTGGACATATTGAAACATTGAAGAAATTATAGCGACTTCTGGGGATAAAGTACGCGATTATATCTTTATTCGTATTTTAAAACGCTATATGTACCATTTCATTTAAGCTCGAAAGCTCATATTCGATACTTAGTAATAATCATAGAGCTTTGTTAATGCAAACCTCAAGAATTCAATTGATGAAAGGGATGCACAAATATATACTCGATACAAAGCGTGTATTGATACTCAAGGTGAATCTTTATTTTCACCAAACGTTAATTTTATTATATTTAACCCTTCAAAGATATATTTTCAAGGGATCCTTTTAATAATCGGTCATATAGAGAGATCTGGCCTTTCACTAGCATATTTCTACTAATAATGCCTTTTAATTTTGGTTATTTTTAGCAACGTAGTATCTAAAGATGAGTTAATATTATGTCAGATTTTTCTGATTCTCTAAACTGTTATCTATCTCCTTTCACAAACTGGATCGTGCTGGCCAGACTTGAGAAATAAAATAAAATGAAGCACACATTCAAAAAACTGCAGTTGCATCACTCACTAACTCGTTCCTTTGATTTTTATCGCCCCGAGGAGTTCAACCTCACGTGACGTCATCTTTTTCTGCGACTATTGTTTGGTAAGCAACCGTCCATCTCATTACAATGATTTATGGACGTTCGCAGAGAAATATGAGAAATTTCTGATCAAAATTTCGTGTATTGTTTCACAAATTTCAATTCAACTCAAAAAATACAAATTGTATTTTTAAATAGGAACATAAACTAAATATTATTAAGTCGTAGACAGCAACAGTCACAAATGATACGACTAAATGCTGAATAATAAGCGAAAAAAATAAACTAATTTTTCAATGTAAGTGAAAATAAAAAAGTTTAAATAAATGAAGGAGGTGAAAATCTAGTCAGAGGAAAAAATTCCATACTATTACTCAAATAAAATTTAATCATTATTTTTTCCAAAATTTAGATTGTTCAGTTCATACTTATTTCATTAATTTATTTGTGTTTACTGAGCAATAATAATAATATTCCAAATGGTTTCCACCCTCCAGTTTTTGCATTATTTCGTTCTCTTTTAGTTTAATTTTGCCTGCTTTTTTAGATGCTTGTTTTTAGATTTACTGTATATGTATTGTTATTGTTTTCCATCCTTCCTCAATTTTGAGTGCACAAGTTTTAGATTGGAAGGTTTGTTCTTTTCAATTTGTGATTTGCTTGTTTCAGACTTTTATTTCAAGTTTGATTGGGATTGCAGTCTACAACAGGAAAATGATTTCACCTGTTTACCTTTTACAATTCAATGAAAAACTCAAAACCAGAAGACTTAAAACTGTGTTTTCTATTTAATTGAAATTTTGCTTCAACTTTGGAACACTGTTTACCTCTTTAGTATTTTTCAAGCTTTCGAAAATGTTCCTTATGATATTTAAATCCAATATATTTGAAAAGATTCACTTTTAAATTCAAACAAATGTAGCTTTGGGCTAACCTCACAGTAATTCCCCGAAGATGAAAATAAACACTATCGAAAGCTTGGGAAATACTAATGAGGTAACTCATTTTTCAATTTTTGGACAATGTTCTCAAGTTAACGCAAAATTTGATTCAAATAGAAAGCACTGTTTTTAGTCTTTTGATTGTGAGTTTTTCATTGAATCGTAAAGTACTTGAGTAGGATTATTTATGGAACAACACTTCGGGAAAATAGCCGGCTTTGCACTTATGCACATATGCACTTGTTTGTCGAAATTTTCCATATTGAATTAAATTAAACTCTTGGCTTAATGTTTCACGATTTAATCGTGAAACATTAAGTCGAAAGTTTAATTTAATTTAATATTCAATTATGTTTCACCAAGAGTTAAGCGAGAATTCAATCTCAGAAATTTTCCATGTTCATTCTGCATAAATCTGGCCGAATTTCGTTAATGCAATGTTGAATCCCCTCCTTCATAGACTAGTGACTTAAAATAACCCCATAAAAAATTTAATGGTGTTAAATCTCACTATCTAGATGGCCAATTCTTTTCAGCGAAAATGTGTCACGCAGTAATTGAAGTATTTCACGGGCTGTATCGCATGTAGCACCGTCTTGTTGAAGCCACATCAATATAAACCAATTTCGGCATAAAACAAAAATAAAAATCCTGTGTTATCATGTCGCTTAAATGACGGCGACTTTAAATCTTGCGTTAATTTTGGTACACCCTCTATGTTATTATATATAAGATTGGTTATTTGATTCAGATGAAAATCGCTCGTAAATTATTTCCGTACATGATCCGAATTAAATTACTCACGAGTGCAAGTAGCAGCCATAATTACTGGAAGCAAAAATCCCACACACGTCTGCAACCCACATACAAATTGGGTCAGCACGCCCCTGTTCTTTTTCATATCGTGATTGTTTCTATTCGAAATTATCAATAAGCACGGAAATGGACGATCTCGTTCTGCAAAAATAATCTTCAGTTGGAGGTCACTGAATATTTTCGGTCGGAGATTCAATTTAATAATTTTTTATCGGTCGATTGTGATTTTGAACTGGAAGATGTGAATGGTATTGGCTGGCTTCTATATTTGGAGTTGTTATCGAATTCGTAGTTTTGAGGTCTACAACGATAACTTATGACCGTAACGATTATTCGTCCTTATCTTTGTCACATATTTAACGAAAAAGTTCGAAATAAATCGGCCAGAAAATGACCCACTTCTACTATCAAATAATTGTTATGAATGGACTGCTGAGTATGATAAATTGTTTAGCAATCTTTAATTATTATCCTGAATATATTAGACATGATAACGAATTATTAATCAGGGGTCAATTATTTGTTATTGGTATTATTTGGCAAAAATATGAAATTGAAGATTTTCTAATATTTTCTGATTACTTTCATCTAAAGTTTCGACATTCTTATTCTTTATGATTACTACTGAATTGAATAAGATTTGATTTCATTATGAAGGACAAAGAGGTCAACATTCCATCATTTCTGAACGAAAAATAAAAATAAAACAACGTGTTCAATGAAACATTCATTCCTTTTTTACTCTAAATTGAATTAATACTTTTTCTGTTTCAGTTTTATAATTAATCTTGAGAATAAATTTGAGTAATTGTTTAAAAATTATTATATGCGTCTGATATAAAACAATATTTCGAATTTCTCCTACAATGTATAAAATAATGCTCAGCATACATGTTTCTGAGTTAAACATGGTTTAAATTGAAAAAATTCAATGAAAATGTGAATTTAGACGACAGTTGTTTTCTTTCTTAGTTACAACCCGCTCTTTAGTGGCTGAAGATAGTTTTTGCATTAGTTGCAAAATTTAAATATATCTTGGGGGTACGTTCATGATTTTGTGTAATGTTGCCTAATGTCATTTCGCTGTCATTAAATTGACAACTAACTAATACGCGACATCTGCTAATTTAGTTTCCAGAATTATTGGATATTTTGCAAATTACTCAAGCTTCTTTCTTTCTGATGTTTCTTTCAAAGTTTCTTCAGTACTAGCCTACGGGAAACTATTTCACTCATCAAAGTGGTTGCGTGGGCGCCTTCGTAGGATGCTGTCAGATATTATACCCACCCACCACAAAACTTTTCATATTATAAAACACCGATTGAGTTTGTATCCTGACTTCTATTAAATCATCAAATTCGTGTCCTATTAATTTCAGAAGTCGTTTAACATTTTAATCAAAAAATATGTAATTTTCCAGAGATAATTGATATGTTGTTGAATGAATGAATACTCCTAGTATGCAGATATATCATTACGCAACTTCTTGATTCTACTTTCTGATAAATTGCGTAGTGAGTGAATGTTTTAAAAATTTTAAAACACTTGGCTAAATTCCACAAAAATTGTTTAATACATTGGACATATGTTCCTCGCTTCTTAGTAATGAACAAAAATATTATTACTAAGACTATTGACAGTAAGAGTACGAATACTACTAGTTTAAACAGTTCCATAGATATAAATAAAAAATGAAATTACGTACTTGAAATATTGATGATCTAATTAATGGGGCTTTTTCCACTTTGTATTCTGGAAAAACGTTCAAAAACCAATGGCGAAATATTTTACAATGGTCTGAAATTTAACGTAGACAAAACACAACTCATCTTTATTGGTTCCTCCTCAATCAACAAAAAATTGTCCCTTATAAGCAATGCTCTTCTAAACGGACAAATAACTAAACCTGTAACTACAGATAAAAATCTCGGTCTGTTGATGGATCAACAATTAACATTCGAAAAACATATAAAACTGCAATTAAAGACAGCATATCTTAAACTTAGAACTCAAATATATCTTGACAATAAATCAAAGTTAACTCTGATTAACTCCTTAATTCTGTCACTGTGTGGTTATGCTAATGCCGCATATTTTCCCTGTTTAACTGTACAACTCAAAAACGAATTACAACTTTTACAAAATACCTGCATACGTTTTTGCTACAATATAAGACGTTTTGATCATATAAGTCATATATATAATTCCAATGAAATTCTAAAAACGGATTTCAGGTTTCAATCACAATTTTATGTATTTATAGATAAAATTTTATCAACATCTTGCCTCAAGTATCTGGCCGAAAAAATTGTTTTTAGAAATAAATTAAATTCTCCAAATATTCGTGACAAAATGCTGATAAATATACCAAAACATAATATCGTGAAGTTTCAGGCATCATTTTCTTACTTGGTCCTAAATATTTCAACCAACCGAATAATGAATACAAAACGATGAAACTAATGCATTTCAAAACACTATATATATATATATATATATATATATATATATATATATATATATATATATATATATATATATATATATATATATATATATATATATATATATATATATTGCGTCTATGGGGTTAATAGTAAGACTGGCGAAAGCCAATATTAACCACCTTTTGAAATGGTTTCCGTTGCTTATGTGCTTCTACTTGTTTGTTGTTAATATTTAAGAAAACACTGTAATGAGTTGCCATTCAATAAAGTTGTATTACTATTATTTTTATTATTACAATATTCAGCCTCCCATAAAATAACAATAAATAGAAGATCGTGAACTCGGAGGAGGAAACCTCCAGAGTTTATCCGAATATCTTTGTCATGTGCACAGAACAATAGAAAAACATACTTGACAAATGTCTAAGATTATCAGTTTGAAGCTTTGATTGAATTTAAAATGCAAGATGCACAGATTCATCGCAAAATAGTAAGAAGACAAAATGTAGTGTTTTATACTGTAGTGTGTTATTATAGACTGATAAATTTTTACATTAAGTGAAATTTACATAAAACAACGTATTTCCCGCTGAAAACGATTGTCAACTGGATAACAAAGAGACAGTTACAGCTATCTAAAGAAGTTATTTTTATGATATGACCAGAGATTCACGGATTTTATATTTTCTTGTTGTATTCATTGAGTGATAAAATCACTATAAACATTTTGATTTTCATCTTGTGTTATTCTATATTTCAATTGATAATAATCAACATTGAAAATATTCTAACTATTCATTCAGAAACATATGTTTTGAATCCTCACTTGGATAAGTTAAATTAACAGATATCATATCCTCAAAACTGCATAATATATGAATATTAGCGTATAAAATTAAAAAAATTTAATGAAAGATGATAAAAACCTCATTTAAAATTGTTGTTTTTTCATGACAAATGACCAAGTTTTTGTAAAAAATTCCATCAACTATTTGAAAATCTCTTAATTGTTTTGATTTTGTAAAAAAAAATTTCATTTAAAAAAATAGACCAAAATTTTTCGAAACTGTCGTAATATTATCTATCTCAAATGAAATAATTAGGATAGAGTAAAGAAAATGAAATATATTTGGGAATTATATAATTCTAATGCATAAAGAATAGATTCCGGAAATTGAATTTTTGCATTCCCTTTGCTGTTAGATTCTCTATTTCCTCCATTTGATTATAGCTTCAGAAATGCATACATTGTAACAATGCGTCACTTTTCGAGGTTATTGAAACCGGATGACTTATCAGTGCAGTTTTGTTCTCAGAAACGAGATTAATACTCATCATACGCGTGTCAGATAATTTGTTTTATTCACAAATACGGCACATTAAT
This sequence comes from Henosepilachna vigintioctopunctata, assembly GCA_030704895.1. Classification (NCBI taxonomy): domain Eukaryota; kingdom Metazoa; phylum Arthropoda; class Insecta; order Coleoptera; family Coccinellidae; genus Henosepilachna; species Henosepilachna vigintioctopunctata. The sequence continues at coordinate 19,441,705 of JARQZJ010000121.1, read as the reverse complement.
AAAATTAAATATTTACGAAAATCTGATCATTTTTAAAATTATCTCTTTTCGTTTTTCACCTGTTTTTACATTTGCATATTGGTATTTTTGCTTTTGTTTAACTCAGATCAACTCAATTTGTTTTTGTTAGAAAGTAACTCCGATTCCTTTCTGGCTTTGAATAATTCAATTTAATATTTGTAGTATTTTCTTCTTCTTTGATAGTTTTCTTGAAACTTGAAAAAAAAAAAATTATATTAATCAATATCTCGTCTGTGTATTATTTGGTAATCATAAGATCTGCCCCTTCACTATACGTTGCTAATTAATATTAATTACTTTTCTTTCATTCAATATGGCGTTGTTATATTGTATCTGATTACTTATTTTCATTTTATCTGTTTTGATTAATAGTGATAAATATATTTTCATTAGATTTATTATCTTCATATTGTAAGTGTTTTACAGTTTCACTATGTTTCGTTGTTTTAGTTTTGAAACAGTATCAATACTTCCCTAAAAATTTTCCGTTTGTTGTTTCTTGTCTTGTGTTGGTTGTGGTAAGTCTCCGGTTTTGTGAGTTTTATTTACGTTTTGTACACGAAAAAAGTAGAATACTTTTAAGTAAACCTGACGTTCTAAGTTTGATATGCCAAGTTTATAATAATTCGACATGTCCAAAAAAAATTTCATATTCAAAAAAGTTTTATAAATTATCGGTTCAAAAATGATGTATTAATTAATTACGTGTATTAATTATGAAACATTGTTTATGAAAGGTGGGATAATTTGAAATTTTTTTGAAATCCCACGAAAGTGCTGAGCATCATATTTTTTGTTTTTGTTTATAAAAATTAATGTAATATTTAATTTTCGTTTTTGAGGAAGTGACTTAAAAGTCTATTAAGTTATCTCATTGCAATTTGTTGAATACCAATCCCAATTTTAAAGACAAACATTAGGATACTTATTTCTCAAATTAAAGCGTATTTACGGACTTAAAAACTCTCAACAAATTAACACTTCATAAAGATCCTGATAATGATGAGTTTCACATAGAACTTTCCAACTGAATATAAACTCCAAAACAAAATCATAACCGTTGGCTTTCTGTGAAGCAATGAAGCTTGAATAATAAACAACGCCGAATAATAATTTGCCGAAATCTTGGATTTGAATGATTTATGGTGGGTAGGTACAGAAATTGAAATATCTAAAAATATTCTGGCTGTAAAACAGTTTCGCAATTCAGTTATTTCAGTCGTTGATCTGCTACCAGATGCAAACATGACATGAATGCTGGAGACTGGAAAATAACAAACACTGTTTTCATTCAGTCCAGAGAATTGAAACACACATAAAAATATATAAGGATGAAAATATGAATGCATTAATTAACTCAATTAACATATTTTTGTGTGCTAATTTCCTGAAATATGTTGACAATTAATATTAAAAGTTATTTTGAGTAATCAGATTAATTTTAATAATAGATACTTATGCATAATGATTGCTGATATACTTCTCCACAACATTGAACCTATTTCATACCTAGAATAGTGCTATTTCAAATAGAAAAATTTTTCATAGCATTAATAGTTTAACGCAAAATTGAACTGATAATTGGATCCTAAATATTTATAGAATTGGCCTTATATAAGATAAAATTTTACGATTGAATTGATAACCAGGCGATTTCGAAGAAAATGACATAATCTGGTAATCTCTCATTTTCATACACTCTTCGCAGAAAATTGAACATATTTATTTAGAGAAATTCGTTATTTATCATGTGTTTTGAGCATTATTATAATAAGCATTGTGAGTTAAGGTAAATATTCGAATTGTGGAACGAGAAAATGTGTTATGATTTTTAATGGTCTGACGGTTATTATTTTGATAGAAATATGAACTAATCATTCTATTTTTGAATTCAATTGCCAATTGAAAAACTGCTATTGGAAAAATTCAGTTTTTCTCGTTCTGAGAAACTTAATCAATGAAAAATGTTGATACATTAAACAAATAGATTATTGAGGTTTCGCGCCTAATCCATAGTTAGGATCTCTTCAGTGTCAAAATAGAATTTATTGAATAATAAATTTGTTGCTGAATATTCAATATTTTTACCACAGTTTTAAATATTCTATGATGTTAGTTATTGCATCCACTCAAGTTAATATTTCCTGAATATTTTTTTCGATATCAATTTATTCGGCGGCAAAGTGATATCTTGACTAGAATATTCTTGAGATTTGACAACGATTAGATATGTTAAAAAGAACCTTTATCGCAGAAAACAAATTTTTGACATTTTCACTGATTCTTGCGATCAAACTTCAATTTTACGTCTACTGTAATTCACTGAAGCTTGAGCTGAAGAAACAGAGTAAGTACAATCATTTCGTATACTCCAAATCCAACTATATTAATAATAATAATAATAAGTTCTTCATTCTCAACAGGTATAATACCTAAGCACAGAATAACGAAAATAAATAAAATGAAAGAAATATAACAAAGAGCTCATTCCAATCTAAAAAAAACTAAAATAGTAACTAATGACTAAATAATAGAATATAATGAAATATTACAAAGAACTCAATCTAAATCAATTCATTTTAGTAACTTCCTTTGTTCATATAACTCCCAATTAATGTTAGATGTTGCATAGATTCATCTATTTCTGTGTGATAATGCATAGAATTACGAATTTCTTCCGTTATCGTATTTGTCTTTTGATAAAGTTCAAACTGAGGTCTTTTCATCCAAATGCCGTTTCTATTGATTGGACCGTAAATCTTTCTAAGAATTTTCCGTTCTTGTTTTTCTATTTCTGTCATTCTTGAAAGACCGTCAATAATCATTGTTTCAAATGCGTAGATTGCTTCTGGAATAATCGTTTTGTTTTAATGCCTCAATTGGGCGCCTCTCGAAATGCACTTTTTGTTATAGTACGCCCATGTTAACTTGTAGGCCCTTCGGAGCTTGGTAGTTCTCTGTTCATTAGCGATTCGGTTTAAACATGAGGACTGTATAACTTCTCCGGGGAACTTAAAATGGCCGACTTGCAGAATTTCGCCATGTTTTGTGATAAGAGAAGATTTATATTTTTGGTTTCTTTCCATGTATTTGGTTTTATCAAGAGAAATTTGTAATCCGGTTTTCTGCGCAAGTTCATGTATTTTTTCTATGGCAAGAATGGCTTCAGTTCTGTTGTCTGTGTTGATAGCAATATCGTCCGCAAAGGCGAGACATTTATTCGATTTTCTTTTTGATACCCACTTGTATGCCCTTCACATGAATTCCCATTTCCTAATGGTCTTTGCTTATTTTCTTATATATATATATATATATATATATATATATATATATATATATATATATATATATATATATATGATAATATATATATATATATATATATGATGATAAGATACTCATATCATATTTTGTATATAGTTATATTATAGTTGTACATAGTTACTGTTAAGAAGAATAAGAATTATATCTGTGAATGGGTATCTTTCAAGAGGAAGGGAGAGACTTCATTTCAACAGACAGAATTGAAGAGATTCCTTCTCAAACTAAGAGAGATATAGATAAGACGTATTTGTAAAATAATAGAAATAGTATTGTATAGGATATAAGGACTTTAAATTGATATTTCTTTTAGAATAAATCAATCGTTTGAGATAATATGGCTGTGTACAATCTTATAATAATATATATCTTTATATATAAATTCATCAATTCATTTGAAAAATTGTCAAAATGCATGTCTCCATATTCATTTCGACTGCAACTTTATTGGAAAATATAGAATGATAGTTTGTGCTCACGCACGGATAATGAAGTTTTCTTCCTGATTCGGATTGTCGTAAAACGGCTTATAGACAATAAATAACAAACTCTATTAATTCAACGTTTGCTTGAAGCGAACTTGACTGTTTCTTGTCGGTGTTCGATTGCCTGGCCGCAGTGCAATTCAGATAATTCCAAGAATGCCGAACCCAATATCTTCGTTGTCTAGGGTCGAAGACGCATACTAAGCTTTTAAGTCTTCCATATCTTCACTCGCATAAGCTCATCTTACATTTATCGTATGTTCATACGATATTGCAAAAAGGTATTACAGTGTATTTTTGTCGACTCATATTTTTCAATTAATATAAGAAAGTTGTTGCAATTTTTTCGATAAGTTAACGTCTTCCATTTCCCTTACAATGATGACAATGTCTTAACGGCCAATCCAGATTTGAAATCCATGTCTCGAAAATAGCACATATATATATATATATATATATATATATATATATATATATATATATATATATATATATAAAAATGTCACGAAGGTTTCGCTTATCTCTTGGTGAAAAACTATAAAATTAAAAATTAACACACTTGACTTGAGTTTCACTGAATATATATTGAAAACTCTACATATGTTTCGGGTGGTTAACCCTTTATCAAGAGTATACAATATTACTGATAGTAATATTGTCCGTACATATTCAACGAACATGTGATTCAATTCGAGCATAAAAAAGTAAAAGCTGCCGAAGGAATTATATTTGAATAAACACAAATAAACTGAAATAAAACAAAGCTGCAAACTTCTGGATATGGTATTCCGTAAGTTTTTGTATTTTTTTGAGGAATTAGGAAAATGAGTAGTTGTGATTTCATCTCAAATATGATTAACAAATGAACTTCGGGGGTCTATAATAAAGTTGGTAAGAGAGTAAAAAGAATTATTTGGAAAACCAATCTAAAACAAATATTGGTAGAGATATTTAGATTTTCACTGTTCTATATCGCGAATTTATAACTGCGAATTGCATTTGCAGTTATATTTCGGCCACTCGATCGATGAGTGTAAGTCGAATAATAAAAAAAAAATAGATGTTAGGTTTTTCTTCTAAATATATTATTGTCACGTAGTACCTACCCATGGAGTTCATGAAAGTTTTCAAATATAATGTTCCTTAAATTTGGATTTTAGGACAAGTTTCGAAAGTCACATTGGGCGAGTGACCTTTTTACTTCTATTTTTGAGTATTTGAATTTTCAATTTTCAATAGTATTGTATTCATATACTATCAACTTTTTAACCGATTTTTCAATCTCTAATATATATATATATATATATATATATATATATATATATATATATATATATATATTATATTTCGAAAGTTTTTAGCAATAACAGGCTTTTTTTGATATGAAAAACTTTATTTTTGTTAACGTTTCGTTGTTATATTACAACTTTGTCAAAACTAATTAATAAATTCATTAGTTTTGACAAAGTTGTAATATAACAACGAAACGTCAACAAAAATAAAGTTTTTCATATCAAAAAAAGCCTGTTGTTATTGCTAAAAACTTTCGAAATAAAATATCTTAAACAGGCAATAAATCAATTTCAATTAAATATATATATATATATATATATATATATATATATATATATATATATATATATATATAAACTATTGTCAAAACTAATCTAATTAGTTTTGACAAAGTTGTAATATAACAAAAACGAACACTAGAACATTTTCATATTCATATAAAAACTCAAATAAAAAAAAATATATATATATAAATATATATGTATATATATTTAATGAAAAGAACACTAGAACATTCTTTCAGAATATTCAAATTAACCAAAAGAATGTTATAGTAGACTTAGATATATGAACGTGTACGATGTGATGCCTCCATTATCCTATAAGGGATAAATGTTAGAGGAATATTGAAATCCACGCCACACCTGATGGAAGTGCGAGACAGCTGTTTCGTTCTGAAAGGAACTCATCTCACATTGTGTTCTTTTTCTTATATATATATTTACTTTTTTCAAACTTGGAGGTATAATTGCGAATAACAGAGGCGATGCTATTGGCATCATTGATGTATTGAATTTAGCTTCACTTCACTTGCTTTATCATCTCTTCATCTAAATAGCTGCGGATTGTATTCATTTCAATTCTAAATCATAAATATAATGGTGTATGACTTCATGATTAATTTGATGCACACTTCATATTCAATTTAAAGCTAACGCTATCTAGATTAATTCATTCACGTATTACCATATTGTGTTTTTATCAGATCAATTGAACATTAAATAATAATTTACTATGCGAAGTCCAAGGATACGCCAATAAACTTCTTGAAATGAACCTATCAGTGGCGCTAGATATTATGAATTTATTATTAAACGGTATTAAACTTGATTCCTTCTGGTAATGATGACAGCGGTAGATTATGCCATGTCTTACAATAGTAGAACTTAGATTAATTGCCATCAATTGAAGACCCATTCATAATATTGATTTATATCAGTTAGATATTTATATCAATCTGGTGTGAATGATCTCAGTGGGATGATAAAACTATGCGAGGGAATGAAACCGAGATCTGGATCTGGAAAACTTTCTTGCAGAACCTTTTTCACTTATTATATAGGCCTTTTCGTTTTTATTTCTAAAATTGGCAGAATATTAGAATACATCTATGATTTCAACTGTAAATAAAAATGTTTCGCTTATGAAAATTATATTATGGAAGATAACCATAGTTCAATAAAAAGTTTGAAATGTTGCACACTGTGAGAAAAGAAATTAATGTAGTTATCATTAATGCATATAATTGTTCGAATAATCTTAGAAGCATTTAACTTTTTTCTTTTTCGTCTCATTATCCACTACTTTTCTGTGATATGAATGCATAGAGTGAAGTGTCACGAAACCATAGATTCACTTTTTTTGTTCAATGTATCATGCTTACAATAGTATTCACTTAGCGTATCATATAATACATATGATGATTGATGATGCCAATCTATTGACGGAATAATGGTTATGTTTCATCAACCATTTATGTATAGCGCAACGAAAAGTACGAATCAATTTCATTCATAAATGACGCGGATGTCTCGCTTATCTCTTGATGAAACATTATGTTAAAAACAATGAATTAAAATTAACACACTTGGTTTAAATTTCACTAAATATAATAAAAACTCTATATATGTTTCGGGTGGTTAACCCATTATCAAGAGTTTACAATGTTACTGTAACGTTGTATATTCTTCTTGATAATAGGTTAACCACCCGAAACAATGTAAAGTTTTCAATACATTTTGTGAAACTTAAGCCAAGTGTGTTGATTTTAATTTTATTCAAATTTATGCAAGAAGTTAATTATTAATGAAGATTTTATAAAATTATAAGAATCTAACGAATTAATGAATTGTAAAGTTTTAACAAAATTATTCATTGATTTCTGCTGAATACATTTGAATTGAAAAAAATCACACATCACCAAATCAAAGACTAATTTGTACTATAAGATTAAGCTAATAAGAGCTCAAAGAAAAATAATTTAGTGATTTTCATTTTTATTGTCACAATGTTTAATCTACTTAACCTCACAAAGCTTAAGTTCACAAAAAACTGTAAAAATGAAATTATTCAGTTTTCACAGTGACAAATTATGACGTAGTATATCAAATATTTGGAAAAATTGCCACAAAATTGAGACTGTGAAGAAGTGTTTAGATGATATTATCAAGAGATGAATAAAACATAGCTGTACAATACTCTTCACAATGAGTCAATAGCCCGAAATGTATATCGAGTTTTTGACAAATTTGTGGAATATAGCCACTAAATTTAGTTTTGAACTGAGTTTTTAAACTACATTTTAAAATGTTAAATCAAGTATTGTGTGAGGAATCGTTCGACATGACATAATTATTTGGATATTTCTGGAATGACATAATAACATGTAAGATGAAAAAGGTTTGGAAATGCGGAATTCCTAATATTATTCAATATAGACTCGCACAACATCAAATAACAAATATGGAACAGCCCATAATTCTCAATCAAGGTTATGCATTAATAGAGGTGTCACAGAAACATATGGTCATAGTAGTTGTTTTAAGATGCAGATACATTCAGATATACCGAAAGCGAGATGAAGAGGACGTAGGAGGTATGTTACAATTCGTGGGCTGGGAAGTCTATGTACAAGGTGACAATAAATTTCAGATATTCTACATCACACAAAAGATGTAGTTCTACGTGTGTGACTTTCTGGAGAAAATGCTCATTAGTCACATTTATTGTACAATTTGATTCAGTCTAAGAATCTGAACTGCCGTTAGAATGATGGTTCAGTGATGGGAGCAACAGTATGAGGACACTTCAGGAAGAATAAATTCATTATATTGTATTGAAACTTCGTTGTAAAAGCATGTAATTTTCACTATATTTAATAAAAACATAATAACTATAGAAAAACGTATACATTTATACAAAAAGAAGTATATCAGTGAATAATAGAAACAAGTTTATACCATTTGTATTACGAAAAGATGACCACTTTAGTCAAGGTACATAAATGATGAAAAATAAGAAAAATACAACTATTTTATGAACTAAACATCCATTTTAGGCTAAGCTTCAATCGATCTTTTGAAAGAAAGTCACTGTTTTAAAAACAAATTTGTATTATTGCAGAAAGAAGAGAAAGAACACAAACTTAGTTTGTTGGGAGCTTTGGAAATCAATAATGGCAAAAGTTCAATAACTGATTGAATGATATTAATAAATCACCACTGTTAAGGCCAGCTTACTCCAAACGATTTTGAAAAAATGGAAATTTTTTTTCATAAATTGCTGTTATATACTCGTAGAAATAGAATAGAATTAGTCCCGAAGGTCAGCAAGACCGAGAAGCAGGTATAAAAGATTAGGGAGCGCTGCAGTAAATCCGGCCGCTCGAACGCCTTCGGTAGCGGCAGCTGCTGCATGCCTTCGGGTCGTCTTATTGTTTTGTTCTTTGTTTTATTGTTATTGTTTTGTTATTTTGTTGAACTGCTTTGAGAAATGCAAGAATTCTTCAGAATGATGCTTACGAAGACCAGGAAGGAGTTGTGTGTGAAGCTGAAATGGATATGTGAATAAAATTCACTTTTTTTACGATTTTTCACGAATGAAAACTTTGAACTGATTTTTCTCCGAACCACGGTTTTTCGCATGAATTTCACTCTCATTTCAAAACTATTGCACTTATCGATATGAATCAAACGGCATTTTACTCTTTAGATGTCTGGTTAGGGCCACAAGGAGAATAGAAATATTCATTATTATTTAAAAAAGTGTAAAAACAATTCAAAGCCCGCCATTTTGTTGTTTTTTTCATTGAAAATGTTTCATTCTGCTTGAGGTCATAGCCAATTCGATACAAAACATGAAACCATTTTGTTTTTTGCTTTCAGAGAATTCTTTTCCAAGAAGTGATGTCATTTATCTCCGATTCAGATGAGTTTCAGCAGCCTTTTTCAGGACCGCCATTTTGAAAAAAAAATATTTTTTTCAAGTAATTTCATATATGTGCCTTCATATGTAAATAAATTGATTACTCAACATGTTTTGTACTATAAATAAAATATATCGAAAAAAATTACGTTTTTTGGAGTAAGCTGGCCTTAAATTCATTCAGGGGTCAAGTAGTATTCTAATGGTCCAAATTTCATGTTATTATAGTCTATACATCAAAGGGTCTTTATGTCCATACAACCATAGTTATATCTTTCTTACGCTTTATTACTTTTAAGTACAATTATGAATGTGTATTTTTCCATTCGATAAACCTGATATTTCTCTGAAGACGCGTATTTTAATGAACCAATTGTTATATTTCAACAAAATAGAATGAAAATAACATAACTAAAATTCATTTACGAAGTGGTATTGAATTATTATCAAATATCGATCCCTTCAATTAATGAAATTTATAAATAGTAACATGTAATAGCAATAATATTGAATACAAATTATGTTTCAATAAATTTAATTCACTTAAGCTTTACAAAATTTAAGTGAACCTAAACAACTAGATATGCTATAGTTTGTGTGGAAGTCATGCAGAAAGAATACTCTCTGTAGCTAAAATAGCATAAAAAAGATAACTGCAGCTTTTATTAATTTTTGAAGATATAACTATTTTTGTATTTTTGAATGTTTGCTTCTCCACATTATACAAGTTTTTCAATGCGACGAATGTTTAAAGATAAGTCATATAATTTATATTTGAATTGATGACGCCTTTAATTCAAGGATTTGCGAGTATACTAAAAACGAATTGCATGAAGAGTTTACCTGACAACTTTGGGTGCAAATTTCATCATATTGAAATCTTCCATGTTCAAAACTGAAGTCTGTGATATTATGAATATTCAAAAACAAATAAACAATAAATCGAGCACAAAGATTAAGCATATTTTTGTTCTATATTCAGCATTCTACACATATTCCATGAAATACTTGAAAATTTCATCATCATATTGAGTTGGGGAGCTTCTGATAATCTAAACTAATTGAAGATGATTACTGTGTAATGTTTGAGACGTTGTAATGTTTTTGTTTGAAATGTATCAGCACACGTGAGTTGAGGACCCTCTAAATTGAATTCCAAAACACATTTCCCGTTGCGGAACTTTTCAGGGTATATGATCTATAAAATAAACAACTCAGGAAGAGTTTAAATAACTCGGAGTGAATAAACAATGAGGTTCTTAAAATATAGTCATGACGAATCATAAACATCGTTTCGAATCGTTCCGACTTCGATTTTACTATTCGCGCACAATATAACATATTTCTAGAATTCTAAATGAATATCGTTAGGCGAATCATTGCGCTCTATTTGAAAACTTATTTATATTTGATGGTTTTATGAGGTTCCTGCTGATTTGTTTGATATGCAATGTATATACAGCATGTTTCATAAAAAGGGCCTGTTCCGTTATATAGGTGTAATACTTAAAAATAAGTGGAGTTTGTCAACAGGGATGGATTAACTACCACAAATGGTACAAGGAGTTGAGGCCAGCTTACTCCAAACAATTTTGAAAAAATCGAAATTTTTTTTTCATAAATTGCTACTATATACTCGTAGAAATAGTATAGAAATAGTCCCGAAGGTCAGCAAGACCGAGAAGGACGTATAAAAAATTAGGGGGCGCTGCAGTAAATCCGACCGCTCGAACGCTTTCGGTGGCGGCAGCTGCTGCATGCCTTCGGGTCGTCTTATTGTTTTGTTCTTTGTTTTATTGTTATTGTCTTGTTATTTTGTTGAACTGCTTCGAGAAATGCAAGAATTCTTCAGAATGATGCTTACGAAGACCAGGAAGGAGTTGTGTATGAAGCTGGAATGGATATGTGAGTAAAATCCACTTTTTTCACGATTTTTCACGAATAAAAACTTTGAACTGATTTTTCTCCTAATCACGTTTTTTCGCTGAATTACACTTTCATTTCAAAACTATTGTACTTATCGATATGAAACAAACGGCATTTTACTCTTTGGATGTCTGGCTATGGCCTCAAGCAGAACCAGAAATATTCATTATTATTTAAAAATGTTATAAGCAAATAAAAGTGGAAAAAGGGGTAACAAAAATTCAAAAGTCCGCCATTTTGTTTTTTTTTCATTGAAAATGTTTCATTCTGCTGGAGGTCATAGCCAATTTGATACAGAACATGAAAACGTTTTGTTTTTTGCTTTCAGATAATTCTTTTCTAAGAAATGATGTCATTTATCTTCGATTCAGATGAGTTTCAGCAGCCATTTTCAGCACAGTCATTTTAAAAAAAAAATTTTTTTTTCAAATACTTTCATATATGTGATTTCATATGTAAATACATAGATTACTCAACATGTTTTGCACTATAAATAAAATATATTGAAAAAAATTACGTTTTTTGGAATAAGCTGGCCTTAAATGTTTTTTTACCGTTTATCTCGAAAAGTTAGAAAGAAACTTTAATGGACGAATTCAACTCATTACTTGCCCTAGTAAATTATTATATGAAGGTTTTTTTGACCAATATGGCGGATCTGGTTCAATAAATTCAAATGAAATTTTTTTGAAACAGTTCCTTGTCGGTGTTAAATTGAATGAACCGAAAATTCCTGATCAAAAAGACCACTTTCAAAAAACTAGAATTAAAAGCCAAATGTATCAATACAATATACAATTTTTGAAGGTGACAGCTTCAAATCTGTCTTATCAACTTCATCAAATCATCTACAAGCAGAAGAGAATCAATTGTGGTACTCAATACATAGTATAAAACATTGGCTTTCGCTATCCCTATATCCCTATGTATGATCTTTAAAACTACGCAACGGATTTTGATGCGGATTTTTTTAATAGACAGAACGATTGAAGAGGAAGATTTATATGTATAATAACATCCATTAAATATTGGAGAAACACTGTTTTTTTATGAGGTTTCTAATGATATGTCGTAAATAATTAGATTTTTTCCTCTTACATTGCAAACGCAGGCTGAACCCTACGAGATTTATCAAAATAATGTACTAAGTATTGTACACATTGAAAGGGTCTACAGAAAACTCCGCTATGGTATATGTCTATCTCTTATGGATAAGAGATAGACATATACCCACAATAAACTTTTTTTGTCATTTATTTTTTACGATTGAATATAAACTTAAATTCAAACACTTGAATTTATGATTTACACTTTATTAACTACATAGCATGACGCATTTCATCGTTACAAACGACTTCTTAAGATGCTTACAGATTCTGTAAGCATCTGGACAGGTCAGCTAGTTGTTTATAAATGGAAACTCTACTTGCAACCATTTTGAGGTTAGATACTGAAAGATTGAATCCCCGAAAACAAACACAACATTTCTAGAAGAACTTTCCATTGAAGAATGGAATCTCACTCATCTTTTAAAATTTTATGACTGATGATTATTTACAAGATGAATAAACCATTTCTGATCTCAGAAAACCGGCTGGCAATCTTGTAAGTCTGAATGTTTTCTTTTTTACGTCAATGATGACATGATATTTTATCAATATTAATTGAATGTTAAATTGTCTTTGATTCATTCTCTATTAGATTTACCGATCACAGAAACAGTTCATTGACCATAGACTTTTATAAACTGTCCTACTCAAAGGAAAATATGATGTATAAATTCAGATCATATTTTTCAGATCGAAAATATATTCAGATCATATTTTTCTTTGAGTAAGACAGTTGAAAAAAGTCTATGTCCATATATATATATATATATATATATATATATATATAAATATATATATCTCATTGAAATATTTGTTCCGAACTGGAAATAATTAGAAAACTTCAGTCAATCGACTCTGTGATTCTGAAGTTAAGTTATATTCACTTAGATTTAGATATATAATTTGGTCTAAGCCGATATTTATCCAACTTGTAACAATGAAAAAAGCATGTCAAAGAAGCTCATACCATAAATTTCACAATCAACATGAACATTCGTGACAACTAATAGTAAATTCTAATAAGAGTGTAAGTGTTAAAGTAGAGAGTAATCGTAGAAACCAAAGCATGTTAAATATTTTGAAGATATAGGTTTACATAATATAATAATTGCCAAAATTATACTGATTGTGCAAATTGAAAGGGGTCATTAATTGTAATCAGTAATTGTCTGATATTTCATTAATTTCGGTTACCAAACATATTTTTCGTGAATTAGAATATTCAAAAACTTCCGAATAAAAATGGCACGAACTATTTTCGATAAGAATAATGAGGTTTGATATTATATTTTGTTGATTGATAATTTTGAAAGTCAAAGGTTTAATTTAACACATTCTTCATGCGGTTGTTTTATCAATTTAGATGACAATTTGTAAATAACTATTAATTTGTACAATTCGATTTCATCAAAGCGAGTGGAGTTAACCCAACGATTTTAGGACATCGCAGATAATGGATATTTCGGGTCGTTGAATAAAATCTATGTCGCAGAAGTATTACGGTTCCTTACAATTAATTCTTTCAAAACACACATGACCTGCACGAATCTGATATGAGTAAATTCAATAACAATATGAATGAACAAGATTCTGTAATAACACATTCATATAAAATGAGCAATGAAACTGACATTTTGAAAAATTCAATTTGGCCTCATTTCCATCTCAAATATGTTTTTCGGGTTTTAAACCGAGTATTGACAATTATAATGGAGTTAGAGCTATGTAGTAACTTAAGTTCCAGCCCCAATATTTGAAGGATGCCACTTCACTGTTTATCTAAACCTAAACCTCAGTTGGTAGCTTGCGTTATGAGATCATCCGTTTTTTGACTTATTCTTTGGGACGTCAGTTATTACTCCATGTTGCCTTGTTCTCGGCTAGCCCATTCTAATTTCTTCATTGTCATACCGTGTTTACGAAGGAGTAAAACTGGCACCAATGCATCTTATTGGTCTTCGACAAATGTCGATCGAAACTTTGATGGGAGTGAAATAAACGTCATGTTTAAGTTGAGGTTTTCAGCCTAAATTTTTCAGAGTGGTATTCTTTCATAGTTAAAATGGATTTAAAATAAGCAACGCCGTGCAAAACGAAAAAATGTTTAGAACAATTAGGAAAAAATAGGAAGTCTACCTGAGGGTGAAATCAGATTAGACATGAGAAAAACTTCTGTCGATCGAATATTTCGTATATGTAAACTGTATTATAATAATATGCATATCATTTCGGACCTAAATCGAATATTCACTCATCTGCATGGCCCCTTTCTCTCCTTATTCGGATGCAAAGTTTGTAGACAGCTGTGAAATTAAGATCGAACTTCTTCCACGGTTTTTATTACCAGTTTCTTGGTGTAATTAGGTCAGAACTTGCACACATGGTCCGTATGCTATAAAAACTTTGCCGCTTCAACATAAACAAGATATTCTAAATACAGGAAACGTTGATCAACTTGAAACACATAACGAAAAATACCTTATCAATAAAATTCTCATTCATGAGAACATCGCTCTTTATGAATAGGAAGTTATCTGAACAGTCGAACTGAAATGAGTTACTATTTCCGTTTCAAATAGCTATGCGATAAGTGAAGCGCAAATTATTGTCTTCCAGTCTTGATAATTCATAAATAAAATCCACTCTTGATTTCAACTAATCAAAACTGAAGAATCAACAACAAACTAAGAAATATTTTATGAAAAAATAATATTTAATGAGATTTACTTAATATTCAAAATCGCAATTTTACCTACTAAAAACAGAGCATAATGTAGATTATATCACATTTTTAAAATATTACAAATATCTGAAGTATATTCCAAGTGATTTGAAAAGTTTCGATAATTGTTTCAGAATTTCAATTTCAAATCGTAATCACAATGAGTGCAAATGCCACACAATCATTAAATAAAAAGGTTTATTTAATAGAAAAATGTTTTGGACTCTTAAGTCATCATCGAGAGTTTGAATGTTGAATGTTACTTGATATAAATCTATTTCAAAACAAAATGACAACGATAACACTTTGTATAGATTTAGAAGTTTCATTTGATAATTGATAGATAGATAGATATATTTCATCCAAATTGATTAACAATTACATTATATTCTACCATTATGTTAATTAACAAAGAAAAAAAAGAAAGAAAAGAAGGTGATTCATAAGGATGAATAAACAAAAATAAAAAAAATAAAATAAACGAAAATTGCATCTTAGTTTTCATTATTATGATGACTTGTTCGGACTCCTCTCAGTCCGAACGCTTACTTAATGCCAAGAAAACACCGTATGTTGAAACATACATCACAATTGTTAAATAAACGTGTATAACTAGAACACAGTGATTTTGTTGGCATTTTATCATTATCAAGTGTATTATACGTGAATATCTGATAATGATAAATAATCAAATATTTTTCAATCCAAGCTATTAATTATATATGATTTGAAATGGAAATGAAATTGAAATTTGTCAAGTCAATAATCCTGTTTTTTTAATGAAACCAAATGTTCGGACTTAAAACATATTTATTTTTGATGCAGTAATGAAATTTTGGCTGACGTTAATTTTTGTTTATTCTTGTACCGATGTTTATAACAGTTTGATATATAATTCGCTTCACAATTTGAACATTTCACTCTATTCATTCCTCTTGTTGAAAATTTTATAGTTAACTAGTATTTCATGTAAAATTCATGATAACACTAAACGAGCTTGAAATAATGAATTCATCTGTATATGAAATGGCGATGGAGTCCCATTATTGAAAACAGCAGAGGTATCATGAAGATACTTGTCTGTGTTATAAGACCACGTTAAGGATAGCAATATGATATTCGGTCTGCTTTACATGTGAACAACCATTTAAAATGTATTATCTGGAAATGTCTGTTATTTAGTAGCACGACAAGATCAAGTTATCTGATGCTCTTGTTCAGTGGGCCTTCCTGTACAACAGGAATTTTAAGAGGATTTTGATAAAAGCTTTTCATGGGATTTATGGATGATCTCGTAGACATTCTGAAGTAGGTAGGTACTACTTGTGTTTGACGTTTGTTCGGTTGAACAGTTACTTGGAAGATTTGAAAAATTGGAATCCTTAACCTCAATGAAGAATTTTGTTAAAATTTCTTACGGGGTTAAGCGGTTGTGACAGTTTTAAATATAAATAAGCATTGGTGTACAAACATTATAACTATTAACATTATAAATAAATCAATGGTGTGCTTAACCAATAGATAAAACAAGTCTTAAAATTCCTGAAGTTAGTATTACACAAGTAGTACCGTTTATTATATCATTATTGAGTACAAATTCAAAATAAAGAACTTATATTTGAAAGTTAAATGGAAATAGGAAGATAATTCATATAGAACACGGAAGAAAAAAGTAATGTTCTTTATTTATAAAAAAAGTATTTTTGATATGTAGGGGTTGGTATTTTTCTCCTTTTTCTATAAGTTATTCTAGAGTAAAAGGAGGCAAGTAGTTAATTTCTATCTGGTCGATTTGTGGATTTAACATAAACATAATCACTGAGATTGAATTCTCGCTTACCTCTTGATGAAACATAGTTAAATAAAATATGAATGAAAATCTTGAGCTTAATGTTTCACAAATATATTGAATAATAATATTACAACATTGAGTCGACATGTTTCGAGCGGTCAGCTTATTATCAAGACATGATAATGAGCTGACCGCTCGAAACATGTCGACTCCACGTTGTAATATTATTATTAAATATATTTGTGAAACATTAAGCCAAGAGTTTAATTAAACTTTTATAAACATATTCAATCTAATGAATTTCAAACTCAAAGAATGAAAAAATTTTGTCTTTCGTTTTCTGTCTTTGTTTTTTTCCTATTTCTCCTTTGTTTATTAGTTCCTTATTTTGAATGTATCCATACTTGTAATAAATGATAATACTGAAACCATAATAAAACAATATGTAGAATTTTCTCATAATTTAATATAAAATACGCATGACGACGTTTCGAAGTACTACTTCTTTATCAAATGCTGGATTAATACTATGTGTAATTTTACAAAGTCAATACTTATAGCTATTTTCACAGAACATACCACATATGTTCTATGACTAACTTGGAATGAGGAACATAGAATACACTGATATTTATCTAACCAAAGGGTCGTATACCTGGAGATGAACACAGAAAATCAATTTCTTGAGTGAGGTAATCCAACTAAATGTAGGAAAGATACAAATATAAACTAAGATTTCTAAGAATAAATAAAGGAAAGTTAAAATTTCTGAACATAAAACATAAAATTGAATGTAAATTAACTAAAACCTTGGTAATCAATCTGATCTGCTAACTGGAATATTCTTATTGAACATATTAAGTAGAGGGCTAGTGTTAACCTGTAACTGGCTATTGAGTAAAAGTCCCAAATTTTTGAATTTATTAATATATTATGATTCTAGAAAATTTAGCTTGGAACCTTTATTCTCTCTATTTGATATTTCAAACTCTGAACTAAATATATGACTGTCTTCTAATAAATGGTTAGCGTAATGGGAATCTGTTTTCTGTTTCTCAAAACTACGTTTATGTTCCGATGATCTAATTTGAAAATTTCTGAAAGTTCTTTCTGTATAAAATTTTTCACAACTGCCACATTTAATTTTGTATACCCCACACATTTAATTTTTATTAATTAAGCGTGTTTTATATTAAATTATAAGAAAATTCTAAATATTGTTTTATTATGGATATTCATTTTCTTCAAGTATTGGTCTCATCAATTTATCAATGCTGAAACTAGTTTATATAACACAAAGTACTAATAATAAAAGTATAATTAATTAAAAGAAATTGATAATAGAAGTTTAATACCAGTTTATATAAAACAAACTTCAATGATTTAAATATTTTTTATATTTTTCAGAATGAACTACCCACATTGTCGTTCATTTGTTAATTTTGTTAATACTGATTTTTGACATAAATAGACCACAAAAACACGGTCAAGTTTTCAGGGAAACTTCAATAATAACGCCACGATGCCGAAAGGAGTTGAGACGCAGAATTTGGAAATCTTTGATCTAGATTTAGTTTCATTTGATGCTGATTAAACTGCATTCGTGATCCTTAGAAAATCATTAAAGTTGTATTAAAAAGACGCGTAACAATTTCGTTTAGCAGACTGCTAAATTCTCATACTTATAAATACTAAATGACTCATTAATTCGAAATAAGGTTTATAGTTTACAATATATGAGTGCCACTCGTTGGGATATAGGAATGCATTCTAGACTAAGGAATTATATGACTTTTCGGTGCGATTGTGATGTCATAAAATCGTGTTATTTCGATTCGCGACCGCCCACAAATGCAAATATGCAAGCTCCGTGAATACATCATATCAATTTAAATGATGGTGAATGTCTACATGAACTTGCGGTCAGCTGGATAATTAAGGGAATCTAGATCACTTGAATTATTAAATGTAACGTCATTTATCGCTTTCTTCCTTGTTTTAAAGCCAATGTCACTGACGTAATTGTTAAATTTTTCCATTAATATTCACAGATGATGGATTGAACACACATGTTTTCAGCGAATTGAATACAACAAGCATAAGTAACTGTTATAGCTTTACAATAATTTTTTGAGTTAACCACTGTTAACCTACAATTTAACGATGGTTCCGAACGGTTAGTAAATTTGAAATCTGATTATCCATCATGATTATTCTATATCCGTTAAATTAACTTAAATACAAGGACGAACAATACTGACTCTGGATTCGAGGTATCTACACTATGGAGGTTTTTTAATTTCAATTGACACTTGATATTCTTTTCTGCTATAATGTCATATTTCCAACTATCCTAAAAGAATCAGAGAATCCTACTCAAGTAAGAGCGAAATAATACCATTGTTGAAGAATTTACAGTATAAAACAAGAGAATTTAGGTGACTCCATTAAAATGTTTATCTGAATATTAAGAATGTTGCTGAACAAAAATTCTTTTCAGTGAATTTTATCACTAACTTCAATGACTCTTTATAGACCGATAAAACAAAATATTAGTCAAATAAAAGAACTTTGAGTTCTTTATTAGTTAGTAAAAGAGACAAACAAACGATATTTGATAAATCATGTGTACGAATTGAAATGTGATTATGGTAAGTCATTTTATATAGAATAAACTAAAAGGAGCATTGGTAAAACTGCTACAATTTAGAGTATTTCATAGATATGAATAAACTTGCAATAAAATATTGCATCAACAAAAGGGGAAAATCAAACTTAGTGGAATTTATTGAAATAAAATTTACAATAAAAAAAGTTAACTAAATTTACAAAGAAACTAAGGTTTTAGAATTTATCGTAGTTATACTAATACGGGAATTTTTACTTGTACCGAAATCACGGATAATAAGAAGACATAAGAAGAGAATATGTACAATGTACATATAATTCATGATTTATATAAAATAGGAAAAGCAAAGTTTGAGAATATATAATTTTTCTTTATTTGTCCCCCTTCTCGACTTTTACACCTCATAAAAATCTGTAGTATTAAAAAACAACAGATATGTTTTTAAAACTAAAATTGCCAAACCAACTTAATCAAAACACATAAATATAAAATTCATGATGTGATTTGTATAAGCACAGTATAAGATATTTTTTATACATCATATCAATTGATTAAGATTTTATGTTATTACGGTATTATATTTGTTATTATACTTATACTTATTATATATAAAAGTGTGAAGTGTTTGAATTATCCTAGAGTTATAATTGATTTGCACCAAGTAAATTCCAATACTATTCAATATTTCAGTATCCATTTCTTTTGTTGTTATAATGTATAAATGAACAATTATTTGAAAACAATTAAAAAACTGAAATGAGAAAATTGTTTCACTACGAAATGAAAGTTTTAACGTAGTTTCTCAAACGTACGTGATGACCTTTTCAAGTGAGTTCAGTTCAAATGTCCTAAAATAACATGTATTTTTCAATTATACTCGATATCTAGATTTATTGAATTGAGGTATATCATGTTTATAACGTGCAGGAAAAATGGCAGATAGTAAAATTAATCAGTTAAGTAGAACGCAGACGACGTAACATCGGTTCAAGGTACTTCTCAGGTTCTGTACTTGTATATTAAGCCAATATCAATATTTTCCATCGAACATAACGAAATATTTATTGCATTGGTAAATTGCATTTGGGATTTATGCCGTTTCGGCTTAAGTTGGGCACCACTGTCGCTGTTGGAATACGAATTGTAATCGCAGTTGCAGTAACTTGGATTTAATGATCTTTATCGTTTATACCAACGGTCAGACGATGGGTTAGAGTATTTGCAGAACCGGGTTTTGGTCTTCTATATCCACCACAGAAATCTCTGTAAGCTGTATAGCACTAGAAATGAATATTGTAGGAATGATTACGTATGCGTCAACAAGATGTCACGGCAATAGGCCAATTGTCAATACAAAGTCAATTGTCAAAACAATATCTTAAGTTATTTTCATGTATAAGTCTGTTGATATCAAGCTGAATTAATTGTTAGATTACTTTACAATCATTTTTTTATTGTCGATGTACAATTCACAGGATAATTCGATATTTTGATAACATTATTTTAATTATAGATTGTGAGGATATAATTTTACTGAAAGTGAAGAAAAAGTGTATCATATTGAACGTTTCGATATAATTACACATTAATTAAGGTATGTACAATTCTTATTCGTCTTATAACAAAAAAAGCTATAAACGAAAAGGAAGAATACAAATATTATGTGAATATACACATCAATAATACAAAATGACTTATTTTTAGAAACTTTCCGATGAACAAAGATTTGAAATCGAGTATTATTCATTATTAATTTATGATTTACTAATCATTTATTTAACGATTATGTCACTAGTTTTTGGAAAATGATAAATATGTTTATTAAGTTCAAAAAATGTTTTGAAAATATTATTTTCAATTGAATATATCGATTCATAAGCTTTTACATGTAGAAGAAGGGTTATTTATAGAATAAAAAAAAATGAAAAAAGTGAGGTAGCCTTAGCCAATTAACTGAAAATTACCCAATACGAGTCCTCGACATATTGATAGATGTTTAGAATATGGGTCGGCGGTCTTTCAATGCATTAGCGTTATCTGTTGAAAAGTCTTTATAAACGTCATCACATGGTTCTGTTCCTTAACAGCACCACGTGAAACTAAACGTGAAATACAACGTTTCTAATCTGAACTAACATGTTAAGCTTAGAAAGTCATATTAACATTTTGTCTGGATTTTGATTAAGTCCTACGAACGCATAAACATTGATGTTTTATATAATCATTTCAAAATGACAATGAATCGAAAGCGTTCATTAAATCATGTAAAGTAACCTGGATTACATTTTTTTCAGATTTCATCATACATCAGCGATTTTGAAGATTCAGCTTAACATTTCTTCAGCATTACATATTTCAAAATAATTGTCAATTTATTTTGTAGAAATCTTGTGAACAATTGCTCTTTGGATGTAACCTTGACTTTATTCTGAAAATTTTACGAAAGCATTTTACAAGTGGTTCAACCATATGGTCAAAATTTGCATCTTGAGATATCTGCATCCAATAATTATTTGGTTTAAGTCGTGCATGTTGAGCAGGCCTCACTTCAGATAAAAAAAAACTTGAATGCATGAGTGCTGCGACAGGATTATAAATTATCCTCTCTCGAAGTATCATACTCCGCTGGTATTATGCCATAATGTTGAAAGTCAATTGGTCAAAGCGACCTTAGTCATCGAAGGTTGGATGAAACTTCATATGAAATATTTTTCAGACGAAAATTTTTCCTTCCTTTTTTCCTCATTCGAGTTAATTGCATGATGAAAATGGAAAAATTATGAAATCTGATGAATATTTGATGACCGCAACGGTTTCAGAATAATTCGAGAAATGTAAGTAAAGTTTGTGAAAAAACCAACCTTTAAGTAAATGAAATATAGAATCAATAATTTTTCAAAGTTGAAATGATATAAAATTTCAAACGTTTGTAACGTTTTACAATGACATATTCATGTTTTTAAAAAACATATTCTAAGCGTTCTTCATTTTTTTTCAAATTAGTCCAAGAGTTTTTTGTGTAGGTATTTGAGGTAAGTTCTCCTGATATACTCAAATACGGAATTGCAAACCCGTATTGTGAGTTTGGGGAGCTAAATCAACCCCTAAATTAATTAAAATTTTGATTATTTTAATTAATTTTTCCCCAAAATATATTTTTAGGCAAACGCAATTTCTATATGTTGCAGTGTATACAAGAATTAATGAACACGAGAAAAAATAAGCCAGACGATATAATCGGAGTTTTAACATTTCCAGACGCATGCAAAAATATTTTGCAAAAAATTGTAGAAAATGTATTTGAGGCAGCTTGAAATTTAAATGGAGTATTATTTATAACTGAAAGATAAGATTTCCTAAATGACATATCATTTTTGTGAGACTTTTAGGGGTTGATTTAGCTACTCACCAGCCAGGTCTGCAAAGTCCAAAAAATATTTTGAAACAGATTAAAAAACATCCCATATCTAAAATTGGAGCTACAAATTATCGGTATAAATGGTTAAAAAGAAACTTACATACGCAAGAAGTGATTACCTTAGTCGTAATGAAAATAACTCCAAAAATTTTCAACTACTACACGTTTGTAAAAAATATATAGGCAATAACAGTCAACAGCAAATATAATAACATTAGAAAAATTATATTTTCAAAACACTGACATCACATAATATTTACAGTACATCATCAATAAATATCATTTACCACGGTTTATAATTAATAACACAAATCCACGGTTATATATCTTAAAATTTAAATATATTTTATTCGTACTAGATGATGATGAAACATGTGTTGTATATTCAGAAATATCATCAGTTTTCACAAGCATGTAAATATTTGTGATAAATATCCTTAACTTTTTCTTTGTAATAAACATCATTTGCAACACTGGAGAGATATTAAGCAACAAAATTCGTTGTATGGATTTTGGATGTTTCGAAAAAATACTATTATCATTAATTCCTATCGCAAAAAATCTCAACAATAAATTGAGTAATATTTGTGGTATCAGTGTCAAGCATGGAGAGGTGTTTGTAAATATTGTTCCTGATGGAAATTGTTTTTGAATATTTCACTAAATTAATTGTAAGAAATCATAGATTTGACCTCTAAGACTCTATGGTTTGTATAACACCCATGAGATATACTGATATCTCTTTATTGAAACTTTTTTCTCATAATTCAATAGAAGTTCCAAAAAATATTTTGAAACTGCCTTAAAAACAGGAAATATCTGAAATTGTAAGTAACTTACCTACAATTTATCTTGTATGAATAATTAAAACGAAACTAATGTATATACGTAGAAGTGATTCTATAAGAAGAAACCAAAATTCATAAAGAATATATAGATACTAACATTTAACTGCAATTATCATTTACCACGGTTTTTAGTTAATAAATACACATTCATGGTTACATTTATACAAATATGAATTCAAACATTTTTACAATAATGAAGATTGTGTTGTAAATTCAGGAATGTTTTCGGTTTTCACAGCACGTAAATATTTGTGGTAAATAATAATAATAATAATAATTTATTCTTTCACAATTATTGATATACAATAAAATGAAAATATGTCAACAGAAACAAATTAAGAAATCTATACTCTTGAAGAGCAGTACTCATAGAATTCATCAACAGTATAAGGTTCACATTCGATTATAAACTTTCGTATCCTGTTCTTGAAATGTTTA